>CM047582.1:160142-285665 GCA_026184515.1 Peronosclerospora sorghi
CGACCTCGACCAGTCGCGCGTGCAGTGAGTGTCGTAGGTAAGAGGGAGCCTTCCCTTTACTTACACCCCGTAAAGCGAACACAGCCGTTAAGGCTAATTAGTAAACCAACCCGGGAATCTTGGCCCCGAGTAGGATAGCCCTCCTACTAAGCCCTTTTTAAGGGCGTATCGTCTAAGTAGCGGTAGATACCGCTTTAAGGAAGAGTCTTCCTCAGTGCGCTAGCCGCACCGTGCGTATACGCACCGGCTACATGCAAGGCGAAACGACCCCGGTTGTGTTAGCGGGCCAACGGTTTCTTAGACGAAGCTAAAGCCAAAACCTTTACGAAGAAAAACCCAAACTTGGCAAATCCCAAACTAAAAACTACCTACCCCCTATAGTCCCCAATATGTACCAAACATGAAAATATGTAGTACACGCAATCTCATGTGACTTACCGAAATCCGTGTTCTTGACACTCCTTGCACATGACCGACTTAAAAGCCTCCTGGATTTCCACCAATCCGATCGCTGATAAGCCTATCGGTCTGCTGCTGACCGGAAACAACCAAAATTCTTGAGTCCGCTTCACCACATCTCCAATCATAGGTTCTTCGATCTTTATTCCATGATCAGGTAGATCATGTGTTAGTTGGAATCTTCGTCCACTTGCATTACGTCAAACCGATGTCTGTTGATCACCTTCCTTTCGAAGTCCTTGATCAGAGCATCACAATTCAGATCTGCCTCGTCTACCCACGATGGTTCGTCATAACCCTTCCAGTAGACTTGATATTCGCGTAACGTTCTGCCATACCAAGTATTTCGACCAGATCGGACATCGGTGACACGATCAACTTAAATTCGTCTGGATCCAGTGTCCTTTACCAGCTGACTTCGGGCAGCAAAGCTTCATCGAAATCTAAAAATCTTCTACCCCAGCTGCTAGCACAGTAGTGGGGCGATCTGGAAATTCCTTGACCAACTTCAACTTGGACAGGTGCACCACTGGGAGCATGCGATAGTCGGTGCCAGCTGTAACCAATCTCGCCGCATGATTACCGATCACCTCATCGACTCTGAAGGGGCCATGAACACATGTGCTCCAGTTTCTTCGCGAACCCTTCTTTCACCCGATCGAGATATAACCAGACCCTTGATCCAGCTTCGATCTTGTGTGGTGTCACTTTATCATTGTGCTTCTCAGCTTGATCAGCCATCGCTTGGTGAAATCGAGTGCTCACTTGATCACGGGCGTATCGGTAATCTTTCTGCAACTTATATCTCCACCGACGAGCATCCCGGTCTTTACGCCGAATTCCACCCAGTTGCAATGTTGATTCCAACGACGATCGTGGGTCCCACCCATACGCTAAATAAAATGGCGTTTCTCTGCGAATGCGATCAGGGGTCGAATTTAGCGCGAATACCAGTCGCTCTGCATACGAGCTCCAATCCTTCTGACCAACATCTGATACATACATCTTGATTTCCCGTGTAATCGTCTGCACCGTTCTTTCCGCCTAGCCGTTTTCCCGTGGACGATATGCCATAGTGGCACTCTGTCGTTGTCCCACGATATTGTTAAATGCACATAATACTTCGGACATAAAACCGGGCTCTCGGTCATGCCTGATCACCTCACTAGCTCCGAATCGCCGAAATACACATTCTTCATAACTTTCGGCGACTTTCTGCGCTGTGCGAGACGATCCAGCTTTCGCGATCACCATACCCGTGAACAGATCAGTCCAGATCAACCATTCCGTATGTCCATCCGTTGAGCGAGGTAGCGACGGGATATGATCCATGGGCATCACTTGGAATGGATACGTAGCCTCAATGTTCCCAGGCTACATCCCCTTGATCGTATTGGCCTTTCCCCGTCTCACAATCTACGCATTGCCCAACAAATCTTTGCACGCTGCGAAATAGACCACGCCAATGAAAGTGTCGTCTGATCCGCTGATACGTTCGCCCTATACCCTGGTGTCCTCCTTCCAAACTCACATGATAATGGTGGAGGACATCCGCATGTAGGGTTTCAGGTAAGACCAGCTTGATCGAAAAGTGTCGATCGTCTCGATCATCTTGATCACTGCTAGCTTTTCTTTAGCCATACCTCCACAGTAGATCAACAACCCTTGATCATCGACATCGTAGTTGTCGGCGATTTTCTCACAATCTTTTACCTCGTCTGCGCTCAACTGTGAAACGTCACCATGCAAGTAACATCGCAAATCACATATCCACTTCTCTTCGTCTTGCGCCTTTTTCACACGCTTCGCCCTTATCCCCTCTATGGATACATCGGGCCATGTTGACGGTCGCGTTTGACGGAGGATACGTGATCGCGTCATCACCAACACCTGTGGGACAGTGAGATCTTCCTTCCACGTGATCACTTATGACAATCTGTTGAGATCGAACAATTCTTCCAGCTGTTTTTCGACATTAATCTCACATCTTGTTCCACCCTGCATGGCCATAGTGGTGATATGATCTGAGCTCTTGTTCCACTCTCTTTCACGTGCACTAGATCATGATCAGTCCATTCTCGAAGGAGTTTAAGCGCACGCTGTTGCAATACTTGCAATCGCGGAGCTTTACAATCTATTTCACCGCGCATTTGCCTGATCACCAAATTCGAGTCTCCAGACACGATCATCCTTCCTTTGGGATATCGCGACAGTAGATCCAAACTTAAGAGAAATCCATGTTATTCAGCTTCATTCACTGTGATGTCAGGTGCATCATCAGCAACCACGATGATAATCTTCCACTCTGGTAATTTCCACACGATTGCGCCAAAAGCACCTACACGTCGCTTGACACTTGCAGATCCATCGAAACGGATCACGTAGAGTTCTTCGCCTTTCTCAACAGTAGGGGGTGGTACTTCAATCATCTGCCGCGGTTGATTTTTCGGCGCGATCGCGATCAAAGCTTCATCAATTTCGGCGCGAGGGGTGATACTTGCAGCTAACGCCCCTAGTAACTCTTCTTCTCCATGCACACATTTCTTGATCTCCAGGTACCATTGTGATAAGATCGCAGACCATCTGCCCAATCGTTCGTCTAGTCCGTTGGATGTTAATAACAACTTCAACGTGGATCGACGTGACAAGACAGTGATCGCCTTTCCAACCAGCATCGTGAAATAAACATCCAAAATTCGCATAAGAGACAGAACTTCCTTTTTGACGGAGCTGTAATTCATCTCACCGATTTTCAGTGTACGGATGGCGAATGCGACGGGGCAATACACTTGATCATGTTCTTGTACCAACGCGGCAGATACTGCCCACTTGCTGGCATAGACCACGATCACCGGCGTTTTGGCTTGATCAAAATGGCGCAGGGTTGGGGCTGACGCAATCTTCGCTTTCAGCATACTGAATGCCACTTTTGTCCTGATCAATCGATCGTCTTCGTGATCCGAATTCTCCTTGATCGATGATCGGGTCTTCAACTCTTGATAATCTATCTCTCTTAATTCGTAGAGCACAACGGCATAGATCGCGAAATCTTCGATAAATCGGCGGTAATAATTCAGGCTCCCCAAAAAACGATTGCATAGCACGTAGAGTACCAGGAAAAGGCAAATCGATCAGGTCATCCAGATTCTTCGGATTTGTTTCCAAACCGCGGCTAGAGACGTGATGCCCTAAATAAGGAACTTCACTTCGCCCCCAGTACGATTTAGCCACGCTGATTGACAAATTCCACTAATCGCACTTTTCCAACAAGTTCCGCACCTTATCACACAGGGTAGTCCATGTAGGTGCAGGGATAAAAATATCATCGATATATGATAGCCGCTACAGCACAGACGGGCCCGGTGTCTGGTCAGGATCTCCCAAAGTAAATACATCAGCCGATTCCTCGGCACCGTCCTTATACTTGAGATACCCGTACAGTTCATTATCGATCAACCGCTGGTAGATTTGCGGAGCATTCTTTAGGCCAAAGGGCATCCTATTCCATTCAAACAATCCAAACGGAGTGACAAAGCCGAAATCTGACGTGCTCGATCGGTCATAGACACGACCCAAAACCCACTCGTCATATCCAAAGAGCAAAACCACAACGCTTTATCCAAATCTTTAAGTAGATCCGAGATCAGGGGAATTGGGTATAGCATCAAACGCGTGAGTTGATTCACCACGCGATAGTCGATACATAAGTGAATATCAACCCCATTCTTCTTCACGATAATCACTATAGGTGATGCCCAGGGTGACGTAGACGGCTGGATGATCTTAGTGGCCAATATCCCCTTGATCAAGGCCGATAACTTCTCGCGAAATTGCGGAGCCACCTTTCGACACTTTTGGGCGATCGGGCGCGCATTGCCTACATCGATATCACAAACAACTCCACGTGCAGCAGGAGGCAGCGCGTTCCCTTTCCCGATCAACAGATGTTTCTTCGCCCAAATTATATCGCGAAGCTGATCAATTTCTTCTGCCGTGTTGATCAACGGATCACCGACTTGCAAATCATCCTTAGTCCTTCTTCGGTACTTGCAGACACTTCCGGCAACGTAGCGAGCTGCTTCTCAAATTCTTCCACGTACAAATCTCCGCCTTCATGGTAGCAAACTTGATCATTGATAGGAATTACACCAAATTCTCTATGGTCGGCTGAGACGGGGTCACGCATATCTTGATCAAGCACATCTCTTGTTACAGGTTGTTCAACTTCGTGATTTAGGGTCGGACCTTTCACCCCCGGCTCCTTATCGCACCACTCTTGCACTTCTTGCACTTTTTGTGACCCTCCAGTTTCTAATGCCACAGATGTGACGATCGGGTCTGTAGGTCGTACAAAAATACTTCGAGGAGTAGGATACTCCTTCTTCTCGACTAGGGGACCTTGATCGACACTTTCTTGATAGTCATGCACAGAGCTTGATACGCGAGATTTTGCCACTACTTATAGCGATTGGACCCCATCGAAAAAAATCCAGGGTGACGAGGTACGTCATCCTTGTTCATCCAGATACCTAAAATCATATCGTCTTGCACAATGTTTGGATGATCAACGACGTTCGTAACACGCAGGTATCGTAAATTACCCACGCCCCTAGTAATGGTGGGGACCCAATCTCTTCCACGAGTAATCCACAACTTTCGAGATCGCTGATCACGAATCCGAACCTCAGCAGATCGACCTACTGGTATCTGTTCGTACTGATCAAATTTCATGTAATTTCCACTCGATCCGTACAACTGTCGACGTCCTTCTAATGGGATGATCACCTCATCAGGAAAACTTAGTGCACCATGGGCGACGTCTAATCGAACGCCAGCTGGTATCATAAAATCCATACCCAATATAGCATCTTGACCAACACGTTTGCCCACCCATGCATGGAAATAATAAACCAACGAGCCAGCTAACGTAATCTTGATTTTAGTGCGCCCTTCTGTGAGTTATAAACTTTCTCCAATGCCAACACATTCTTGCGTTTGACTCGTGTCGATCTGACAACTCACCTTACGAGCAAAGGTTGAGTCGATGATCGACACTTCGGCACCAGAATCAAATACTAACGTGGCACGTTCGTTGTTAATTTTACCGCTCGCCTTGGATTTTTTAAACCATTTCTTTGGCGAGTGGTACTTCCAATATCCACGTGATTCACCCAGAAGTAGATCAACTTCCATGATCACCGGGGACCGAGAAAACTCATCATACGGAAATTAGCCAAACGTGGTAAATCAGGCTGATCACATTTTTCATTATCTCTTTATGCTGCTTGATCAGCCCTCTTCTTATCCACATATGCAAAAATTCACAAACCAGAACGCTCGTCTCGTACCATATTCCAACCTGACGAGCGTCCTAGTTTAACAAATCTTCGGCTTCCTTGGGCAACATTCCAGCATGCTTGGTAGGATTGTACCACTGGCGGGTGCGATTGTAAAATTCTTCCATAGGGAACTTGCCCGCATCGTGAACTTCGCCGCATGCTCGGCAGACGTAAAAGCATTGATCGGTCGGATGTCTCTTCTTGCCACACTTCAGACAGGTCAGGCGCTTCCAGCAACGTAAATTATCGTGCCTGATCGATCCACAGTGACTGCAATTATTCATCACCCCTTGATCAACTGCACTTGAATCACTTCGTTTGCCCGATCGGGGCTGACCAGGTTGATCGTGCGTCACTGGTTGATCACGCATGGCAGCAATCATATAACGACGCTGATCAACATCGCTTCCACTGTCGTCGGAACTTGATTCCTCACTCCCATACGTCACCTTGATCGCGCTTACTGCTTTGGTCTTCCGCGCCGGGGTAGGTTCTCGATCGTCTCCGAATTTCGGACAGAATCGGCTGGTACCTACCGCCGCTGTTGGCTGGCACCACTTATTGCGTGCATACGCCCGCAACGTCTCTTCCAAATCCGTGGCATTATCTAACCACAAAAGTGCCAGTTGATCAGCGAGTTCGCGATTGGCCAATGTGTCCAGAAAATGTTGCACATGCTCGCGTAAAATGGTAAACGATCCGTCCCTGATCGACAACTTGCCTCGCAGTCACGCCACATTCAACCGGTGCAGATTCTCAATGGGAGTTTCATCTGATCGCTGTTTCGTGTAATAATGCTGGCGGGATGCCGATTGACCACTTCCACAGTATTGAAGTTCAAACTCATCCACTAGACTTTTCCAACTTGATCGAGTAGATCTACTCAACTGGCGACGCCAATTGCTCGCCGGCCCTTTTAGCTGATCACCCAGGATCAAACAATTTCATGATCAGAAGCTTGATCACGCATAAATGCTGACTTGAGGCGACTGATCCAATTCCGCGCTTGATCTTCGTCTCGTTCCTTTCCCTAAATTCTTTCAGATCACTGATCGCAGACATCCGGATTCTTGGAATCGGCTGTTGATCAGGCATTCCGGTAAAGGCGGACGCATCTGTGGCTCGCCGAGGCAGTGTGATCGGCTTGTTGGATCGACGTGATCATGCTGGGATCGTTGATCATGGAGCGAATATACGGATTCCATGTCGACATCCTTAACCGTCGTTGATCTTCCTGGATTTGACTGACGATCATGAAGTGAATGTACTGACTCCATATCGACATCTTGATCGACGCAGCTCTTCCTGGCCTCGGCTGGTAACTCTTCGCGTGAACCACTCCAGGTGTCAATTTGCTTCTTTCCTCATCCAGGAACCGCTCCATAGCCTTATCAAAAAATGTCTGCAGTTGTGGGCCTTGCGATGATTGATCATCTTCCATCTTGATCGATTGAGGTTCCTTCTTGATAACTGAGAACTTGGATTCATCCTCCTGGCATACTGTCATCCTGGTGAACTTGGGATCTATGCTTCCGGCACTGGTCGACTCCACTTCAGGATCATCGCCTTCGGAAGGGGCAGATTCGGAAAAGGATGAGCCCGTGTGTTCTGCCACGTTGATCGACGAACCCGCTTGAACCTTCAACGGAGAGTGCATAGATTTCACCTTAGCAGTTCGGCCTACGATAGGTACCAACAGATCAAACAACTGCTGGGTAGCTTCCGCCAGATCTTCCGGGTCCTGATCAAACACCTCTTCAGCATCGTAGGCGCCTGTCTACAGACCGGCTTGCTTGATTAGGCGTATTAGCTCTAACACCAGCCGAAGCTTGTCATTCCAATTCGTCACTGGTCGATCGACCGGTCCTTTCCGCTCTCCGCTGATCGTGACCCCGAGGAGGTTCATGATCGCGTTCGTCAATAATAAATCTTCCAGTTTTCCTTTGTAAACCTTTCGGTAAAACGTTTTCACTAGATCCAATTCCGTTGGCGGCGTACTTGATAGACTTTCGTCGCTCTCCGACCCAGACGCCTTTAGCAACGCCTTCGGCTGGTCGGTCTTGTAATACTTCACCACCGGATCCCAATCCGGATCATTATACACACATGTATTTGGCGGATCATAACTTGTGTCATGATCCGCATGGGCTCCTGAAGGAGCCTCGGGAGGTGGTTGAGGCTTCTCCTCCATATCGCATCAAGATACCTCCCCAGGTCCTGATGATCAGTATTTCCTTTCTTCTTCAGACATGACGACGGCGAACTACCTTCCATCGTCACAACCACCTCCTCCTTTTCAACTTTGATCTGCAATTCTGCCTCTACTTCCGTTTTCACTTCCGCATCAGCGCCATCTTGCGTAGAATCGCGGTGACACCCCTGGTTCGAATCCGGGCACGCGCACCATTGTGGTGGAGAGGCTGATCAAAGTTTTTGACGCTTTATCAGGCGTTACCACGGCGCCCGGACTGCCGACTAACAAAGGGGGTCCTCCGGTTTTCCTGTGACTGCTTGTCTTCCTGCTCACCTTGTTTACCCGACGGCTTGGGCGTGTGTCGCTCTCCAGGTGTCGGGGATGTCACGTTGCAATTCCTTGATGCAAGATTGAGATGACTTGTGATGAAGCAACTGTTGTCGATCAGGCTTGATCAGGCTTGATCAGGCTTGATCAGGCTTGATCAGGCGCAAATAGTCGATGATCAGGGCCGCTGGTCGTTGATCAGGGTGATCAGGGATGATCAGGGCCAATAGTCGACAATTACAGATCGTGATCGACCTGATCGGTCTGATCGATCTGATCGAACTAGTCGATCAGGCACTAGTTGGCGCGAGTTGCGAACATATGAACGCAGGTCGCAGGTTGTAGAGTGTCGATATTGTGTTGATCGGCGAAGGGGTACTTGATCAGGCAGCGGAAGTCTTCACTGCCCGATCACGGAGCCTCTGAGTCGTAATAAGCTAACAGAATACCCAATATATATGTATTTTTAGCCTAGACCTACGAGGGAGGGGAATTTCACTAAATCCACCTAGAGTTCCCGTGAGGCGCTTACAGCAGCCAAACTCTAGGGGCCAAACGTGGACCAATGGGGGAAGAGGTGAGAGCGCACTGTTCGATCACGTTCCCGAGACAAAAAACCTTTAAAAGAAGAACCTCTGACACAGCGGGAGGAGTTGCGACGAGTCCTTAACACTCTACGACTGCCGGTGGGCCAAAAACACACAAAGTGCTCCCGGCCGGGACGTAGAGGTGTGTATTAACGGGGGAGGCTCAAAGGTGCCGTTCCAGAAACGATCTGCTTGATCGTACGCAAAAGAAAAACTTTATTAGAACTTATATCCTAAGAACTACCAATTACCCAATATCAACCAATCAGAACTACTCATTCCAGCGCACTCCGTCGACCATTCGACCTGATTTATCCGTCGTCCGTCGCTGTTCGCTAGGTACCTGTACCTAGTCGTCCCATCTCACGATGTCCCGTCTATGTCCTGTCCATGTACACCACAGTTGTACACACAACTGTATACACAGTAGTACACACAATCGCCCACAGTCACACCCAAAATTGTGCCCACAATGGTACCAATTTTGTGGCGCACTTCACCACAGAATCAGGATGCAGTGCGATGCACTGTACTGGATTGAGGAACGCGTAAAAGGATATTCGCTCTGTGCGCTCACATTTTCAACTTGCTGCAGTTGTGTAACCAATGTTGCTACGTCTGATTGAAGACCTGAGTTGGCGGGGAAAAAGCTTTCGTGAACATACAACAATGCCTTTGCTTGGACATCCGTTGGTGCAGAAATATGGTACAAGCGGCATTTACAACATGGGGCGCTTGGACATCTCAACGGTAGCCTCCTACTTGGCAATGAGAATGCGCCTAAATTTTGCACAGATATATATACATATCCCGCAAATAAAGTCGATGGGTATCTTGCGCTTACAGAACAGCTTAATCTGACATCATGGAGGAAATGAGGCAGATACTTCAAGAGAAGCTCAAGTTTATGAAGGGCACAATCAAGACACCATGCCGATCCAGCAGCATCTGTATCCTTACGTTTGATATCATTGCGAGAAAAACATGCGCGCGGATTCCATTGGTCGTTGGAGTGCTATAGCGGTGGGATTTTCATCCCAATTGTTTTCGTGGGTACAACGGGTTAACTCACATGAATGTCTTTCTGCATCTGGATCGGCGCATAATCGGGGAGCTGCTAGCTATGATCGAACAACACATCCCGTACGTGCAGGTGTACAATCAGGTGCGGCATCGAATGGAGGTGGATCAGGTGGTGCATCTAGAACTCCGTCTTCTTTGCCTGCCATCGAATGACCGAAGGAGGTGCAACATCCCTATTGTCAATGAGATCGGCGCCGTCACCTTGGGTAATAGTTACGACGGCATTATCTCCGATCACGACACCATCAGAGAACATCTCCGTCCTTTTGGAAGCTGAGACTGCAGAACTAGGAGTAATGCGAAACGTCGTTTATGACGAATCACTACGTTGAATGAGGTTACAAATCTCTGGTAAAGTGTGCAATAAAATTGGGCCTAATTGAGGGCCTAATTAGGGGTGTGAGAGTGGGCACAACCGGTTGCATAATTGCGTGTACGATTGTGTGTACCACTCTGTATACAGTGGTATGTACAACTATGGTGTACATGGACAAGATATAGACGGGACATCGTGAGATGGGACGATTACGTACAGGTACCCAACGAACGGCAACGAACAGCGACGAACGACGGATAAATCAGGTCGACTGGTCAACGGAGGACGCTGGAATGGGTGGTTCTGATTAGTGGATATTAGGTAATTGGTAGTTCTTAGGATTTAAGCACTAATAAAGTTCTCTTTTTGCGTCCGATCGATAAGATCACCGAGGGGGAGGCGTGATATCTTCGCGCCTCCCTCTCGTTTGCATACGCACCCTTTAAGTCCTGGGCGGGAGCACGTAGTGCCCTTTTTGGCCCACCGACAGACGTAAAGGTATGGGGAACTTACCCTCAACTTCACCCGCTGTGTTAGCGGTTCTTTCGTACAGGTTTTTGGTATTGGGGAAAGTGATCGAGCCTAGTGTTTCTCACCTTTTCCCCCATTTGTCCACGTTTTTTGGCCCCTAGAGTTCGGCCGCTCTAAGCGCCCCCCCGGGAACTCTAGGTGGATTTAGTGAAATTCCCCTCCCTCGTAGGTCTAGGCTAAAAATACATATATATTGGGTATTCTGTTAGCTGATTAAGACTCCAGAGGCTCCGTGATCGGGAGTTGAAGACTTCCTCTGCCTGATCAAGTACCCCTTCACCGATCAACACAAGATCGACACTCTACAACCTTCGACCTGCGTTCATATGTTCGCAACTCGCGCCAACTAGTGCCTGATCGACTAGTTCGATCAGATCGATCAGGTCGATCAGGTCGATCACGATCTGTAATTGTCGACTATTGGCCCTGATCATCCCTGATCACCCTGATCAACGACCAGCGGCCCTGATCATCGACTATTTGCGCCTGATCAAGCCTGATCAAGCCTGATCAAGCCTGATCAAGCCTGATCGACAACAGTTGCTTCATCACAAGTCATCTCAATCTTGCATCAAGGAATTGCAACGTGACATCCCCGACACCTGGAGAGCGACACACGCCCAAGCCGTCGGGTAAACAAGGTGAGCAGGAAGACAAGCAGTCACAGGAAAACCGGAGGACCCCCTTTGTTAGTCGGCAGTCCGGGCGCCGTGGTAACGCCTGATAAAGCGTCAAAAACTTTGATCAGCCTCTCCACCACAATGGTGCGCGTGCCCGGATTCGAACCAGGGGTGTCACCGCGATTCTACGCAAGATGGCGCTGATGCGGAAGTGAAAACGGAAGTAGAGGCAGAATTGCAGATCAAAGTTGAAAAGGAGGAGGTGGTTGTGACGATGGAAGGTAGTTCGCCGTCGTCATGTCTGAAGAAGAAAGGAAATACTGATCATCAGGACCTGGGGAGGTATCTTGATGCGATATGGAGGAGAAGCCTCAACCACCTCCCGAGGCTCCTTCAGGAGCCCATGCGGATCATGACACAAGTTATGATCCGCCAAATACATGTGTGTATAATGATCCGGATTGGGATCCGGTGGTGAAGTATTACAAGACCGACCAGCCGAAGGCGTTGCTAAAGGCGTCTGGGTCGGAGAGCGACGAAAGTCTATCAAGTACGCCGCCAACGGAATTGGATCTAGTGAAAACGTTTTACCGAAAGGTTTACAAAGGAAAACTGGAAGATTTATTATTGACGAACGCGATCATGAACCTCCTCGGGGTCACGATCAGCGGAGAGCGGAAAGGACCGGTCGATCGACCAGTGACGAATTGGAATGACAAGCTTCGGCTGGTGTTAGAGCTAATACGCCTAATCAAGCAAGCCGGTCTGTAGACAGGCGCCTACGATGCTGAAGAGGTGTTTGATCAGGACCCGGAAGATCTGGCGGAAGCTACCCAGCAGTTGTTTGATCTGTTGGTACCTATCGTAGGCCGAACTGCTAAGGTGAAATCTATGCACTCTCCGTTGAAGGTTCAAGCGGGTTCGTCGATCAACGTGGCAGAACACACGGGCTCATCCTTTTCCGAATCTGCCCCTTCCGAAGGCGATGATCCTGAAGTGGAGTCGACCAGTGCCGGAAGCATAGATCCCAAGTTCACCAGGATGACAGTATGCCAGGAGGATGAATCCAAGTTCTCAGTTATCAAGAAGGAACCTCAATCGATCAAGATGGAAGATGATCAATCATCGCAAGGCCCACAACTGCAGACATTTTTTGATAAGGCTATGGAGCGGTTCCTGGATGAGGAAAGAAGCAAATTGACACCTGGAGTGGTTCACGCGAAGAGTTACCAGCCGAGGCCAGGAAGAGCTGCGTCGATCAAGATGTCGATATGGAGTCAGTACATTCACTTCATGATCGTCAGTCAAATCCAGGAAGATCAACGACGGTTAAGGATGTCGACATGGAATCCGTATATTCGCTCCATGATCAACGATCCCAGCATGATCACGTCGATCCAACAAGCCGATCACACTGCCTCGGCGAGCCACAGATGCGTCCGCCTTTACCGGAATGCCTGATCAACAGCCGATTCCAAGAATCCGGATGTCTGCGATCAGTGATCTGAAAGAATTTAGGGAAAGGAACGAGACGAAGATCAAGCGCGGAATTGGATCAGTCGCCTCAAGTCAGCATTTATGCGTGATCAAGCTTCTGATCATGAAATTGTTTGATCCTGGGTGATCAGCTAAAAGGGCCGGCGAGCAATTGGCGTCGCCAGTTGAGTAGATCTACTCGATCAAGTTGGAAAAGTCTAGTGGATGAGTTTGAACTTCAATACTGTGGAAGTGGTCAATCGGCATCCCGCCAGCATTATTACACGAAACAGCGATCAGATGAAACTCCCATTGAGAATCTGCACCGGTTGAATGTGGCGTGACTGCGAGGCAAGTTGTCGATCAGGGACGGATCGTTTACCATTTTACGCGAGCATGTGCAACATTTTCTGGACACATTGGCCAATCGCGAACTCGCTGATCAACTGGCACTTTTGTGGTTAGATAATGCCACGGATTTGGAAGAGACGTTGCGGGCGTATGCACGCAATAAGTGGTGCCAGCCAACAGCGGCGGTAGGTACCAGCCGATTCTGTCCGAAATTCGGAGACGATCGAGAACCTACCCCGGCGCGGAAGACCAAAGCAGTAAGCGCGATCAAGGTGACGTATGGGAGTGAGGAATCAAGTTCCGACGACAGTGGAAGCGATGTTGATCAGCGTCGTTATATGATTGCTGCCATGCGTGATCAACCAGTGACGCACGATCAACCTGGTCAGCCCCGATCGGGCAAACGAAGTGATTCAAGTGCAGTTGATCAAGGGGTGATGAATAATTGCAGTCACTGTGGATCGATCAGGCACGATAATTTACGTTGCTGGAAGCGCCTGACCTGTCTGAAGTGTGGCAAGAAGAGACATCCGACCGATCAATGCTTTTACGTCTGCCGAGCATGCGGCGAAGTTCACGATGCGGGCAAGTTCCCTATGGAAGAATTTTACAATCGCACCCGCCAGTGGTACAATCCTACCAAGCATGCTGGAATGTTGCCCAAGGAAGCCGAAGATTTGTTAAACTAGGACGCTCGTCAGGTTGGAATATGGTACGAGACGAGCGTTCTGGTTTGTGAATTTTTGCATATGTGGATAAGAAGAGGGCTGATCAAGCAGCATAAAGAGATAATGAAAAATGTGATCAGCCTGATTTACCACGTTTGGCTAATTTCCGTATGATGAGTTTTCTCGGTCCCCGGTGATCATGGAAGTTGATCTACTTCTGGGTGAATCACGTGGATATTGGAAGTACCACTCGCCAAAGAAATGGTTTAAAAAATCCAAGGCGAGCGGTAAAATTAACAACGAACGTGCCACGTTAGTATTTGATTCTGGTGCCGAAGTGTCGATCATCGACTCAACCTTTGCTCGTAAGGTGAGTTGTCAGATCGACACGAGTCAAACGCAAGAATGTGTTGGCATTGGAGAAAGTTTATAACTCACAGAAGGGCGCACTAAAATCAAGATTACGTTAGCTGGCTCGTTGGTTTATTATTTCCATGCATGGGTGGGCAAACGTGTTGGTCAAGATGCTATATTGGGTATGGATTTTATGATACCAGCTGGCGTTCGATTAGACGTCGCCCATGGTGCACTAAGTTTTCCTGATGAGGTGATCATCCCATTAGAAGGACGTCGACAGTTGTACGGATCGAGTGGAAATTACATGAAATTTGATCAGTACGAACAGATACCAGTAGGTCGATCTGCTGAGGTTCGGATTCGTGATCAGCGATCTCGAAAGTTGTGGATTACTCGTGGAAGAGATTGGGTCCCCACCATTACTAGGGGCGTGGGTAATTTACGATACCTGCGTGTTACGAACGTCGTTGATCATCCAAACATTGTGCAAGACGATATGATTTTAGGTATCTGGATGAACAAGGATGACGTACCTCGTCACCCTGGATTTTTTTCGATGGGGTCCAATCGCTATAAGTAGTGGCAAAATCTCGCGTATCAAGCTCTGTGCATGACTATCAAGAAAGTGTCGATCAAGGTCCCCTAGTCGAGAAGAAGGAGTATCCTACTCCTCGAAGTATTTTTGTACGACCTACAGACCCGATCGTCACATCTGTGGCATTAGAAACTGGAGGGTCACAAAAAGTGCAAGAAGTGCAAGAGTGGTGCGATAAGGAGCCGGGGGTGAAAGGTCCGACCCTAAATCACGAAGTTGAACAACCTGTAACAAGAGATGTGCTTGATCAAGATATGCGTGACCCCGTCTCAGCCGACCATAGAGAATTTGGTGTAATTCCTATCAATGATCAAGTTTGCTACCATGAAGGCGGAGATTTGTACGTGGAAGAATTTGAGAAGCAGCTCGCTACGTTGCCGGAAGTGTCTGCAAGTACCGAAGAAGGACTAAGGATGATTTGCAAGTCGGTGATCCGTTGATCAACACGGCAGAAGAAATTGATCAGCTTCGCGATATAATTTGGGCGAAGAAACATCTGTTGATCGGGAAAGGGAACGCGCTGCCTCCTGCTGCACGTGGAGTTGTTTGTGATATCGATGTAGGCAATGCGCGCCCGATCGCCCAAAAGTGTCGAAAGGTGGCTCCGCAATTTCGCGAGAAGTTATCGGCCTTGATCAAGGGGATATTGGCCACTAAGATCATCCAGCCGTCTACGTCACCCTGGGCATCACCTATAGTGATTATCGTGAAGAAGAATGGGGTTGATATTCACTTATGTATCGACTATCGCGTGGTGAATCAACTCACGCGTTTGATGCTATACCCAATTCCCCTGATCTCGGATCTACTTAAAGATTTGGATAAAGCGTTGTGGTTTTGCTCTTTGGATATGACGAGTGGGTTTTGGGTCGTGTCTATGACCGATCGAGCACGTCAGATTTCGGCTTTGTCACTCCGTTTGGATTGTTTGAATGGAATAGGATGCCCTTTGGCCTAAAGAATGCTCCGCAAATCTACCAGCGGTTGATCGATAATGAACTGTACGGGTATCTCAAGTATAAGGACGGTGCCGAGGAATCGGCTGATGTATTTACTTTGGGAGATCCTGACCAGACACCGGGCCCGTCTGTGCTGTAGCGGCTATCATATATCGATGATATTTTTATCCCTGCACCTACATGGACTACCCTGTGTGATAAGGTGCGGAACTTGTTGGAAAAGTGCGATTAGTGGAATTTGTCAATCAGCGTGGCTAAATCGTACTGGGGGCGAAGTGAAGTTCCTTATTTAGGGCATCACGTCTCTAGCCGCGGTTTGGAAACAAATCCGAAGAATCTGGATGACCTGATCGATTTGCCTTTTCCTGGTACTCTACGTGCTATGCAATCGTTTTTGGGGAGCCTGAATTATTACCGCCGATTTATCGAAGATTTCGCGATCTATGCCGTTGTGCTCTACGAATTAAGAGAGATAGATTATCAAGAGTTGAAGACCCGATCATCGATCAAGGAGAATTCGGATCACGAAGACGATCGATTGATCAGGACAAAAGTGGCATTCAGTATGCTGAAAGCGAAGATTGCGTCAGCCCCAACCCTGCGCCATTTTGATCAAGCCAAAACGCCGGTGATCGTGGTCTATGCCAGCAAGTGGGCAGTATCTGCCGCGTTGGTACAAGAACATGATCAAGTGTATTGCCCCGTCGCATTCGCCATCCGTACACTGAAAATCGGTGAGATGAATTACAGCTCCGTCAAAAAGGAAGTTCTGTCTCTTGTGCGAATTTTGGATGTTTATTTCACGATGCTGGTTGGAAAGGCGATCACTGTCTTGTCACGTCGATCCACGTTGAAGTTGTTATTAACATCCAACGGACTAGACGAACGATTGGGCAGATGGTCTGCGATCTTATCACAATGGTACCTGGAGATCAAGAAATGTGTGCATGGAGAAGAAGAGTTACTAGGGGCGTTAGCTGCAAGTATCACCCCTCGCGCCGAAATTGATGAAGCTTTGATCGCGATCGCGCCGAAAAATCAACCGCGGCAGATGATTGAAGTACCACCCCCTACTGTTGAGAAAGGCGAAGAACTCTACGTGATCCGTTTCGATGGATCTGCAAGTGTCAAGCGACGTGTAGGTGCTTTTGGCGCAATCGTGTGGAAATTACCAGAGTGGAAGATTATCATCGTGGTTGCTGATGATGCACCTGACATCACAGTGAATGAAGCTGAATAACATGGATTTCTCTTAAGTTTGGATCTACTGTCGCGATATCCCAAAGGAAGGATGATCGTGTCTGGAGACTCGAATTTGGTGATCAGGCAAATGCGCGGTGAAATAGATTGTAAAGCTCCGCGATTGCAAGTATTGCAACAGTGCGCTTAAACTCCTTCGAGAATGGACTGATCATGATCTAGTGCACGTGAAAGAGAGTGGAACAAGAGCGCAGATCATATCACCACTATGGCCATGCAGGGTGGAACAAGACGTGAGATTAATGTCGAAAAACAGCTGGAAGAATTGTTCGATCTCAACAGATTGTCATAAGTGATCACGTGGAAGGAAGATCTCACTGTCCCACAGGTGTTGGTGATGACGCGATCACGTATCCTCCGTCAAACGCGACCGTCAACATGGCCCGATGTATCCATAGAGGGGATAAGGGCGAAGCGTGTGAAAAAGGCGCAAGACGAAGAGAAGTGGATATGTGATTTGCGATGTTACTTGCATGGTGACGTTTCACAGTTGAGCGCAGACGAGGTAAAAGATTGTGAGAAAATCGCCGACAACTACGATGTCGATGATCAAGGGATGTTGATCTACTGTGGAGGTATGGCTAAAGAAAAGCTAGCAGTGATCAAGATGATCGAGACGATCGACACTTTTCGATCAAGCTGGTCTTACCTGAAACCCTACATGCGGATGTCCTCCACCATTATCATGTGAGTTTGGAAGGAGGACACCAGGGTATAGGGCGAACGTATCAGCGGATCAGACGACACTTTCATTGGCGTGGTCTATTTCGCAGCGTGCAAAGATTTGTTGGGCAATGCGTAGATTGTGAGACGGGGAAAGGCCAATACGATCAAGGGGATGTAGCCTGGGAACATTGAGGCTACGTATCCATTCCAAGTGATGCCCATGGATCATATCCCGTCGCTACCTCGCTCAACGGATGGACATACGGAATTGTTGATCTGGACTGATCTGTTCACGGGTATGGTGATCGCGAAAGCTGGATCGTCTCGCACAGCGCAGAAAGTCGCCGAAAGTTATGAAGAATGTGTATTTCGGCGATTCGGAGCTAGTGAGGTGATCAGGCATGACCGAGAGCCCGGTTTTATGTCCGAAGTATTATGTGCATTTAACAAGATCGTGGGACAACGACAGAGTGCCACTATGGCATATCGTCCACAAGATAACGGCAAGGCGGAAAGAACGGTGCAGACGATTACACGGGAAATCAAGATGTATGTATCAGATGTTGGTCAGAAGGATTGGAGCTCGTATGCAGAGCGACTGGTATTCGCGCTAAATTCGACCCCTGATTGCATTCGCGGAGAAACACCATTTTATTTGGCGTATGGGTGGGACCCACGATCATCGTTGGAATCAACATTGCAACTGGGTGGAATTCGGCGTAAAGACCGGGATGCTCGTCGGTGGAGATATAAGTTGCAGAAAGATTACCGATACGCCCGTGATCAAGTGAGCACTCGATTTCACCAAGCGATGGCTGATCAAGCTGAGAAGCACAATGATCAAGTGACACCACACAAGATCGAAGCTGGATCAAGGGTCTGGTTATATCTCGATCGGGTGAAAGAAGGGTTCGCGAAAAAACTGGAGCACATGTGTTCATGGCCCCTTCAGAGTCGATGAGGTGATCGGTAATTATGCGGCGAGATTGGTTACAGCTGGCACCGACTATCGCACGTTCCCAGTGGTTCACCTGTCCAAGTTGAAATTGGTCAAGGAATTTCCAGATCGCCCTACTACTGCGCTAACAGCTGGGGTAGAGGATCGTTTCGACTTCGATGAAGCTTTGCTACCTTAAGACATCTGGGAAAGTACGCTAGATCCAGATGAATTTGAAGTTGATCGTATCACCGATGTACGATCTAGTCAAAAGACTAGGTATGGAAGAACGTTACGCGAATATCAAGTCTACTGGAAAGATTATTCAGAGCCGTCGTGGGTAGACAAGGCAGATCTGAATTGTGATGCTCTGATCAAGGACTTCGAAAGGAAGATGATTAACAGACATCGGCTCGACGTAATGCAAGTGGACAAAGAGTCCAACTAATGCGTGATCGGCGGACTGATCATGGTATTATGATCGAAGAACCTCCGATTGAAGAAAATGATTGATGAAACTCTCAATTGATGAAGACATGATAATGGACTTGAAGTGGTGTATTTAAGATGTATATTGCGAGGTATGGTGATGGAGTAACGGCAGATGAGCCGACGGAAGACCGATTTATGTTATACATTGAAAAGTAACGAAGCAACAGGTATAAATGACATGATCAAGAGTGTTTACTGATTAAAGAAGAAGTGATCAGCCGACTAATCATACCCATAAAACTTACGGCGGATGCGAGGGATGTTCCGGCCAGGGTGATCCTCAGGAGAAAAACGATGCTGGATCCGCCAAGGCTCGTAGTCATCAACCTCGTTAAGCGCGTCTGATAGGGTCCGAGGTGGCGGGTCCGATAGTAACCCTGGGTACCACGCCCCATCGTCGGCCGGGGCAAACTTCAAGGGACGGTTTCGAGACAATGGGTGATCGACGGGTCCAGGAATATGTCGAGATCACACTTCCCGTCGATCATCCCCTGCAAAACAAACTCCACAATTCGCTTCCATGTTGCCCCGGAACGGCTTCTACGCTGACGCCGACCGTTGTAATACCTTGGAAAAAGTCATCGTTATCGTGAAGGCTTTTGTCTATGGGGAGATAATGTGTGGACTCCCAGATCGCCTGCGCGTGATGATTGAGAAACGACCGGTACTTCGCTTCAAAGTCGGCAAACCAGCCGACTGAGCGAAAAGAAACGGGTGACAACATGGTCGTGAAAATGTCCCAGGGGAGTTGGGAGTATAACCGCTCTACCTCCGGCTGGGTGATCAAGTGAAAAAACCACTGATAAGCCTAAAGCGCGCGTGGCGACTGGGAACAACCATCCTTCGGGGCGGGTCAAGTAGTCAAAGCCCACTTTAGCCGAGACGCTACGCAGATCGAAACCACTAAGTTGACTGGGAATCCATGGCGAGATGTCTTCGTCTGCTGCACCATCAGGCACCATGATCAACGACTTGAAATCACCCGTACGAGGAAAAAGAAACCCGGCGGAGCCTTGATCAAGCAGACCCTCGCTCCCATACTCACTGATCGTCGGAGTAGATGGAATTGAAGCGATCTGATCAGGGGATCCACCTTGATAGTCCTGATCAGGACTTGGAGGATCATCATCAATTCCGACTTCGCCTCCAAAATGGGAGAAAGGAGGCGTGGCCGCTTGGACCGAGATGACGATCGTGAACGTTGAATACGTCTTTTAGACGAAGAAGCGACTCGGCTAACTGAGATGTCTGGAGAATCATATAGAAGGCCAGCAGGCGATGCAGCCTGATCAGAACCTGCAAGAGAGGTTCTGGCAACCGGGGAGATCTGCATCTGGAGTGACATGCCAGCCAACTGGGCTTGAAGGTCCGAGTGGAATGAACGCAATTGCGTAACTTCATCTCGAGCCTGCCGCAGCTGATTGCGTAGCGTGTCGCGATCTGCAGAAACTTGATCGATGCGGCGCTGCGCTGCGGAAAGCTCTTCCTCCAGATGGTAATTCTCGGCGTGCAGATCCTCCAGCTCGGTCTTGAGATTCTACACCCCGTCAACACGTTCGCATATCTCCTGCATCTGGGCTATGATGGCGGTATAGTCTTCCATCAGCAAGCTATTAGCTTTATTCTTTTTCCGGAGGCGATTGTGTTGACGCTTGAATCTTTCAATATTGGAGCTGAGCTTGAGCGCCTGCTCGACCAAGCGATAGTTCTTGGAAGCGGCCTGATCGTATTCTTCTTGTAGCACGCTCACGCGCTGCTGAAGTTGATCAAACGTTGCTTGATCAGGAGATGCCGTGAGACTTGAGATTTCTTGCGCTTGATCAGCCATGGTTTTATCTTTCACCGATCGTAGATAACGATCGCGATCACGACTGCTCTCCAGATCGCGGATCTGGGCGCTCTTATCGGCCATGGTTTTCTCTTGATCGGCTTTGGTTTTCTCGGCGGCCCTTAACTTGCACTTAAGATCGTTGACTGCAGCGCCGACAAAATCACGCAGTGGCGCAAGCTGTTTGAGGGCGGCCCGCTCGATCTCGGCATCACGATATGCCACGTCACGGTTGGGGCTAGCGAGCTGCTGTCGAAGCTCCGAGATAGTGTCTTCGCTCACCGCGAGCGAGTTAGATAGCACAACGATCTGCCCATCGTGTGCGCGGAGTGTCTCTTGGAGGCTGTAAGCCTGATTGACCGCGGCGATCAGCTGGTCAGCCGTGGCCCGATCTACGATAAAAGCGTTAGCTGGGGTCGCTGGGGCCTGATCGCTGATGTCACGGTTGTTGGAAAATGAGCGCCCGATTACGATGGGTATACCACTAAACGGTAACGGCCTGATCGATTGTGACCTGATCGACGGGAGAAAGTGCAGAAATGATGGGTACTGATCGCCTGATCGATAATGTCGTGATTAATGGGTGTGGACAACACGATCAACGGTGGCATGATCTTCGGTGATCAACGGCATGATCGACCCCCGCCCAACCGCTGTACGGCTGGGACGAGGCTCGTGGGCGGCTGTGGTAAAGTGTGCCATAAAATTGGGCCTAATTGGGGGCCTAATTAGGGATGTAACAGTGGGCACAACCGGGTGCGTAATTGCGTGTACAATTGTGTGTACCACTGTGTATACTGGTATGTACAACTGTGGTGTACATGGACAGGACATAGACGGGACATCGTGAGATGGGACGATTACGTACAGGTACCCAACGAACAGCAACGAACAGCGACGAACGACGGATAAATCAAGCTGACTGGTCGACGGAGGACGCTGGAATGGGTAGTTCTGATTGGTGGATATTAGATAATTGGTAGTTCTTAGGATTTAAGCAATAATAAAGTTCTCCTTTTGCGTACGATAGCGCAGATCGTTTCTGGGACGGCACCTTTGCGCCTCCCCCGTTAATACACACCTCTACGCCCCGGGCAGGAGCACTTTGTGCGTTTTTGGTCCACCGGCAGGCATAGAGTATTGAGGACCCGTCGCAACTCCGCCCGCTGTGTCAGCGGTTCTTCTTTTAAAGGTTTTTGGTCTCGGGAACGTGATTGAACAGTGAGCTCTCACCTCTTCACCTTTTGGTTCACGTTTGGCCCCTAGAGTTTGGCTGCTGTAAGCGCCTCACGGGAACTCTAGGTGGATTTAGTGAAATTTACCTCCCTCGTAGGTCTAGGCTAAGAATACATATATTTGGGGTATTCTGTTAGCTGATTACGACTCAGAGGCTCCGTGATAGGGCATTAAAGACTTCCGCTGCCTGATCAAGTTCCCCCTTCGCCGATCAACACCTTATCGACACTCTTCAACTAGCAACCTGCGTTCATCTGTTCGCAACTCGCGCCAACTAGTGCCTGATCGACTAAATCTATCAGACCGATCAGACCGATCAGGCCGATCAGGTCGATCAGGTCTATCACGATCTGATTTTCGACCATTGGCTCTGATCACCCCTGATCACCCCCTGATCAAATACCAGAGGTCCTGATCTTCGACTATTTACGCCTGGTCAAGCCTGATCAAGCCCGATCGACAACAGTCGCTTCATCAAAGTCAACTCAATCTTGCAGCAAGGAATTGCAGCGTGCCATCCCTGCCACCTGGAGAGCGACCCACGCCCAAGACGTTGGGTACACAATGTGAGCAGGAATACAAGCAGTCAAAGGACAACCGGAGGACCCCCTTCGTTAGTAGGCAGTCCGGGCGTCGTGGTAACGCCTGATCAAGCGTCAAAAACTTTGATCAGCCGCTCCACCGCAAATCCTCCCAATTATGGGAGCAGTCAATGTCCGAAATTGCACACGTTGTCGTCAACAGCAAAAAATTAAACTTTATTTTGTTTCAAAGTATATGTAGATAGACTATAGTTTCAATGAAATGTCAATGAAACAATTCGTCGGAACGACGGGTACCATCATCCCCTAGTAGATATAGAATAGATTCCTAATGTAGCCAAAATGCATATTTGGTCACTGTGGTTGCGCATCACTTTAAGTTTGTAAGCTCTCGCTCAAGACGATATACAACACCTTTTAACTTCAATAGCCTCGATGACAGGTGTCAGGGTTCGATTCTTTCGGTATTTGTTAGTATTGGTTTATTAATCCGCCGATGTGCTTTACCACGCTAATAATTCGATAATCAACCACTCATTACGTAAGCTTCAACTTAGTCTACTGTGCCTTTACTCCAAACGTAAACTTCCACTTAGTCAATCGTTTTTCCACGTGAATCAGACAATTAGTAATATCCACAAGAAATCCATCATTCATCACAACAACACTCTTGCACGCTAATGTGATATTAATTAGACAGGTAATTTGCACACTGTATGTGCTAGGATGCGTGGTGCCAAGAATCAGCGGTCAGAAAATGCGCCTCGTCGCAAAGAGAAAGAAAATGCAAAAGTAATATATTTGACTATAACTAAATTATAGACTGACACAAATACAAAAAATATAGTATATCTCTTTTTGGTCTTGTGCGAAGATGTCCAACTTTAAATTCCTTGATGTCTTCATACAGCGCGGCATTTTAACAGTTAGAATATGATCGAAAGGACGCGACTGCTCGTGAGGTTGCAATGCATATGAAGGAGTAGGATCAGTTTGAAATTTCTTTCAAAGTACGAGGCTGCTGTACGTGAAATCTTTTTGCTCTTTCTAATAATATTTACTTGATCCCATGAATACCTAGATTTCCCTCTACGAAAACTTCAAGATAACCAACGTCGTTCAAGCGCGGTAGTGTAAGTTGGTCGGCTAGGTCAAGGTCTCGATGATGTTCTCCACGTGTTCCCCGGGAGCCACTAAGGTGGTTTGTTGGAAGAGTGTGTATCCATTTTGGACTTTGCACTCTTTCTAATGGTGGAATCCCATTGGCTGTTCAGGTACGGCATATATTTTTATGCATATAATAGCAGTTACAAGATTGAGTTGCATTAGTACTGAATAGCTACTTAAGTAACCATACATAGTATACTTTACTTTCCTTTTTTGCATATAAATCAAGAGAACCCCTACTGAACTCTCTGTGGCTACTACGCGGCGCACTCCTATTTGCATCATCCGCTGATCCTCCCGTGTTGAAACTTCGTCAGCAGGTGAGTACTGATCGCTGAAAGTGCTCTAAACTTTTATATTAAGTTTTTAACCGGTTATGAGCCCAAGTTGCGTCAAGTAATCTCGTGGAGTTTTCTTGGTACTTGGAGTGTAATCTCGTGGATATTTTTTCGTTGTTACGTTTTGTGGAGCTAGTGTAAAGTCCCCTATAGAAGAGCTAGTGGTTGACGGAAGTGACCGAAGTGTTTTTATTCAATTTGTGATGTTTGGCTCTGATGGAGATGATGTGCCCTCCGTGGATGAATTTCGGGCGCTGGTACGCAGCTTGAGGGAAGTTGCGAGCGCTTTGAATAACCAAGATTCAGGGCAGGCCAGAACAGCATCTCCGAGGAGATCCCCCAAGCCTAAGAAGGAGTCCCTGGTGCGTATACCGAACTCTGAGTTTTGGGAAAGTCTCCAGAATTACCGTCCCTTCGGTCAGCAGATGTTGTTGAACAACCTGACCGAGGACGAAGGGGTAGAAGCTGGCGCACGGCCACGCCCACAAGTAAATAAAGCACCCCGCAGGTCGCCGGCTGCGGCGCAAGGTGCAGGCGGTGCCTGAGTGTCCGCCGCGCAGGGAAATGTACCGGTGCAACACACCGGGTACAAAATACCTAAGCTAAGTATATAGAAGTTTTCAGGGCGCGAGCTGTATCCCGGTATGGGTGCAGGCTACCGCCAATGGGTCCACCTGTTTATGGAGGCGATTGAGTTTGAAAAAATGACTTATGGTTTCCAATGGAGCGAACTCTTAAAGGTTAATAAATTTGGCGAACATTTGGAAGGAACCGCCGCGGATTACTATCGTACTAATGTTGTATCGTGGTGGCGGATGCGCCCAACGCTAATTTACGTGATGGAGCAGATATGGCTGGGATTCAGAACTAATATATCGCACCACCAAGCTGCTGCCTGGTTCTCCATGGAAAAGGATGCAAGGCGCAGCTGGACGGAACACTACTTATACCTAGTAGCTCTGGCTCGCGAAAGCGGTTCGAGTGAAAAGTTAATTGTGGAAAATATTGTCAAGTACGCTGCGTCACGACTGAAAGTAATGCTGATGGCGAGGTATGATCCTAGAAGGGAGGACTACCTCAGCCACGCACAAGAATTGATTGCCTGGGCACATGAACTGGAGGACGACGCCGTGAAGATTAAGCCAGCCGTTAAGTTGCAGGCGCATGCCGCAACATCTGGCAAGGGGATGCGCGTGTGCTACGCGTGCGGTGGGGAGGGGCATATACAAAGGTATTGCCCCGAGAAGCGTCGCAAGAATGGAAGTGATCGCAGCCAAGGGCCGAGCCGTAGCGACAGCGAGAAGTCTTCAAAGCGTTTCGTGCTTTCGACTATGGATACCACTATAGATGCGTATGTTAATTCATGTGGTAATGAAAATGGCATTGAAAACGTTTGGATCATTGATAGTGGTGCAAGTAGACACTTGGTGTCGAACGCAAATTTGTTGGAAGATGCAAAGGACTGTGGTCCTGATGATAGTTTTGCATTGCCGGATGGTGGTACCTTGCAGGCGACCAAAGTCGGGCGGATTACGTTGCGGACGTGCGACAAAATTGAAACGGTCGTTATCTTGACCGAAGTATACTTCGCACCGCAACTAGCCAGAAACTTGATTTCACTTGGTCGACTGCGTGAAAAGGGTTGCGCCATAGTTGATGATGACCACAAGCTGCGGGTCATGATTAAAGGTGAAAAACTTTTCGATGTGATGACGCATGTATCCGTTCTCATTGCCAAGTTGATGGCCGTAAGGGCGAACAATTTTGCGAAGGATTTCGGTGACATGGTTGCCAATAGTGTGTTGAAAGACGTCGGTATAGACGTCCACACTGGAAGCCTGCAACACTTCCATATGCACCTGGGTACCTGGTCTATGATACCATCGAAGGTTGGTCAGCGACCCCAGATCTGGTATCGCTCTGACGGACACGAATAGGCCAAATTTCCTTACGTGCGCAGAGGGGAAGGAAACCAGGAAGGTGCAATCGAAGGTGGATTCGGGCAGCAACGCCCCGATAGATCGCATCGGAGGAGTCATCTGCAGTGACTTCAAGGGTACGATCACTCCCCGCGACAGGCGAGTCAATCGATACTTGTTCGTTTTTGTGGACCATCATTCGAACTATGTGAGGGTTTTCGCGGCGCGAACAAAGGACATGGCAGCAAGAATTTTTGGGCATTTCATTGCCTGGTTCGAAAACGAGTTCTCGTGTAGAGTGCACGTGCTGCGCACTGATGACGGCGGAGAGTATCGGAACGTCGATCTGTTTTGCAAACAGACCGGTATCCGACGCCAAATAACTGAACCGGGAAATCCTGCCTCAAATGGCAAGGCGGAGCGAATGAACCGGACCATTTTAAACATGGTCCGGTGCATTATATTTGGGTCCTGTGCACCCTTAAAGTATTGGTCGGAAGCGGCTTAGTATGCTGCATACATACTCAGCCGTACTCCGACAAGATCGAATATCGGGCGAATTTTGCCGCTGGAATTGCTGACCGGCAAGCGGCCAGCAGTGAATGACATTGTGGTTTTCGGGTCCCCGTGCATGGTTTGGCAAGACCCAAAGAAGAAAACATTGGCGAAGCACGCAGAAAGCGCCCTCATCCTAGGGAAAAGCGATGAAACAAAAGGTTTCAAAGTGTTACTATTGAAGGACAGGGTGGTCGTGGTGACGAGGCACGTCACCGCGATTGAAACGCTCAGCCCTGAGACGAGCGACTAAGTAACCAAGGTGTTAGAAGGTGAAAGCAATTAAGAACTGGAGGAAATGGTTGAATCGCGTTCGAGAAACAATGATCTGAATACGCCAAGTTCAGGGCGCGAAAGTGACGGAACACCGGAGGCTGTAACACGTCAATACACGTCGAAAAAATTGTGCAAGGCACTAGGAAGACGCGCAGAAAGTCGAAGAAGACGGATAAATGGCGAGAATATGAAGCGTCGAGGGCCAAAAGGGCCGTTTCAAGTGATGAAACTCCGCAAATAATTGTCGAAAATGGTTGAAATGCGGAAAGCGATTTATGTGTTTACGCGGTTTCGAACCGTCAAGTGGATCAATGATGCAACCGGATCCAAAGAATTATAGCGAGTAGCACGGGGGACCGCAAACGAAGATGTAGAAACAAGCAGAAATGGAGGAGCTCAAGGCTCTCCAATATCTCGAAAGATGGGACGTCGTTCGCCGCCCTGAGGGGAAGGTACCTCTCCCGACCAAATGGATGTACAAGACGAAAGTCAGTGCAAACGGTTCTGTTGAGAGGTACAAGGCGAGGTTGGTCGCCAGAGGCGTTTAACAAGTTTTCAACCGTTATGGAGTTGAATAACGTCAAGTTACTCCTCGTGTTGGCGCAAGTGTGGGGGGGGGTAGCGGCACGCCAAGGCAATGTCCCGAGTGCCTACCCCAAGGCCAAATCCGAAGATGACATGGAAATATACTTGCAGGTGCCGCAAGTCATAGAGATTACGATGGACAAATTGCTTGATTTCGGTGTGAAATCACCAAAAGAGCTCGCGCTCAAGTTAAAGCGCAACCTGTATGGTTTGAAGCAGGCTGGGCGCCTGTGGCACCAGTGTCTGTGTGAGACATTAATGAAGTTTGGTTTTACGCAGTGTGTTACGGACACATGTATTTTCGTCAAGCACGAAAGATCTGAAACGGTTGTAGTCGGAGCATATGTTGACGACCTCCTGTTCACTGGAACCAGTGAGAGGATCGTGCAACATTTTTTTGCGAACATGCAAGTTTTGGAACTAAAATACTTGGGAAGTGTTACCAAGTTCTGGGCATCCGGATTCAAGGCGATCCGAGGAACGGTTAGGTGCTGGACCAAGAAAGCACGATCAAGGAAATATTGAAGGTGAACAAACTGGAAAAGATGAATTTAGCTCGGACTCCGGTGCTGACACTGGATGATGATAAAGAGTATCTAGAACTCCTGTTCGTGGAACCAAAGGAGAACATGCCAAGTGTCAAGCAATTCCAGTCGCTCGTGGGCAGTCTTCTATGGGTCGCCCGGTGCACGCGTCCTGACATTTCGTTCGCCGTGCACCGCGCCACACGTAAGACCCATGCACCCACGATGGGCGATTACAAGGTTGCTAAGAGGATCCTCAAGTACCTTAAGGGAACGAGTGATCTTAAGTTGGCCCTTAATCATGATGATGATCTACCTATGCCGCTCCGGATTATAGTTTTTAGCGATGCGGATTTCGCCGCCGACAAGGTGGACCGGAAAAGTGTTTCGGCGAAGGTGGTATTAATAAATGGAGTTCTCGTAAACTTGGCTTGCAAGAAGCAGACGGCGGTTGAATTGTCAACCGCTGAAGCGGAATTTGTTGCGGCAGTCATGGACGTAAAGGAGGCGCTAGGGCTGTGAGAGCTGGTCGCAGAAATTGGCATGCATGCCAAGACTCCGCTCATGTTCAAGATGGACAACCAAGCTGCAATAAGACAATTGGAAGATGAGGCAAGTGCAGCGAGTTCGAAGCACGTGGACATCAACCTAAAGTTTTTTTTAAAGGACTATAACAAGAAGAGCATTGTTTCGGTAAGCCACGTACCGAGTGTGTTGGCGCAGGTCGTCTCGGTAGCTTGAAGTGAGTGTGTAGATGGGCTGTAGCGACTCTCAATAGCCTTAGCCCGAAGTGCTTATCCAATTGCTCGATGTTTGCCATAAGTAAAAGTCATATATATTATGTAAATATAAAAAGTTTTAAGTCACTAAATCAGGCTTAATTCCACTAAGCGCTACAGACTTAAAACCTGTACACACCATACATAAAAGTATTATCAGCCAATCCGTTTCCCGCATATGATTTGCCTCGAAAGCCAAACATGGCTACGTCGAAAATCAACACTACATCTGAAACGGCGCGCGCTGTAACACCTTTAATACAAACCGATTTGATTCCGTAAATCTTGCATCCGCTGCGCACTTAAGTCCTTCGTTAGCAGGTCCGCCACCATCTCCAAACTTGGCAAGTGAGCTGCCTTAATCACGCCCTTCTTGCTCAAATCTTTCAGAAACTTCAACTTAATGTCAATGTTCTTCGTACTGACAGCACTCGCTTCTGACTCCACATGCTTGATGGCGGCCTGATTATCCATTTTCATCAGCAGCGGTGCCCTCGAAAAAACACCAATCTCCAGCAGTAATTCCCGCAGTCCTAATGCCTCACGTCAGCCCACAGCAGCAGCCACAAACTCTGCCTCGGCCGTAGACAATGCCACTGTAGTCTGTTTCTTGCATTTCCATGACACGATAATCCCATTTAGATACACCACCACTGCGCTCACGCTTTTCCGGTCCGTTTTGTCGCCTGCAAAGTCTGAATCCGTATAGCACGTGATCCGGATTGGCAATGGCAGCTCATCATGGTTCAGTCGTAGTTTCAACGTCTTGGTACCCTTCAGGTATCTCACAACTCGCTTTGCGGCCTTAAAATCTCCCATAGTGTGTGCGTGTGTGCGCCGCGTCACACGATGCGCACCGAAAGCAATATCCGGGCGCGTACAGCAAGATATCCACAAGAGGCTGCCCACCAACGATTGAAAACTTTTTATGCTTGGAAATTTTTCCCTTGATTTGGCTGACAACAATTCCTTAAAATCCTCCACACCGTCCATGTCAAGCACCGGCGTGCGCGTTGCGTTTCATCTTCCCAAAATCGTCTGTGATCAGGATCTCATCAATAGCAGCCTCCTGATCCAATCTATAGCCATCGCGGGTGTTGCCTTCGATACGAAAGCCTAAAAACTTGCCTTCGATCCAAGGTCCTTGAGTTCCAATACTTTCATCTCAACGAAAAACTTGTCAACTGCGTCCGACGTATTTTCGGTGACCAATAGGTCGTCGACATACGCCCCAACCAGAACGATGCCATCCACACCGCGCCTGACGAACACGCAGGTATCCGTGACCCACTGTTCGAACTTCAGCTCCTCCAACGTTTGACATAGTAATGATGCCATAACCTCCCGGCCTGCTTTAGACCATACAAGTTCCGTTCCAATTTTAACGAGAGTTCGTCACTTGAATCCACGTCAAACGTTTCATATACCTCCGTCGGTATTTACATACCTTGCGGAATCTTTAAATGAATTGCATAATCTTCTTCCGTCCTCGCCTTCGGGTAGGCGCTAGGCACATCACCGTGCCGCACCGGTACCCCCCAGATATGTGACATGTCCAGGATCACTTTTACGTTATCGTCTTCCATGACTGTCGAAAACGTAAAGTAGTAGTCCTGGACGTAAACTTGACGGTCGCCGCGTGCCACCAGCCGAGCCTTGTAGCGCTCGACCGTTCCATCTGCACGCAACTTGGTCTTGTATACCCACTTAGTGGGCAACAATTTAATCTCTGGTCGACGCTTGATGATTTCTATGTACCTATGTCTTCAAGCGCTTTCAGTTCCTCTTGTTCTGCCTTCGTCCAAAAATCAGAATTTGCGCCTTCATGTGCCTCCTTAAACGACCTTGAGTCGGGGACTCCAACCCGGGACGCATTTCCATTAACGGCAGTCTCTACTACAGCGTAAATACACATAGCGTTTTCTGAAACACCATTTCCAGGTCCTTTCGTTTCAAATCCAGACCCATCACTCGAAATTTCGCTTCCACTGTCATCAATTCCGCGTCTTTCAGTGTTAGACGCTTCAATCACACTTTCTTCGTCTTTTGTCTTCTTCTTGCTTGTTTCCTCCAATGCAACTGCCTTGGTAGTCTTCTTGACCAACCGTCCAGACTTCCTGGGATGCTTTTGCACTTTTTCACTGGTGCCTTGCACCTCAGACTGTCCTGATGTAGTACTTTCTTGGGGCGATCTCGCATCTGTGCGTCCAGCAGCCCGTCTCTCAAGCTCCTCCTCGGCTGCGACGTCCAGTGCCTTTGTAATTTGGTCACTCGCCTCCTTATCTAGTGTTTCAATTGCACTGACATGGCGAGTGACCGTTACCACCATGTCCTTTAGCAGCAGTACCTTGAAACGCTTGGTTTCATCACTACGTCCCAAAATCAAAGCTCTCTCAGCATGTTTTGCGAGGGCCTTTTCCGTGGGTCCCTCCACACCATGCACGGCGAACCAAACACCACAATTTCTTTTAACGAAGGTTTCTTATCCGTCAGCATTTAAAAAGGCTAAACCTTTACGGGATTCGAACGGGTCGGGGTACGGTTCAAAATGTACGAGGCGTATTCCGCCGCCTCCGACCGGTACATTAAAGGTACCCTCAAACCAAAAAACATACACCGGACCATGTTAAAAATGGTCCGGTTCATCCGTTCGGATTTTCCATTTGAGGCTGGATTACCAGCCCTCTTAACCTGTCCGCGCACTCCAGTCCTTTTGCAGAACAATTCCACGGTTTTACATTCACCGCCTCCATCCGTACGTAAAACATGGATACGACACTTGAATTCGTTTTCAAACCAAGTCAGAAAATGTTCAAACATCTTCGCCGCTATGTCTTTAGTTCGAGCGGCAAAAACACGTACATAACTTGAATAGTGGTCTACAAATACCACCAATAGCGATTTCCGCGCCTGTCGCGCGGTGTGATTGGACCCTTCAAGTCACTACATATCACACCGCCGACGCGCTCGATCGGCGAATTTTCACCTGAATCAGCCCTTGGCTGTTGCTTTCTCGATCCCTTTCCTTGAGCACAGGTCATGCAATTTGGTCGACTACAGTCTGTCAACTTGATGCCTGACCTGGGTCCTTCGCTAGTCTTTTGACCGTGTCGTAAGCCAAGTGACCCAAGCGGGCATGAATATGATGTAACGTGCCCTCCTGCACATCATTATCAGTTTCGGCAGTGACAGCGTTCAGCAACATGTGCGTGAACTGCTGCGCGCGCCCGCTTAGCTTTTCCGGCATCAATTCTGCCACGAAAATCGATCCACATATCTCAATTGGAAACAGCGTGTTTCCGTTCCACTGGATCGATAATTTTCCACTGTTTTCCATTATTTAGCACCCTTTTTCATGCAACTTGCCAAGTGAAATCAGGTTCTTGGCAAGTTTGGGTGCAAAATACACTTCACTCAGCTCAATCGAAACAGGATCGGCACCAGGCGTAACTAACTTGATCTTTCCAACCTTGGTGACCGCTAATTTCCCGCCGTCAGGCAACATAAAGCCATCTTCCGGCCCACACGTGATAGCATCAACCAATAAATTTTAATCAGACACCAGGTGTCGGCTGGCACCATTATCGACGATCCACGTCGTTGCTGGCATGTTACCTCCGACGGTCACGCCATTAATTTCACAGCCATGCCCCATTCAGTGGTGGATAACGCGACTTTCCGGTTACACTGACTGCTTGAACCTCCTTGATCCTTCGAGTTGACAGCCCTTTGCGCTCTTCTGCCTTTTTTTGGGCATTCTTTTTTTTGTTCCCTGGCCTCCCCCAGCCATAGCACTTCCTTACGAATTCGGCCTCAGTCACCGATTTTGCGTGCAGTCGGGCAGGCAGCCTTGCTTTCAGCGTATCCTCGTACAGCTCCTGCGCCCATGATATAAGTTCCTGCGCATGGCACAGGTTATCCTCTCACATAGGATTATACCTGGCCATGATCGCAACTTTTAAACGTGGCGCGGCGAGTTTAACAATATTCTCGACCACCATCCTTTCGCCCAATCCGCTCTCACGAGCTAGGGCTACCAGGTACATGTAGTGCTCAGTCCAAGTCCGTTTAGGGCTCTTTTCTGAAGCAAACCACACTGCAGCCTGGTGGGGGGAGATCGTCACACGAAATGCCATGTACAAATAATCCAAAACCTCCAGCAATTCCGGGGCAGCTTGCCACCACGTGCTGATATTTGCGCGAAAATAATCCGCTGCCACCCCTTCAAGGTACTACCCAAGCTTGTTTACCTTCAGGCGCTCCGTCCACACAAATCCTGAGGTCATCTCAGCTATCTCGACGGCCTCAATAAAGAGGTACGCCCACTGCTTGAAGCCGGCAACGAGTCCGGGGAATATTTCAACCCCCGAGAACTTCTCGATGCCGAGCTTGGGGATCTTGGCACACGACGCCTGCACAGGCGGTGGAGCAGGAGCGCGAGCTGCTTGCCTGAAATGCATTCCAGGCGTCTGCACCGCCGGCGCGTTTACTCTGCCAGAATTTTGTACGTTTCCTTGGTTATTCGTCGGGAGCTTGGCCGCGTTCAGCCGGGCTGCTCTACCGACTTCAATACCAGTGTCGTCCGCCAGATCATTAAGCGTCATTTCTTTGCAAATGGCCCACAGTTCTTAAGTGATTCCCGGAACACACTGTTCCGGGTAGCAAGCGGGGGGTCCTTTTTTGGTGCGGTTGGCGCGGTAACCGTGCTTGTGACGGATGCGCGTGCTTGCGCTTGCTCCATTGACTTCATGCGAGTCTTCATATCCGCCATCCCGTCAAGGATGGCGCGCAGAGCCACTTCCGGTTCGAAGTCGGACTCGCCACCACTCTCCTTATCATCCATCTTAAAACAGTAACAAATCAAAAATTACACCGGCGAAAAACAACGCCAACAATTCCACTAGCCCTCCGAAAGTGAGGGGACTTCCACTAGTATCAGGAATTGTATCCACACGAGAAATAAACCACTCGAAAAATCGCAAGAAACAACTTGCTCGCAAACTTGAATTTAATAGAGAACACTTCGTTAAAACACGCGGCCACTTGGGCTCACAACCTGTTGGCACAGGTCGTCTCGTTAGCTTGAAGTGCGTGTGTAGATGGGCTGTAACGGCTCTCAATAGCCGTAGCCTGAAGTGCCTATCAAATTGCTCGGTGTTTGCCAAAAGTAAAAGTCATATATATTATGTAAATATAAAAAGTTTTACGTCACTAAATCAGGCTTAATTCCACTAAGCGCTACAGACTTAAAACCTGTACACACCTACATAAAAGTATTATCAGCCAATCCGTTTCCCGCATATGATTTACCTCGAAAGCCAAACATGGCTACGTCGAAAATCAATAGAGTGAAGAAATGTTAGCCGACCTACTGACCAAGGACTTGGGTGCGCACATGATTCAAGTGCTGCGTGCAGCGCTAGGGCTGCAGTGATGATGGCACAGCCTCCGGTCTTCCAGGAGGAGTGTTGGAAGAGTGTGTATCCTCCATTTTGGACTTTGCACTCTTCCGAATGGTGGAATCCCATTGGCTGTTCAGGTACGGCATATATTTTTATGCATATAATAGCGGTTACAAGATCAAGTTGCATTAGTACTGGAGCTACTTAAGTAACCATACATAATATACTTTACTTTTTTGCATATAAAATCAAGAGCACCCCTACTGAACTCTCTGTCGCTACTACGCGGCGCACGCCTATTTTCATCTTCCGCTGATCCTTCCGTACTGAAACTTCGTCAGCAGGTGAGTACTGATCGCGGGAAGTGCTCTAAACTTTTATATTAAGTTTTTAACATGGTCATCCGTAAAAATTGGAACGATACAGAGATCTATCCTTGATCCGCGACATGCGGGAGTCCTTCTGCAAGGTTTATTATCGCTCTTGTGATGAACAGTGAGACCTATAAAATAGCACTTCAATATCCCTAAAACCCCTCCCGCTCGTAACTTTAAGCATCAATTTCTGGCAAATTGACATCTGAGGATAGGCAAGGTAAAGTATGCTACGCTGTGTTGCATCGTACGTTGGCTACGCTATAGGGAAACGGATTAACAGGATATTTGTATTTGTCTTGTTGTCATGCCACCCCATTGTAACTTATCGCCTACCATCGTGCGGATTCACCAGTGCGACACAATAACCAGCTATTTGTAGCAATCTATAAAGACGTGTACATCTGTGTGATCTGATCCATTCGAAGAAAAGCATCTTGAAAGAACTCATTATCGATGCCCAAGCGCTCATACTAGTGTATATAAGCACCATGGGAAAACATTTCGTAAGCTTTATCAGTCGATATTGTTAAAGCCTTCAACATAGCAGTGGAATTGCTGCAGCCACAGCGTATAAGTAGATGAGTATCGCATCGATTTAACTGGACAGTACCGGATAAGAGTACCCGTTTTATCGTAAGAACTGAAGTTGAACCTTGAGGAGTAGCATCCGAACGGGTTTGTATTCCACGACGCATATAATCGTGGGTCCGAAAATACTGAAGCATCAGCATTTTTGGAGTATTCACCTCGTAAGATAAGAATGTTACCGACTGAAACCCTCGGCATATTGGTTAAGCCCGTTGACAGTGAACCATTCGAGTTTATTCCTTCATCGATTGCTGAGTTGGTGAGGTGCATCTAGAAACACGAAAAATAAGCTCGCTATTTTAGTATTTAACTTGGAAAGCATCGACCTAATTACCAAACCTGGTGCAAATACTTCACGATGCCTGCCCAAGAATGAGTGCTAAATTTCTTCGACCGATGGGGCATCAAAGGCACCATTTTTATATCTAAGAGCTTGAAAGCCTATGCACAAAAGACATATAACGAGGGGAAGGGCATGTAATATTAGACAGAGAAGACGCAAACATGCTAAAACATGTACCGGATGATGACACAGTCGCTCGCGAATTCCACACAAAGGGCCCAGCTTTCTGTCAGACCGACTTGCAGAGTTAGCATCTACTGGCAGAAGTGAAGAAGCCAGGTGGGTTGCGAGAACTTCATTCATTGCGTCGAGTGAGGGATGTGGTATGCGCAGGAGCTTCTGGCAATTAGACTCGCTGTGTCATTTTGCAGCATAAAAATACCGTGCGCAGTATTTGCCAAAGTCGCCATAGTGAGTATCGCATTGTACTTTTGCACGATGACTTCTCCAGACTGGTATGGCCACACCAAAGCACTGAATAATGACGTGGACGGGTAAAATTCCACGAACTGTTCCATAAGGAACGAGCCTAATCCAGAGCCTGTGCCTCCTACAGCGCTATGTAGCGTGAGAATTCCTTTTAAAAGATCTCAGCGCTCAACTTCCTTAGAGGAGAAGGGATTAAATTATGACTAAACAGGCAGGCAGCGCACTGCACGTACCGACTGAAAAAGATCAAGTAGCTCACTCTCATACTGCGTCTTATATCCATTCGCCCAGTTGTTACCTGACCCGCTCTACCTCATAAATACGTTTCTAGGCTCGTATTCCCACGTTGGACTTGTCTGTTTATTATTGCAGCACTCTTGAATGACTTTAGGCTCCATGTCGACGAGTATCGCACGGGCTCGTGGAACATGAGAGCCAGACAAGTCTTCGTAAAAGCGAAAAAATGCTGAACCAGTGGACGTAGCTACATTCTCCACCGTCGCTAATTTATCAAATAGTGCACGTCCCAATTGATTGCCACACTGACCGAACTGCAAAGTCAGCATCTCGTACAAAGATTTCTAACTTTCGGTTATTAAAATTATTTGCCATCGTATACTACAAATTTATGATGATCACAATGCGGTGTAAACTCTCGCGGCATTTCCTGCGTCACCGTCTCCAATGGATCTCCAACATACAAGTGACACACCAAGGTACCAATGTACCAGACCTCACTATTACGCCCGTCGCTGCGCAGATGCTGGTTGAGGCTGCCAAGACACACAAGACCGACAATTTAATGCTGCGCGTGGCAGTAGAGGGTGGTGGCTGTTCTGGTTTTAAGTACGTACTCGAGCTCGAGAAGGACGCGACGCCCAGCGAAGAGGAAGATGTAGTTTTTGAGCAGGATGGTGGTCGTGTTGTGGTGGACAAAGAGTCGCTTGAACTCATCCGAGGCAGTACCGTCGACTACGAGCAAGAGCTCATTCGTAGCGCTTTTGTTGTGGTCAATAATCCCAACGCCGCCAGTGGCTGCGGTTGTGGCACCTCCTTTGATCTTAAGGACTAAATCTTTATATCAAATGCACTTGTTCTGACATATTCAATTACTCCCATAGCACAATAACACCATTCTTGTCGCATGACGCGACGCCTTGATTGTTAGGATGCCATACACAACACGCAACAGCTCCGTGATGACTAGTCGAAGCAGATTTTAACTGCTTTTCGAGCTTACCGGTGCGTGTATTCCAAATAAAGAGACTACCTGAAGCCCCACCCGCCAGGGCATAGCAACCGTCTGGACTAAGAGAGGCTTGACTCCAGTTAAACGCACACTGATAATCTTTGTCTCGCAACTCACGCAGGATGCTATATGTGCGTGGATCAAGGACACGCAAGGAATGATCTCGCGAATTCGTGAGCAGCTCATTGCCACCGAAACTTACAGAGGTGATTTGTTCAGTGTGGACATCACGCATCTCGTGCACGCAACGTCGTGTCCTTGTATCCCAGAAGCGGACAGTGCCATCTTGATGAGCACTTGCAAACTGCACAAAACCCGTGCCCGCTCCTGATGGTGCAGCAATATCATTACAACTTGACATGCAATTGACGGTCTGTACACGTACTCCACGCAATACATCCCACACCCGCAAACTGCGATCTGAAGACCCGGTAATAACTTCATTAGGTGAAACAGGAGAGAATTCGGCTGCCAGCACTTTGCCCTTGTGTCCTGCCAACGTTTGCATGACGCGCCCAGTGCCCACTCTCCAGACAAAACACTTTCGATCACACCCAGTGCCCAAAACCAGTGAGCCATCCTCTGATGCGCGCACACATAGCAACGGATGCGCAGTCCCAACACCTCTGTACTCCCCCAACGCTCTTGGAGGAGACGATGAATCTACCTCCACCCCCCATGCTCTCACTGTGCCATCGCTACTGCCACTGAACAAGATTTTCCCTGATGTGTTGAAACACACCGAATTAGCCTCTGTCGCATGTGCACGAATGGAGTGCTTCACGCGAGTGATTAATTTGGTCTCTGAACCAGCACTGCATATGCTTCCCACTTCATTCAACATAATGTGACTCATACTCACCGCTGTCTCTTTATTCGTCAACGCTAGTAATGCAGGGGAAAGCTTCTTGTCTTTGCCGTCACCACTCGTGGCTTGAATCCACTCATGCAGTAGCGCGCTCTTTTCCTGCAGTTCGATTTCAAGCTCTGCGTTTCTCTTTCTCAATCCTTCGGTCTCTATCTCACTCTGCTCCAGAAGTGCTCTCATTCTCACCAGCTCTGCTCTTGCCACAATGAGCGCGGCGTCCAATTCCTTCAGTGCCTTGTCCTTCTCAAGACTAAGCACTGTTTCCTCGGTCAGCTGTTTCGTCACCAGCAGAAGCTGCTGCTCCCACTTGTCACGCTCCTGTATGAGCGCTTTGCTTTCTTTCACAAGCTCCAATTGTTGGCCAGCATAATTTGCTAGCTGCGCGTTCTTTTCTGCCACTTCGCGCTCCAAACTCTGGATTGCTGTTAGATATTTCTGTGCCGCAGCGTCGTCCTGTTCTTGTGCAGTGGGGAGACGAAGTGACGTGTCCAGAGAAGCATAATGGGAGGATCGAAGTAGAAGTTGTTGATGGGAGGCAATTAGATCGCTAAATGCTGTGACCTCGCGGCGATTGCGGGCCTCTAAAAGCTGCAAGGACTTGTCCGAGAACCAGGTAGTCATCCTATTGTTATATCGTAATCTAGTAGTCAACTATACTAATAGCTACTATAAAATTAGACTGTGACTTAACAACTTCATCACTGTTAAATCCGAGCTTCGACCCTTATATCCGTTCCTTTGTGAGAACGCGTATTCGTTTGTCCGTGCTTTTATCCGTAACAATGAATGAATGGGATATTTACGCGTCGTTCACCTTGCGTGCCATGATCCTGAAGAAATCGTTTACCTCGCTTGTTGGCGATCCAATCGTATTACCATGACTTGACCCTAGAAGCAGACTTAATTAAGTCTGCTCGCTGTCTGATGTGATCAATATGTACAAATACGCGATCGGTATATCATCCTCCTATGTAAATATCAACTCCTAGGTATTATCAGGGAATGTAATCGCACCCCCTCGCAACTCCAAACTTAAAAAAATCCAGACACAATAGAGTACGTGTAGTTGCTGATTCTATGGAAGAAGCGTTACAACGGTGCAGTAGCAGCAGCACGGTTGCTCATATCGAGCTTTTATGGCTCAAATCCAATTGACTGTTCGTTGTGTGCATCTGGCGCTGGACCTCTCTGTGGTCCACATATACATCTGGAGATTACTGGCCCGTCGGCAGACGTAGCATGACTAAATGACAAGTATATACCTAGATTCTGGACCTCCATATAACGATGGTTATTGTAACTTACTAATCAAAAATTCTGGCCTCACCTCTGCAGTCATTTCGAAACTTGTCGCAACCCCACCACCACATAAAGACAATCAATCCCTCATGGCTCTAACTCGCGCATCTGTCGCCGCTGGACGCATGCAGGCTGCTTCCCGATGCCCCTTCATGAACGCGCTTCCTACTTCCCGCGCTGCCCTGCTGCCAAACATTTCGCAGCTAGCAAAGATGTGCCCGCACATGTCCTCACTGATGGCTGCCGCTTCTGCTGGCAGCAGCAACAACTCGCAGGCTCACTCTACGTCCACCACATCCGACGCGACGCTCATGCGTATCGCTGAGATCAAGAGAAAAGCGAAAGTACAGAAAACTGCGCAGCTTGGCGGTCCTAAGCCGTACTCGTCGACTATTGCCCGCTTCCCTACCGCTCCCACGCGCCAGACCCGAGTAGGTGGCCTTTCAGCGGCACAGTACGAAGAGGGGTTCGCTCAAACCATAGCTAATATTAAGAAGGAAGGGAGATACCGCCTCTTTGCTGATTTAGAGCGCAAGCGTGGCAAATTCCCACGTGCTACACACCACGAAGACTCGGGTAACACGAAGGAAGTTGTGGCGTGGTGCAGCAACGATTACTTAAGTATGGGTCAGCATCCTATTGTTGTTTCAACCATGCAGGAATACCTCATGAAGTCTGGAGCTGGTTCAGGTGGCACTCGTAATATTTCGGGCACGAACCACAACCACGTGCTTTTGGAAAGTGATTTGGCTGACTTGCACCAACAGGAAGCCGCGCTGCTTTTTACGTCCTGCTACGTGGCTAATGACAGTGTTATCAGCACTCTCACTAAGATTTACCCAGACTTAATCATGTTCTCAGACAGTTTGAATCATGCATCTATGATTCAAGGCATTCGGCACAGTGGGGCGAAGAAGTACATTTACAAGCACAATGACATGAAGGACCTAGAAGAGAAGCTGAAAATGGCGGACCCCAAAGCCCCGAAGCTTATTCTATTTGAGAGTGTGAACTCCATGGAAGGTACAGTTGCTCCTCTGCACGAGATTTGTGACCTTGCAGACAAGTACGGAGCGATGACGTTTAACGACGAAGTACATGCTGTGGGTCTATATGGCAATCGTGGTGCTGGTGTCGCTGAGCGTGACCACTGCTTGGACCGTATTACGATGGTAACGGGCACTCTTGCCAAGGGTTACGGTATCATGGGCGGATACGTTGCTGGTAACGCTGCGCTGGTTGACGCAATGCGCTCGTGTGCTTCGGGCTTCATTTTCAGCTCATCGATGCCTCCTATGCTTGCTGCAGGTGCACGAGCATCGGTGAACTACCTGAAGGAGAGCCAAATAGAACGTGCCACCATGCATGCTCGTTCCCACGAGCTTAAGAATTTGTTGATTGACGCCGGATTTCCCCTGCTGCCGAGTGTGAGTCACATTATCCCTCTCATGGTGGGTGACGCCGTCAAAGTCAAGGAAGCCTCCCGCATTTTAATGGACAAACACCGCATATACGTGCAGCCTATTAATTTCCCTACCGTGCCCCGCGGTGAAGAGCGTCTACGTCTGACGCCGCTGCCGACTCATACGGACGCAATGGTAACAAATTTGATGACAGCTTTGGAAGACGTTTGGACTACGCTCGACTTGCCGCGGCGTTTCGTTCCCAAGGGTGAGTACTTGCCCAAGGTGGAATGGGCCAACTCTCCACTTGAAATCGCTGGGGATTTTGCGGTCGAGTCTATTGAAGAGGCCGCCTGTGCCGCCTAAGCGTACGACATTGGTATCCTGCGTTGCAACTCTGAAAGTGCCTGAGGCACGCGGTCGCTGTCTTTTAACCTTGCTCAAAAATCTAATGTGTTTAGTGATAAATTCAAAGCGAACCATTTCATTGATCGTTATCATCAATCAATTGATCGGGTAGCATATCGAACTTACACCTTTGGGTAGAGTAGTAAGATACGAGTCTTTGAAACAAGTGGAACCCGGTGGTGCAGTGATTTAGCACCGATTCGAAAGACCAAAGGCCGTTGGGTTCTCCATACTTATAGAGCGTTCGACCTCCTGGACAACATATCCTGACAAAAGTGATACGTTGAACGGGAATCGGAAACAGACAACCTTACATGAAAATGCACAGTCGGCTTCAAAAAGCGAAATAATTAGGCAATTGATATCCGTATCCCCCCCCAAATTACTATTCGTATCGCCCCCCCTCAATTATAGGCCTATCCCTATCGATGTTCCGCGCGTCTATCTTGCGCTCTCGTGCGACGCGCCTCAGAGCCATCACTACCACCACTATTCAACCCATGCTGACGAGACCCAACGATATGGATTGCAGCTATTCGCCTAAAAACAATGAAGCCTCCGGCGTCGAGGCACAGCAGGTCCCTCTTGCTCCGCCGGAGGAGGACCTTCACGCAACTATCGGGGCTGCTATCCATGTAATCAAGATGCATGCGAAGCAGCATGGATACGGCATCACACAGTTTAAGATTGCATTTGACAAGCATACGCCTCCCTCACCACGTAGGTACGACTTCCGCTGCGCGAAGGGAGGCGTCAAGAGAGGTGAGGGGGTGAAGAGAAAGACTGGGACACGCATGACAGAGTTCCCGTTTGAGGTTCGGATCAATAGGATGCTCACAGTTGGCTGGCATGTCTGTATTGTTGAAGCTTCACATAACCACGAAATGATCCATCCCTCGGCCTTTGCGCAGTTTAGGCGGCCTAACGAGGAGGAGAAGGCATTAATCCGGTCTCTTCATGATTCGGGAAGCGCTCCACGCTTTATCATTGCTGCGCTCGTTGAGCGAAATCCCGAATGTCTTATGTCGCTTCTCGACGTATACAACGAGGTCGCGCGCATTCAAAAAGAGCTCCTAGGCTCACTTTCGCCAATTGAGGCTCTTATTATCGAGCTGGAAGACGATACATGGGCCTCCCACTATACCACCGACGATGAAGGCCATGTCAACTTCTTATTCTTTGCTCTGCACGAAGAAATTCACCTCGCGCAGCCATGTCCCGATGTTCTCTTTATCGACGCAACATATCGTACAAACCGCTACAACATGCCACTTATCCACTTCCTCGCGGTTATGCCAATCTGTAAAACCGTCAGCATTGCTATGTGTTTCGTTGCGGCCGAGTCAGAACCGATGTACCTACTCGCTGTAGCTAAATTCAGAGAGCTTGTTCTTGGCAACCTACGGATCGAGGTTATCCTTACGGACACCGACCTGTCACTAAAGAACGCGCTAACAACCGTGTATCCCGACGTTCCACAGCTGCTCTGTATTTGGCATGTTAATAAGAATGTTGAGAAGGCCGTCGCTGATTACTGGAAGATCAACACTTCTAACGAGAACAATGAGGAGAATAAGGAGAAGAGGAAGGGCTTCCTAGACACGTGGAACTCCGTAATCTCTCAGCCAACAAAGGAGGGATTCGATGAGTCATATGAGCTCTTTAAAAAATGCTACGCAGACAAGCCAGAGCTCATTGACTATATCGAGAAGAACAAGTATCCTGTACGCCATCAGTTCGCTACAGAATTCACGTCGAAGTATCGCCATCTCGGCCATAGTGCAACGTCTCGAGGCGAGAATGGGCATCGCGCGTTCAGACGCTATCTTCTTAGCAGCCGGCACGATCTCCTCGAGCTCAAGGATATGTGGACCAACATTCTCCGAGTCTTTCTAAACGGCTACATCACCGAGCTTTCACAGCGTCGAGACCGTATCTATCACGACCTGAATGCTAAGAGATGGGATGATCTTCTTGATCCAGATCTTAATAAGCATGTCGTTCCTCGCGGTATTAAGCTCCTCGTTGACCAGCGCATCTACGCGAAGGATGACATTGTGTATAACAAGTCATGTGGAGGCGCGTTCACTCAGATCTATGGCATCCCCTGTCACCACGAGATTCGAAATAGGAAGCGCCTTTCCGTCAAGATTACGAAGGAAGACTTTCATCCACATTGGCACTTTGAACGCCCGTTCAATGGCAAAGCACTCGGCCTTCCGGAACCACCTCTCGCACCACCAGGTCCAGTAATCTTTAAGCCACACGTCGTTATAACTCGGGGTCGCAGGCGAAAGGATAAATCCGCGCGAGGAGATCCCTCTGCCTGGGAGCTTGCAACTCAGCGTCTCCAGGCCCAGGCCCAGATACAACGACCTGGCCGATTTGGCGGTGCGACTTCGGCAGCAATCATCTCTCCTCATATCACCGTCAGTAAGTCCGAAGGGAACGAGCCGTCTACCGACGTGCCCTCCATGAACGCGGTACCACTGCTTACACTACACAGACCTATAGTAAAGAGGAGTACCTTGATAACGAATTACTTGCGGAACTGGTTTTTACTGGGGATGCGCCCTCCGCCACGCAGGCGGCGCAGTCAGCGGCCCAACAGGGCGCGAAAGAACAGGCTCCACTACAGCCTATCCAGCGGAAGAGGGGCAGACCAAAGGGCTCGAATGATAGGCAGCCTCGTAAGAGGATGCAGAAGGCCATCACCGTGGAGGTCCCAAGCACTGCACCTGCGTGTAACTGGCGGTCCAGGCTGGATTCGTTTCGTTTAAAATAGCTTGTAATTGAAAATTTTCCTTAGCCACAAAATTAACTTGAAAACGTTTCAAGATATAACACATGGAGATCTTCATCCATGACAAAGTCACCTCGTTGCTCTTATCCAACGGCGCTCCGTTCGCCACCATCAGTTCAATCAAACTCACTCTCATCATTTAGATGCTCTCCATAATTATCTGGATACGGTACCCATCCACTTTTTCCACGCTCTTTACGACAGTGCTCAGGCGTCTTTCGTTTTTGATGTTTATTGTTCGGCATTGACACGAATTTCTCCTACTGTATTTTGAATCGATGCCAACATCCTTCCAACCTCTCGAGTATATTCTATGAGCAATTTACTTGGTCGTCGTCACTCGATGTGAACATCATACGAGCTGGAAATTCCTGCGAAAGTATCCAAGATCACGTCAATTTAATAGTCACCAGGTTCTACAGCAAACGAGAGCAACATCAATGGGTTCAAGGCCACATGATGGTGGTCGATCACTCGTGCAATTCCATCCATTTTCACCAATAAGAGCACATACACTCCATACAACTTGTTTTTGCCCGGTTCCGTCATCCATCCACTTCAAGAGCACTTTTGACACCACAACAACATCCACACACACATACACATACACCCACACATACACATCCACTGTCGCCACGCCTCCCCCATTTTCTCTCTATCTGATCGTCAAGCGTTCCATCGGCCGTCCCGCACTTCCCCCGGCCACGCGCACTTGCATGCGCACGAGCTGTTCGAAACTCGCGGGGCCACGCGAGTGAATTTTATCGTCCACCATGTTTTTCAACCGTTGATAAAACGTGGGGCCGATAAAGATCTGCGCAGTTAAGCGACGCCCCGTGTGGCCACTGTACATTACTTCGTTCCCGTGTTTCTGGTAGCCAAGATTATGGAGCATATCCGCGATAGGTTGGACCGTGACATCGGTAAACGGCGTCGCATCCCCTTCATCGCCCCTCTGGGACGAAACTTTCCCAAGTAAAACCCTCGACCAAATGGCTCACCGTCATACGCGGGGGAATCGCATGAGGGTTGACAAAAATGTCGGGCGTAATCCCTTCACCGTTAAAGGGCATGTCTTCCTGACGACAGGTCATCCCAATCGTCCCCTTCTGTCCACGTCGAGACGCAAACTTGTCTCCAATCTGAGGAATGCAAATGTTTCGGAACCGCACTTTGGTAAACTTAAACCCGTCCGCATCGTCGTCAACATGACACCATCAATGATGCCATTCTCATGCGAGCTCAAGGCCGTGCTTGCATACCGTTTTTGATGACGTTGTTCCAGCGACTAATCTTCCGATTGCGGCAACGGCGACGTCTTGCCAATGATGATATCATTCCCACTCACACGCGTCCCTGGCGCAACGAACCCAACATTATCGAGTTTGTGGTAGCTGCCATGACGCAAGCCAAGGCAATTATCGCGCGACGGTTTCTCAAACGCTTCACAGCTTGCACCCCCGGCGCCATCCCCCGGACCACCATGCGGACTATTGTTCCGTTCTTGGTCGACATAACAACGATAGAAGGTCGAGCAAAAGAAACCGCGATCAATCAAACTTTGGTTCATAATTAATGAATATTCCTGGTTGTAACCCGTGTAGGAGGCAATCCCGACAATGGCATTGATACCGGGTGGTAATTCACGGAAATGCAAATACTCCATGGCACTTGTCGTGACTAACGGCTTTTGAAGGTAATTCAACACATTGTCCATCGTATCCATTCATGCACGAAAGTTGGAGCAGTAAATACCCATTGCTTGCTTTCCCATGGCAGACTGGTACGTATTACGAGGCGACTGATTCTGATCGGGAAACGGAATAATACTGGCACAAATGCCCAGAATCATCGAGGGGTGGATTTCACAGTGCGTGTGACTTCCCCTCTACGTCGGTGGACCAAGTAGACAGCTTGTCCCACGCCAAAAAATCTCTTTAAGACGTGGTAGTCGCAGTCAAAGTCGTGACAACGTCTCTCCTAGCAAGAAGAGTATCGTATTCACTGAAGGTCGGACGTGGAAGGTGCTCTGGGCGTTATTTCTCGTTGCGTAGCGTTGACCTGACCATCCTTTGCAGGCTCCTCATCATATTCAGCATCATCTTCGCTTGCGCTCTCTGTACTGTCCACGACAACCTCGTCAGCACTCGGCACCTTTGTCGCATTCTTGCAGGTACTTCGGAAGCGTCTTGAGTGGCGTTTTTACTACTTTCCTGAGCAACATCCGTCGTCGCGCAAAACTTGCGAGGTGGGCCAAATTCCCAGGCTCCTGGAAATGAATGTTTACGGGCGTCGACCCCAAAACACTGGGGGTAGATGGGTCACTGTACCGATCGCTGGATTCTTCTTGCTGTGACAGATGATCGAACCAAGCTTTAGGCAGTGAGCTTTTCGGACTATCGATATGGCTCACCATGGTTGGTTTTACTGTAGCTTGAACTGCACGCGTTATACGTAGACTACAGAAAAGTGCATATTCGTAAATTTCCCGAAACTGCGCATTGTATGCAAACACGTCTTGCGGGGGTTTGATTCAATTTTTGCATCAAAACAGGAATACCACTGCTGCACCTCGTTTCGCAGGATTTTTAAATTTTTGTTTTGCATGGAGTGGTGTGACTAAATCTGCCAACGACTCAGCAACATTAGAGGTTGTGACATCGTACACTTCACGAACAATATCACAGAGGTCATGAATTGCTTCGAGTTGGATTTAGTGATCAATATGATCCTGCCACAGTGCGGTCTGCAATGAAACGTGATCAACAGGCTCCAGAGGCTTGACATGCACACTCACAACTCGTCCTCTACGAGAGAAATAATGTATTAACGAAGCATCGCGCGACCCGCTCACACCAACCAAATGAGGAAAACGGACGCAATCTCCATCGCCTTTCCATAAAACAAATCCTCTAGGAATTTCCCAAACGTATAATCCCATGCATCTTTAGGAATTACAGAATACCTCGACAATAAATGAGTTGGTGTGTTCCCGCCTTGTAGATTTCGTGACCACATCAGCACTTCATCCGATCGAATTTTTTTCAGAACGGAACGATAGCTGACGTCTCGAAGAAACTCTGCTGGGGATAGTTGTCCACTAGAGTCTTTTAATTCATTTAGATCCTTAACCCGAATAACGACGCGGCCAGTGTCGTGGGAGAACGATAAATTTGACGTTGTGAACGCCCGTTTAAACTCAGGCTTATTGTTTGCAAAGTGATTGTGTAGCATGTACGGCAATGCTCACCAACTTTGTACCACTCGCTCCGCCCGTCCGTGGTCGTACACATCGTGACGCTCCGTCGCCGCGGCACGGGCACGAAAGACGTGACCCGCGCTTGATACTCGTCCGATAATACTTGGAGTTTCCGTGACGTGTCGAGATTCAACGGCGCCCATTCGTTGCCCACGCGGACGACGCCCAAGGTCGCGTCCGTGGAGCGATAGTGAAAGTAATACTTGGCATAGGACGCGGCTGAGACGCGCACGGCTAGTCCACGGCGTGCAAGTACACGAGCTCGATCTCGTTCATGTCTTGGAGCAACACTTTCGGCCCGACGTGCGCAAAGTCGGCATTCGTCATGCTCAGATCGTCCCACACCTTGGACGCAATGACCATGACACAAAAGAGCATGCGGCGCCACGTCGCGCGCTGGAGTTCCAAGCGACCGCGCGTCGCGGTGATGAGCCGCTCGACGTACACGAGCGTCATGATGATACACTCGGAGTCCATCTGGGCGAGCGTCAAGATGCGCTTAGGCCGCGATCTCGCGGACTGAGGGCGGGCTGGCCTGGTCGTACAAGGTGGACGACGACGACGAGCTGGACGCACATGGGGACACAAACAAGGGGACGTGCGGACGGGAAGAGGTGGCGGTGAGGTGGGCACTCGAGACTGTCGCGACTGAAGCTACTCGCGGCACTGGTCGTGGACCACGTCGATCTTCCGGGACGGGGATAGGCCTAAAATTGGGGGGGATACGAATAGTAATTTGGGGGGAATACGGGTAGTAATTTGGGGGGGATACGGATATCAATTGCCAGTAATTATACGACGAAAAAGAATAATCCAATAGGGTAGAATAAACAGTAGGAAAAAACAGAAAAAAAGCTTTCTGTTGAAGGTGATATTTTCGTGCATGATACTATGTTATTCTGCCGAATATTACAATCGTATCCTTGCTCAAGTGGTTGGTACCGGGGGGTTAACAGACCAACCACTTGGCACGGGTTTGATTCCCACAATGGAAAAGTTGAATATTGGTACTGGTGTTTAGGGTTCACCAGGGCTCCTCCCCCGGAAGTTACGTCCCCTTCCATCTTTTATATTTTTCTGTTAGGTTCTTACATTGAAGTTGAAGTTGCCATAACGTTTTTACTTAGTAATTACTATAGGCAAACTAACCAATCGCAGATAGGTAAAAATAAGTGGCTAGGAGCAACAACAGATAATTCACATGAATAAACATCACTTTTAGTTTTGCAGCCTCGACTACAAGTCCTTCTCATCATTTCCTAAACGTAAAACTTTCAGCTTAAACTAGCCCTGAAATAACTTAGTCATAGCCGAGAAGGTATAGGTTTTGTTGATAAGTTAATCCAAGGGAATTTATAGGTAGGGGCTCCGTCCAGATCCAAGATCCATGGATAAAATTGATTGGTTAATAGGCAATTAATAACCTGGGCTACAGGACTGTGCCATCCAGCACCTTCCCTTTAATATGGTAGAAGACAAGCCACCAACAGTTTCCCACTTTGTTCAGGATGGCCAGAGCCATATGTCGTGAAGGGGTTGAAAATTATTATAATTCCACTTAATTAACAACACAAAGAGGTAATAAACCAGTCCTCCTTGTTTTACTTCCCGGGTACTTATTACTTCCGTCCGAACCAACAAATCAATCAATTACACTTGGGGTACACTTCAAAAGGTTGTTCCAGGCTGCCCCCAACACTAGCGCACTTCAAACGGCTGCTGCTCCACTTGCTAGGGCGTTCGCTCAACGACTTCCTTGTATTACACTTGGTTTTGGTATGGGATCAAAAAGAATGTTTTTTATGGCCGCCAGAGATCTGCGCACTTCAAGGGAAATTTCGTTCTATTAAGTATTACTACCTCCTACATCAACGTCAATCACTTTTTTCACCCACTACTTTGTGGTTAGTTCAGCGCTGACTTCAATACGTGGCAGTTACCGCTGAGGCCCTCTAGAACCTGATTGATCATCCATGAGAGCTACCACTGATTCTCTCTGTAACCTGATTGATCATCTTTGACAGTTACTTCAGAAAACCTCTGTAATCTGATTGAGCGAGGTGGCCGTCGTATGTCACTCCTTATTGGTCAAAAATTCCACTTATTTTTCCACATTCATACCAATCACAAAAAAATCAGCAGTGACAGAGTTGGCCGTCGCGAGGTGGCCGTGGCATGTCACTCCTGATTGGTCAGAAATTCCACTTATTTTTCCACATTCATACCAATCACAAACAAATTAGCAGTGAGCGAGTTGGCCGTCGCGAGTTGGCCGTCGCGAGGTGGCCGTCGCAGGTCGCATCTGATTGGCTGAAAATATCTTTTCCACAATAAAAGACTTAAACACTTGAAAACAATCGAGAACACCCAAGCCGATCAGCTGGGGCAGCCGAGGGCGCATAACTTTTCGTTGTCTTCACCGCCATGAACGGACCCGCCATTGTACTAGTAAGTTGCGCCTATGTCTTGACTCCCTTATGCACTGCTGACAATTAGTCTTCACAATTTTTTGTCTTGTTATATCATGTGCCCTAGCGCCTCTTTGTTGTTGATTATGATACCAAGGGCGCATGACTTTTCGTTGGCTTCACCGCCATGAACGGACCCGCCGTTGTACAAGTAAGTTGCGCCTGTGTCTTGACTCCCTTATGCAATGCTAACAGTTCATCTTCACAGTCTGTTTGCCTCGGTTATTTGATGTGCCTTAGTGCACCTAGTTGTTGGACCTCGAATTAGACAGTTATGGAGCTGAAGACGCTCAACTTGGCGTTTAGCGTCACTGCCATGATGCTAGAGCTGAAACAACTGTGTCGAAACCTTGAAAAATGTGGGAAGCATCACTTGGCACTAGTAATGAATTGAAACATCTTGCTAGAAGTCAGAAGCTCCGCACTACTAACATCGTGTTACACTAAGTGTTCGTATTGTTCACCTATTAAAGGCATGACACAATCTTTGTCACTAATATTCAGTGTTTGAAGGAATCACCAGCGTAACAAACATCATCGTTCTTGTATGTAGAGTTTGGTGAGATAAAATATACCGAGCATTGATAACTAACATAGTCCATCTTTTATATACTGTAAATATAGCTTCCACTTCACCGCACATATTGTCTATTCCAGAAACTTCTGCTCCTTCAGAAAGGGTTTTTTCCTCTGGCAGACTGGTGCTAAGGTGGGATAGAAGCACTTTATCTCCTAAATAAACAGAGTTTCTGGTATGTTTGAAGGATTTCTTTAGGAAGCAGAGCTATTTGGAGATAGAATAGCTTTGTAGTTTTAGTGAATTGGATGCCTGAATACATATTTTTGTGCTTGATGACGCTTCAATTAATAGAATAAATTGATTAACTCATTGATCCATAGACGTAGCCCCTATTTATAGGTGTACCTCACCTTTTTGTTACGTGTACCTCACTTGTTATATTGTACCTCACTTTCCGGAATTTTATTATTTCAACCTCAATTTGCTAGAAGACCGAAAGTACTATACTGTTATGGACAGACGCTGTATCCAACCTAAATACAAAAGTATCCTTATATCATTGTCATTCATCATTGCGCCGATGTCCCATCCATTTCGTCGATCCTTTGTGTTGGAATTTGCTATGCTATGCGTGTGTGCAGCCTGGTGTTAGGCTGCATACAAATTCCAAGTAGTACGCGACCATTGTGGCCATATTTGCATTTATGCATTTTTGGTACTTTAGGATTTTATCTTGTATTAAGTTTTAGGTTAGGTTCTTAGGTACGCATTTATATTCAGTATATCTTTTACCTTCTAAGTCACATTACATCCTGCCCTCGTGCGCATCTACCCTGATCAGGTAGGGCGCACTTCTTTCTGAGAAACTTCAATCCCAACGGCAGTCAGGCGCTAACGGTCTGAGCTGCCATTACGGAAAGCTACACGTGCCCCCAACTCGTGTCAACTTCCGACAGGTTATGAGCCCAAAGGACACGAGGGCACTTAACGACATACAAAACTAAAGATATTACTCAAGTTGGTTCATTGGCGTTGACGATTACGCTTTGGACGGTCTCCTGGTACATTGGAGTGGTTATTTTACTGGAATCAACTGTTGCGCTGACGATTGCGCTGTTATCGTGGTAAATTGTGGTCGTTTTACTGGAATCGACTGTTGCGCTGACGATTGCGCTGTTGTCGTGGTAAATTGTGGTTTTTGACATAAGTCGACTGTTGCGCTGGTGGTGATTGCGCTGTTGGCGCGGTAGATTGTTCATTTTTGCGTCTGTTCAACATGGACGAGGAGGACGTGTTTGATCCGGAAAGCGCGTTGAAGACGCTGCTATTACAAGTTGGAAAAATGAGCGATCGCTTGAATAAGATGGAGGGAGAGAGACATGAAGGCCTCGGGAGAAGGATTTCGCCGGCTGCGGTTCAGAATACACCGGTTAGGGGTGGACGTTCACCCTTCCAAGAAAGTATTAGGAATTTCGCGCCGTTTGGGCAGCGGATTACGATCGATGAGCTGTCATCAGATGAAGGCGCCGAGAGAGGAGGTGCGCCTCGCGCGGGACTGCCGCGAGAGCGACCTGGAGTACCTGGTGGTGTACCAGAGGATGAACATGCGGCTGGAAATCATGGAAATCAGGGCATACAGCCGCGCCCTTTTAAAATTCCGAAGTTGATGGTGAAAAAATCTACGGGCGCCGAGATTTACCCTGGATTAGGACCCGTATTCAAGGACTGGGCATATTTGTTTGTGGAAGCCCTGGAGATAGCGTAGATTTAGTCTCTTTTTTCGTGGACGGAGAGACTAAAAGTGAACAAGCTTGGTGAGCATCTGGATGGTGCGGCATCGAGATATTTTCGGTCAAATATTGGCGTTTGGTGGAAGATTTCGCAGACTCTACATTTCGTGCTGGAGCAGATGTGGCGTGCGTACAAGTTGACAATCTCTCACCAGCAGGCGGCGCAGATATTTGCTTGCGAGAAGGACTCAAGGTGATCGTGGAACGATCATTTACTCTACCTGACAGCGTTGTTGCGCGTGAGCGAGTCCAGTGAAAAGCTGATAGTGGAGAATCTCGTCAACTACGCAGTGCCAAGTTTAAAGTATGCTATGATGACACGTTATAATCCGTCGCGGACTGACTACATTATGCATGCACAAGAGCTGGTGGCGTGGGCGCAGGAAGTCGAGATGGACCATATTAGAAGCCGTAAAGGACCGAGGGTGATCGTGAACGAGTTACAAGATACTAGAAAGTCGATTACGTGTTACGTCTGTGGTAGTAAAGGGCATACTCGCCGGGATTGCAGTAAGAGACCTGACAGGAAGCAAGACTCCCGTAGAACTCAAGATGTTTCAGTGAAAGAATATGGATTCGCGACTATAGAGGCGAGCGCAGAGTGGCAGAGTGCATTGAACTCAACTGATTTGTGTTATAATAATTTGGTTAGAGAGCTATCGTTTGAGGAAGACGGGCTTACGGCTGAGGATGAAAACCGAAAAGTGGGCTATATTTAATTCGCTTTTACCTCAAAAATGAATGGCTATCATAAGCCGTAGACTCTCAGCCACTGAGCTTGTGCCCTGTCTCCACTACTTATAGTAATTACCTAACGCTAGGTAATTAAGCTTTATAATATACCTTGGTAAAAACTATAATAAAGCTAATATGCAATATCATCATGCATATGTCGCCACATCACTCACTAAAATTTGAACGAAGGCGACGCATGAATACTGGATAGCGGGGTGAGCCGTCATCTCGTCGTAGATGAATCACTGTTGGAAGATGTCAAGCCAATTGCTGATATAATGAAAATGACGTTACCGGATGGGAATTATATACAGGTGACCAAGGTTGGCAAGGTGAGACTACGAAGCGTTGATGATCCGAGTACTGTGATAGCGTTACATGAAGTGTGGTGGAGCGGCTGATCAAAGTTTTGAGGCTTGATCAGGCGTTACCACGGCGCCCGGACTGCCGACTAACGAAGGGGGTCCCCCGGTTGTCCTGTGACTTCTTGTGTTCCTGATCACCTTGTGTATCCGACGGCTTGGGCGTGGATCGCTCTCCAGGTGGCGGGGATGTCACGTTGCAATAACTTGATGCAAGATTGAGATGACTTGTAATGAAGCGACTGTTATCGATCAGGCTTGATCAGGCGCAAATAGTCGATGTTCAGGGCCGCTGGTCGTTGATCAGGGGTGATCAGGGATTATCAGGGCCAATAGCCGACAATTAAAGATCGTGATCGACCTGATCGTTCTGATCGATCTGATCGGTCTGATCGGTCTGATCGGTCTGATCGGTCTGATCGGTCTGATCGATTTAGTCGATCAGGCACTAGTTGGCGCGAGTTGCGAACAGGTGATCGCAGGTCGATAGTTGCAGATCAACGATCTGGGTGGTGATCAGCGAAGAGGTACTTGATCAAGCAGTGGAAATCTTCACCACTTGATCCCGGAGCCTCTTAAGCTTAATTCGTCAATAGAATACCCAAAATGTTTGTATTCCAAACTTAAACCTTAGAGGAGGGTCGATCAGCGACGGGCTGACCGACGGTTTCCACTAAAATCCACCTAGAGTTCCCATGGGGCGCTTAGAGAAGCCGAACTCTAGGGCCAAAAAACGTGGACCAATGGGGTAAGAGGTGAGAACACTACGCTCGATCACTTTCCCCAATACCAAATACCTTTACGAAAGAACCGCTGACACTGCGGGTGGAGTTGAGGGTGAGCTCCCCAGACCTTCACGTATGCCGGTGGGCCAAAAAGTGCACTACGTGCTCCCGCCCGGGACGTAAATGGTGCCAATGCAAAAGAGAGGGCGGCGCGAAGAGATCACTCCTCCCCCTCGGTGATCTTACCCATCGGACGCAAAAGGAGAACTTCATTATCACTTATATCACCAAATACCTAAAATCATCCAATCAGAACTGTCCATCCCTACGTACTCCGTCGACCAGTCGACCTGATTTATCCGTCGGCCGTCGCTAACCGTTAGGTAACTGTATCAGTTGTCACGTCGTCCCAGATGTCCCGTCCATGCCCCGTCCATGTTCGCCGCAGTTGTGCCAACAGTTATACCAACTGTTGTGCTCACTATTGTACCAACTATTCTACCGACAATTATACTGACTATTGTACCAATTATGGTACCGCAAAAATTTGTAGTATGCTTTACCACAGCCGCCCCGGAGCCGCGTCCCATCCGTGCAGCGGTTGGGGAGGGGGTAGACCATGTCGTTGGCACCCATCGATTACCCCTTCTTTTCATTGGGTTATGATCGGACACCGTTGGCACCCATAGATCGCCCCTTCCTTTCATCGGGTCATGATCGATCATGTCGTTGGCACCGTTGGCACCGTTGGCACCCGTCGATCATGTCATCATCAATCCACTCGTTTACACTCAATGATCGGCCCTTTCTCCCATCGATCGGGTCACTGTCGATCAGAGCGTTTCCTAACGACAGGATCAAGCCATCACCGATCATGTCGTTACCAACCATCGATCAGGTCATCATGACCATGCATCCCCACATTTTCTTCATCAATTCGATCATGCAGACAATCATGGATAGTGTTTCAACACTTGGTAAGTCTAGAGCAAACGTCATAACCTCGGTGATTACTCTCGCGCGTGTCTGACGGCTTGTCCATGAGAGAGTGGAGCGTTGGACCGACCAAATACTGGAGATCGAATTTTTTCGCACTGCCTCACATGTTCCACGGCCCAGGTCATCAATTCCGCGCGCCCTACTGCTTTCCGCAGCCCTTCCGACAACGGCACCAGCAGACTCTCGACATACAGCGTCGATGTCTTGCCGCTATGACGCACCCACTGATGTAGCGCGTGAAGTGCCGCGGCTTGCATGGCCTTTTTGTTGTCGGCCACGCCAGCAATTAAAATCGGTCCGAACAGCTTTTACATCTTGGCAATCTCGGGACCTACACTCGTCGCGACCGTCGCTAACACATTCGCCGCTTTGACCTTGAGATTCGCGTTTGCATCAGTTAGACGAGCTTTCAAGAGCCGCACCACGTCTTGCACTGGACGCGTAAAGGCAATGGCGCAGACTGCACGTTCACAAATGGCTTGGATCGTATCCAGGTCTTCGCTGCGCTGTTTCCACGACCCTTTGTCGCTCTCGTTCTTTAACTTGTCTAAGAGCTCCTTGGTCACGTGACTAATCACATCCACGCGACCAAAGAGCGCTGCCACATCGTCGCGAGACGGCGAGGCGTCCTCCTGGTCTTTAGGACAGGATTTCACGTGTCCGTACGTGCTGGAAGTCATCGTTGAGTGCGTACAAATGCAACGCATCGTTTCGCAAGACGAAACGGTCGACGCTTGCCCGCACATCGAAGCGTTCGCGTCGGACTTTGGCACTCTATGGCGTCCAGTCGATGCGTCCGCCTTCAAATCTCGCGGCTGGTTTTCGCACTTTCTCGGCTCCCATCTGCTTTTCCATCCACTCGGTCTGTGTCCAACACTCGAGTGCACGCACGGATTCACCCGAATAGTCCGAGGCAAATGGCGGCGTTTCAAAGTGTTGCATGCGCAATTCCTGCTTGGTCTGTTCTTCTCGACTCGTGAGGTACAAGCCGGTTGAAAAAAACCGGTGCGATGACACCCGATCCCTTGACGCAACGCGTGTCGACGCAAGGGCCAAGACGTCCAAATCTTGCTCTCCATGAGGCTTGTGCTCGAGCAGTGTTGTCAATGCATAGAGCACTTGTTCAATGCCACGGGCTGGTTGCATACAACGCTCGCGCGTGGCACACGCGCAGAGAGATCCAGCTCTTCCATGTCCACGCAGTCGACAGTATACAGACACGAGGACGCTAATGGCACCCGTTTCGATCGAACGAGGGCGGTCATCAAGGCGCAGAAGGTTTCTTCCTTTTCATCGAGTCGGTTTTCGGTCATGTAAAGAACCTCGTCTAAGGTTTTGAATGCCGAACGTCGACGCACCGACTGCCTCCTTACGCCATAAAACGCTTGACTGGACATCGTGGACAGTACCGATTTCCTGGTGAACGTTCACCAATTCTAACGTGGAAAGGTTGGCGAGCTGCTTGCAAATTCTTGAAATACACCGTAGTAGATATCCCACGACGGATTGAGATCGTCTAAGCTTTTCGTGAGCTCGTACACATTCGTCCATTCTTTCGCATACTTGAGATCTCGAGCAAACGCCTGGTAAAACGTAGCCTCACGTAAACTTGGTGTTTCCTCGGTGCCAATTTGATCCATCTGTTCGTGCAGGGTAGCCAGCTCAGCAATCATGGCAGCCACGTCACGATTGTTAAAGAAATGCTTCGACACTTCTTCTAGCGCACCGTGCCATAATTCATTCCAGAGGATAGCCACACGGATAAGCTCTTGCGACACCATATAAGTTTCATATACAAGCTGGGAGCTGTGTCGACGCACTGCAGCAAGAATTCTTTCTGCTGCAAGCTTTCGAGTAGGATTGAGCGCTTTAGAGGCCATTGTTATCGGATAGATTAGCGCATGCGGGTGTGCCTGTCCAATTCGCGTGAGCAGATCATGAAGGAGGTCGCTTGTTTTCTGGTTGGGTGTATCAATACGTGCAATAAGCTGATAAATCACATTAAACCATGTGTCAATCGATACTTCATGGAAGCCCTCTACCATGTCCATATGAACATCGCTGCGATTACCTTGTGCGAACCAAAGGGTAAGCAAGCGAATAACGTCTTTCGTCACGTCATAACTCGTATGACCAAACGAAATCGATCGGAAGAAACCTTGAATAGCTCGAGCCGCATATTGCTTGGTATCTCCCAGACTCGATTCCTTGACCGAAATTTTGTTTCCAGTGCTCGAAAGTTCATTAGAGCCCATTCGTGCCATGCGCGATGGTTTGTCGGGTCCAGCTTTGTGCGGCTTCCAGACATTCGAGCACGTGGTCAAAGGCTCCATCAGATTCTTTGTGAGGCTCAGCCAGCGATATTTGCCATTCACCAAGTTGAATGTATGCTTGTACACGTAATCGGCGCATATCTTCGTTCGCCGGATCTCCGTGTTGCTCTAAAGCTTCAATAAAAAAAGTCCATTTGCTTGAGCGCCACGTCCTCGCGATTTTCTGCCCACAAATATCGTAAATAACTAAACGCCACACGAGGGTCCTGCGAAACGCTATCCTCTAAACTCAACATTTCATTTGCAAACCCCTGACTTGCCCCAGCGTTGCCCCCAAGGTTGATCGGAATTGGTGCATAAGGATCTCGTTCCACACTACGCATGAAAGGTTGTGCACCAACACGCCACAGCGCGCTAACAGCTAGATTAATGTGTCCCGACTTGAGACAAAATCACGCATACTTAAGCCAAATATTTACATCTTCTTTGGGATCAAAGACAAGCGATATGGAGAGCATGAGGCTCTGCCGCACTTCAATATTGCGCTCCACACCTAGCATTTGTCTAGTCCATATCGTTTGCAATTGCTTCAGGTGATGATTGCTTTTCGTAACCATACGACGAGGATGATGCCGAAGACAAAGATCAGGCTGCTGGTGCTTTGTTTGCGGCGGGATGCACTCGTCGACGTCGACGACGAGGACGTCGGTGCCGACAGAAGCGTGACCTCGACATTATTCTTGTGGGTAAAAGTCTTCAAATAGGCGATAATCTCCTCAAACTCGGCTAGCATTTGCAGATTGACAATCGCAGAAGATACGCTCGAGCATAACTTTCGCTCCCAAGGGAACACAGACTCGGATCCATTTCCTTTCGGCAATCGAAAATGGAACTCATAGCTTCATCTAGTTCCATTCGCCGAATAGACACCACTGCCTTGAAGAAATGTGACTCTGTCGAATCCATGTCAGAGTTGATGTACTTTATAATGGAGTCTCAATTTTGCAACGAGAACGCTACACGTGCACCGCTACTGCATAGCTCTTTCTTCAAGGCGGGCGGCACATCTAGCACCTTTTCTCCACCAGCGTACTGACTACTGAGATCTTGTCTATCCCCATAAATTTTGGACCATGTTTCCTGCACGTGGTCGTTCAGTTTTCGCCACTCCCCAGGAATGGCCAGGAGCGACGGCACAAGACAAAATCCGTGATATGCAGCATCATAGCTGTCACATAATAACATGCTTTCTTGTGCATGCATCTGACCAGTGTCGGCACAATTCTTCCGACGCGAGATGGGTCAAGGGCGTATAGAGTGGCACGCTTGTGATCCACTGCTCAAAGAGTCGATTAAAGATCGATTGCAGTCGAGTGGCCGACTTGGCAATCTCGGTATACCGTCAATTAAATGTACAGCAATTGTCCCACACAAGGTTCACGTCGCGCACGAGCTGCTCAAGTAGTTGATCATAATACCCAAGACACGGTCGTAGCTTGATCGTGCCGAGATCCATGGGATGTTTGATCACCTCTGCGTAACCAGGTACACCCTGCACGGGAGCTGCAAAGGATCCGGCCAGCTCGTGCCCCAAGGTTAGATCGAGTATATACTCGAGACGTGAGCGGAGCGTCCAATCCTGTGCGCTCCCAAGCGGTAAACAGTGCTCCAATGTCTTCATTTGATAGCATCGGAGCTCCACAACCTCGGGGTCGTGTGGAGGAGCGACAGACCTCGAAACGGTCGCAGAGGTTGGCGCGCGTCGTTTCCGACAGGAACAAGCACGCGCGCCACCAGCAGCTGTTTTGATGGAGTGCGAACTTGGAGGTTTCCTTTGGGGCGGTCCTGGACGTCTAATCTGGGACGGCTCGGCTGCGGCAGCTATCTTGGCCAAACTCGCTTGAATCCATTGCTCCACTTGCTCCTCCGTCAACGACACAATCGCAGCGACTTCGCGGCGTGGTTTTTGATACATCAACGTCGTCCATGACCGTTCTCGCTGTGCTTCGAGTATTTTCTGAATCATCTTAGTCGCCAAGGCAACGACTCCAGGGGATAAAGTGCTGATAAACAGTGGCAGCTCGGATCGAGCCGTGCTATTGGCTGCACTCGTAGAGTTGTCGCATCGAATCACACTCTTTTGGGCTTGTCTCGCGCTCATTCTCAAGATGGTCCGATGCTTGCGCTTACTTGCTCGTTTCACACGTCCATACGAGATAGCCTCGTCCAAGGAATAGAGAGGCATGGCCACGGACGCTATGGTCGATGTGGTAATGGCATTCTTTGCCGATGGGAAGGGAAACGCTTTCCAAAACGGATCGAGCCACTCCGTATCGACAGTCGCTTCCAAAAACACGACATATTCCAGGAGGATTGCGGCCGTCACGCATACACCATCTCGGCCTATGCCGCACGAATTGAACGTCCCCATCAACCCAAACGAAACGCGTCGCGTGGAATTGCCACTTCCATTGTTAGCGCAACCGACTGCTCGTACACCACGTGCTGCGTAAAGTTCACCAGCTTGTCCGTGGATTTCGCTTGCTCCACTAAAGCGGACTCATCCAAATGCAGTGGCAGCGCAGCAGGCAACGACTGGGCTTCCTGTGCATTCGTTTGAATGGAACTCACCACTTCGCCACCCGCCGCGATCATTCCATCCAGGTCATCGTACGAATTCGCCAGGTAGATTTTGGCGCGGCGATAAATCAGTTGCGCCAAATTCAACACTGACAGCAGCTCACCCAGACATTTGTCCACTACCGGCACCAATTCGATGCGCCACGCCGTCTATTGTTTATCATCCTCCATCTCGGAGCTTGCCACGAGGCTTTTGGTTGTGTAAAGGAACCTCACCATCGAGGAGATGGAAAACGCCAGTTTGGCGGCATTCTTTCTCGTGCGTAGCTTCACCACGGCACAGCGAGCACCAAAGCTCTCCGACACCAGAGCCGAAGCCACCTGCGTGACTCGACCGAGGTGCCATTCCTCCAAATTTTGGACGAGACGATCGTACAAGGACGCAACGTCGCCACCGCGGCGAGAATGACCGAGAAATGCACCCTCGGAGACAGCGGAGAGCGTAACGTCCAGAACATTCTCCAGTGCTACGACTTCTTCTTGGTTTCCATGTGGCTCAGCAGCAGCTGATTTAAGAGCGAATACATCTGCATCATTCGTTCATCTGGTTGATCGATGGGTTCATTCAGCTTTCCGCTGATCGTGACCTTGAGTAAGATCATGATCGAATCGATCCATAATAAATTCTTCAGTCCCTTCGTATAAAACGTCCTTGCCATATCGGATTCTGATGGCGCCTTACTTGATCGACTTTCGTCACTCTCCGAACCAGGCGACTTCAGCAACGCCTTCGGTTGGTCCGGGTCGTAGTATTTCACCACCGGCTTCTAATCCGGATCATTATACACACATGCAATAGGTGGATCACAACGCAAGCTGTGATCCGCAGGGTCTCCCAAAGGAGCCTTGGGAGGTGATTGAGGATTTTTCTCCTTTATCTAATCAAGATACCTCCCAGGTCCTGATGATCAGCATTTCCTTTCTTCTTCAGACATGACGACGGTGAACTGACTTCCATCGTCATAACCACCTCCTCCTTTTCCACTTTGATCTTTAATTATGCTTCCGCTTCCGTTTTTACGTCCGCATCAGCGCCATCTTGCGTATAATTGCGGTGAAATCCCGCGTCGCCCAAAGATCCGGGCACGCGGACCATTGTGGTGGAGTGGCTGATCAAAGTTTTTGACGCTTGATCAGGCGTTACCACGGCGCCCGGAATACCGACTAACGAAGGGGGTACTCCGGTTGTCATGTGACTGCTTGTGTTCCTGCTCACCTTATGTACCCGACGGCTTGGGCGTGGGTCTCTCTCCAGGTGGCGGGGATGTCACGTTGCAATTCCTTGATGCAAGATTGAAATAGATGACTTGTGATGAAGCGACTGTTATCGATCAGGCTTGATCAGGCTTGATCAGGCGCAAATAGTCGATGATCAAGGCCGCTGGTCGTTGATCAGGGGTGATCAGGGATGATCAGGGCCAATAGTCGACAATTACAGATCGTGATTGACCTGATCTGTAACAAGGTTGCATTCGGGTTACATTTAGTAGGTGTTGTACGTGAGTACACTACGGTTGGGGTCAGTATTGACCGGTCCGAAAGGTTTTTAACCATTGGTTATTTTAACCAATCAGGACAGGAGCCCTTGGTGGAGGCGTGGCTGCCAGCCACGTGTTAGTACACAGGTGCTGTACACTACATTTTAGCTAGGTACGAATTTAGTAAGTTCTACTTAGTATTTCATATAGTTTACATTAGTTTAAATTAATTTAGGCTAATTATATATTAAATATACATTCAGTTTACAAAAATACTTAAGACTGCTAGACGCGCGACCACGCCCGGTAGCGCGCGCAGTGAGTATTGTAGCCTAAGGGAGTTCTCCCTTACGCTACCTCCCTTTATAAGGGAAGCATTGTTACAAGGGGTTAGCGAAAGCTATCTGTAAACCACCCCGGGAATCTTGTCCCCGAGTAGGAGATCTCTCTCCTACTAAGCCCTTTATAAAGGCTTATCGGCTAAGTTGCGGCGAACGACGCTTAAAGGAAAGTCTTCCTCTTTGCGCTAGCCGCACCGTGCGTGTACGCACCCGGCTACATCTGGTAGCACTAGTAGTCAATCCAACACATGTGTTGGTGATCAACATCCTCTGCAAGGGATGGATCAGGATGATTGGGGTAAGCTAACCCCCGTCCAACAGGAAGCCCTTAAAAGGCTGTTACCAATATTAGGTGAGGATGGGATGCGCCATCTAGTGGAGCAGGGCCGCGATGCCGTGCGTGAAAGGGTGAATGCCCTTATCGCCCATGAAGCGAGTCTTAGCGGGAGTTATCCCGCGTCTACGGGGGTGCGCCCTCCGATGTCCTTTAAGATAAAGGAATTCACCGGCGAGAAAGGTGAAAACCTTTATGTGTGGCTTGAAGAGGTTGAAACCGCATTCGCCACCGCGAACGTGATAGAGGATCACCTGCAAGTGGGACTTGCACTTACCCATCTTACGGGCAAATCCCGTACATGGGCGTGTACGTGTCAGGATTTGGTCTCGAACGTTTTCCCGAACTGGGGAGTCCTTAAGCAAAAGCTTATGGACATGTATGCAACGCCTGATCTGGTTTTCCAGAATCAGCTGGCATTCCTAAGGTGCCGTCAGGGCACTAGGGACTTGGAAACGTACATCCAAGAACTTAAGACCCTGTTGACAGGGATGTACGCGAAGGCGTACGGGGACGATGTGTCCATTCCCGTGTTCATGGGAGGCCTGAGAGAAGGGCCAGCACGTTCGGAACTATTGCGATGCCGACCCCAATCCCTGGGGGAGGCGTTTAAGATGGCGTTTAACGCCGAGATGAACTTTCGTTCCTCTAAGGTGGGTACTGAGCCCATGGGCCTGAGTCAGGTCGAAGCGGAGGGGAAAACTTCCGCTAAGAGTCACTCTGACTATTTTTTGCAGAGCTTCGAGGCGGATCTCTTATATATGTTGCAGCGGCGTGGGCCGGTAAGGTGCTTCCTATGCGGAAGCGTGGATCATCTGCGGAACCGATGTCCAGAAAATCCCCAGCGGTATAGTCGCTTTAAGGGTCCGAGGGCAGCAAAAAGGCCCTCGCCCAAGCCGTCGGGAAACGACGGCTCCCAGTAGGTGCGGGGCACCCTACTGGGGGATCCCTCAGTGCTGTTAAACCCAGGGTAGGGGACGACAGCGAAGCCCCGAGGGAAGCGGTGCTTTCTAGGACCGAGTTGGTGTATCCGCCAGGGTTGCTGGTTGTCCTTGCGGACGTGAAAGGATTTGATAAGCCTTGGAGATTCTTGATAGACTCTTGAGCTTCTGACAATTATGTTAAACGGACTTCTGTTGAGAAGAGCCGGCTGTATGCCGAAGCCCTAGAGGCACGTTCTCGTGACGTCGTCACAGTCCGTCTTGCGACGGGTGTACATATTACAGTACCCAAGGTCTCGATTGACATTAAGCTGAAGTTTGCAGACTTCGATAGCTTAGAACGTTGCCTAGTCCTGGATTTGGACTCGAGGTATGACCTCATTCTGGGCATTGAGTGGCTGGAACGCCATGAGCCATGGATAGACTGGAAGTCTAAGTCCATTGGATCAACGCACCCGCGATCTGGTGAAGCATTGGTGAGTCATGAACCCACCTTTGCTCGATCGAAAAAGCGATTCTGGCGTGAGATTCCAGAGATTGGGATGTCTGAAATGATCATTCCCAATGGTGTTAAGGAAGAGTTCCTTAACGAGGGGGATTCGGCGGTTAATTCCCGCGCCGTTATAGGCGAGACTGGTGAGTCGACAGTGATAGAAGTGGATTCCTCTGAGGTAACTCCAGTGGTAGGGGTAGAGACCCCTGTGGTTAAGCGCAAGTCGCTTCCAAGCGAAGAGACCCGAAGTTCGTCTCTTTCGCACATCGGAAATGATTCCGATTACGCCGTTGTAAGTGAGACCGGCGAGTCACCGGTGGTAGAGGTAGAGAACTCTGTGGATAGGCGCGATGCGCTTCCAATAGATGGGACAATTAACTCCCCCATCTGGGTCTCGGGATGAGTCCCGAGGCCAGTAGTCAGCAGTCGTACAGGATGCTGAATAGTGTGACAGGTATTGTCACAGAAGGCGTAAGCCTGGAACGGTTGCCTGGGGTAGGTGAACTGTTGTCGTTGGAGGAGATGTCCTTCAACGCGTTTGAAGCTGCTTTGAAATCATATGAAATCGACGAGGTCGTCGTGTTGATTCCGGATGAGGATTTGAACTCCTCATCCACGATGGACGATTCAGTTTTGGTGCAAACTAAACAGGCATTGAATGCCCGAAGCGGCCTCAAGATCCTTCCGAATCTGAGGACCTTTACCATTCCTTATTGAAGGAATTTGGAGATGTAATTAGTGACAACCCGCCGATGGGGTTACCACCGGATCGGGGAGTCCGAAATGAAATCGATTTGGTTCCTGGAACCAAATACTGCGTCACTAGGCAGTGGCCTCTCCCCAAGGAGCAATGCGACGTCATCGACGCATTCTTCAAGGGGAAAGAAGAGGCAGGGATGGTACGAGAGAGCAAGTCTCCTCACTCATCTCCCACCTTTTGTGTTCGTAAAACGAACGGAAAGTGGCGCATTGTGCATGCGTACAACAAGCTGAATGCAGCTACTGTGCCCATGTAGACTCCGATTCCTCGGAAGGATGTCCTCCAGAACAATATGGCGGGCTGTAATGTGTACAGTGCCTTAGATCTGGTGGACGGGTATTATCAGGTGCTCATGCGAGCGTCCGATATTCCGCTTACAGCGGTTATCACGCCTAGTGGCATGCTGTGGAAGTGGCTTGTTATGCCCCAAGGGATCTCGAATGCACCAGCGACTTTTAATCGCTTGGTGACTCAACTCTTCCGCTCTCATAGAAAGTACGCTCAGACGTACTTCGACGATATATTCGTTCAGAGTCGTGCGGAAGGCGACTCTTCTGATGTTCAGACGCACCTAATACACCTTCGAGCTGTGCTCGAATGTATGCGACAGCATAAGTTATATGCAAACACATCCAAATGTATTTTTGGTGCTGAGGAAATTCCTTTCCTCGTATGCTTCATCGGTAGAGATGGAGTGCGGGCGGATCCCGCGAGGTGAAAGCCATTATGGAGTGGGCTTCGCCCGTAAATCTTAGAGATTTACGGAAGTGGATTGGATTAGCCGATTATCTCCACAAGTACAGCAAGAACTACGCTGAAATGGCGAAGCCATTGACGGACCTTCTTAAGAAGGATGTTGATTGGTGTTGGGAACCCAAACACCAAAACGCTTTTGAAGCGTACAAGGGGAGATTGTTGAAAGCTCCCCTTCTTTCTCTCCAAGATTCTGGGAAACCATTTAGTGTCGTCTGCGACGCCTCCGATTTCGCAATCGGATGTGCTTTGTTGCAAGCAGACGATGCAAGAAGGGAACGCGTTATCGCGTTTGAGTAGAGGCAGCTTAAAGCTGCGGAACGGAATTATCCCGTTAATGACAAGGAGCTACTTGCAATGAAATATGCTATTGTCAAATTTAGGGTTCACCTACTCGGCTCAAAGTCGTTAGTGGTTCATACTAACCACGCGTCCTTACGGACAGCAACAAAGTCGCCTCATCTCTCGCAACGGATGGCCCGTTGGCTCTACTTCTTTGCGGAGTACAACTTTGAGGTTAAGTATAAACCTGGCACGCAGAACGTGCTTGCAGACGCGTTGTCGCGTCGTCCCGATTACGAGCTCGCTCACGCGACATTCGTCACCTCGTCTGTGGTGGATCCCATACGCCAGGCGTATGAGAAAGACCCACAATGTACGGCGCTTATCAGCGCGTTGGGTGGAAAGGGACTTGGCTCGTCTGAGCCAACCCTTTCAAGTCGAGCTAAAGCTCGTTTACACCGTTACAGGTACTGTGACGGTCTGCTATTTTATAGCACGAGCGTGGAGAACACTCCGCGGGTCGTTGTTCCTCATGATGAGGAACAGAAGTATAGAGTCCTCTTTGAGGCACATGACGCCCCTACCGGGGGTCATTTAGGTCGGGATAAGACCTACAGAGCTTTAAGCGCTTTGTATTGGTGGCCCAACATGTATAAGTGGGTCGGTGCGTATATAAGCACCTGTGAGACGTGTCAGATAGTTAAACCCTCTGCAAGTTCAGCTTCGCCTTTGGCGAGCTTGTCCGTTCCAACGGAGTGTTGGAAATCCATTAGTATGGATTTTATCTTCGGTTTACCGAAGGATAAGTCCGGGAACACCGGCGTATTGGTCTTTGTAGACCGTTTGAGCAAGATGGCTCACCTGGCGGCGGTGCCAGAGTCCATATATGGACAAGGAACAGCGAAAGTGTTCCTAGAACGTGTCTTTCGACAACATGGTCTACCCGATTCCGTTGTGTCGGATCGGGATCCCCGTTTTACGGGACAATTCTGGGGAGCGTTGTTTAAGGTGCTGGGTACCAATCTCCTCATGTCCACTGCGGATCATCCGCAGACGGACGGTCAAACGGAACGCGTAATCGCGTTGTTGAGGATATTCTCCGGAGTTTATGTCCGGATTCTCCAAAGAGTTGGAGTGAGATGCTTCCGATGGCCGAATTTGCTATAAACAATTCGGTCCATGCATCTACGGGGTTCACCCCGTTTTACGTGAACGGATTAGCGAATCCGAGGGTTCCGTTGACGCCACGTGTGTGTGGACCAGGGATTGAGGGGGGAGGATTCCCTGATGTCATCCCTGTATATGTGCGAAAGAACATCGATAAGTTCTTATCGACGCGCCTTAGTGTCTTACGACACGTCTACGATGCCATGGCGGAAAGCCAAGACAAGCAGAAGGAGCAGGCTGACCGCAAGGGGCGGCGCAACGAAAAGGTGTACAAAGTAGGAGAAGTGTTTTATTATACGCTAAAAATCTTCCTACACATGCAGTTTACAACGTGCTGCGGAATAAACTGCGCCCCAGGTTTGTGGTGCCTTCTAAGGTACTAGCCCGAAAGGGCTTGTCGTATACCTTGGCCATCCCGAAGGTGATGCGTACGCATCCGACCTTCTATGTGGGTATGCTTAAGCAATACCAGAACCCTGAGGCGGGTCCCCTCTCGGAGGAGGGTGATAAGCCGGATATCCGAAAGGCGCGACAGGTCGGAACATCTCCGAAAGGGTTGAAATACGACCCTGAAGCTCCGCAACGAGAGACTCGAGAGAGGAAAGCCGCCCCTCGATGCGTTCATTCGCACTCCCTTCGTTGCAGAGTCCCTCCTGATCATCTTGGATGCGACGGCTGTGCCGATCACAGCGCTCGTGGAAGTCACGTCGCAATAGCGCCCCCCCCCTCCTCCAGTGCTCGATACGGAGGGTACTCCACATTACCATGTGGAACGCCTGATGGCACGACGCCATCACCGGGGTGAGACCCAGTACCTGGTGAAGTGGAAAGGGTATCCACTTTCCCAGAGCCCGTGTGAGTACGAGACTCCCCTGCGGCAGGATTGCCGTGACGTCGTTGACGCTTTTGAGTGGGAGAATCCCACTGAGAGTCAACGATCAAGGGGCTGAGAAGCCCCTTCACTCCAAGTAGATGGGAGTTCGCCGGAGGCAGATGCTGTGCTTGCATTGCTCTCCGGCACCACATCGAGAGCAGAGCGCGTATAATAGGAGGCAGGTAATTGCCCTTCCGCTTTGGCCTGAGCATAGGCCAAGCGTAGCGCCCTCTCGACCCGAACGTCGTGTTCGGAAAAGCTGTTGTACAGCGCATCGAAACTGGGGAGGCGTTTCTCCCCTTCCGCCCAGGCGTGGAACGCCTGTTCTGCGTCTTCGACGCTTTCGTCCCTCAGGAGAACAATGGGAATCTCGCGGATAATACCCACGAGGACACCACGTGCCTGCTTCCCGAGGCGCGTCCGGTAGGACTTAACGGAATAATGTTTGGGCGTTAATAGTCGGGCCCGGAGTTGGTTCCGATGCGCAATTTCACGCGGCAGTATAGCCTCTGGACCAGGGGTATAGGAGGCTAAACCCCTCTTGACCGCGTTCTTAGCCCTCTTTTGAGGATCGCGAGCTCCCTTCCGTGCCCGTCCGGCACGCCAGCCTCTTGAACCACGGACGGTTCATTGGTGGTGGTTGCCTGTGGCAACCTGGAGGTATCACCCCTAGCGGGTAACGGTGGCGCACGAGTTAGTACGTTTTCCCCACGTGTGGGGATTGGGTTGTATGACTGATAGTGCCGTTCGGCGCTATCAGCATGGTCAGCTGTTGGGGAGATCTCCCCAAGGGCATCCACTTCCGAGTTGTCGGAATAGTTTGCGTCCATAGCACCGTTGAAGTTGTACAATGGACAGCCAGAGGTACTGGCGTTGAAGTTCTCCAACAAGATTTTGATTGTTGCGTAAGCAATTGTCTTGATGGGGGAGGATGTAATGGGGTTACATTCGAGTTACATATAATGTTGGTGTACATGAGTACACCACGGTTGAGGTCAGTATTGACCGATTTGACAGGTTTTGAACCTTTGGTTATTTTAACCAATCAGGGCAGGGGCCTTTGGTGTGGTGGTGGGTCAGCCATCCACGTGTCAGTACACAGGTGTGTACACTACATTTTAGCTAGGTACGAATTAGGAATATTCTTCTTAGTATTACATATAGTTTATATTAGTCTAAATTAATTTAGGCTAATTACATATTAAATATATTCAGTTTACATTTCACTCTATCTTGCGGACGTGCGACCTCGACCGGTCGCGCGCGCAGTGAGTGTCATAGGTAAGAGGGAGCCCTCTCTTTACCTTCATCCCGTAAAGGGAATACAGCCGTTAAGGCTAAGTTGTAAACAAACCCGGGAATCTTGGCCCCGAGTAGGAGAGTTCTCCTACTAAGCCTTTTATAAGGGCGTATCGGCTAAGTAGCGGTAGATACGGCTTTAAGGAAGAGTCTTCCTCTGTGCGCTAGCCTCACCGTGCGTATACGCACCGGCTACAATTTGACTCAAGGTGGAGATGCCTATGCTTTTGCGCATGGACAATCAAGCGGCAATTCGACAGCTGGAGGACGCAGCAAGTGGTGCAGCATCTAAACACGTAGATGTGAAGCTCAAGTTCCTGAAGGGCTATGTCAATCGTGAAGCGGTGAGATCGCTGCACGTGGCCAGTGATGACATGATCGCAGATCTTCTGACGAAGCCACTGTGTGAAGTGCGGGTCTCATGCTTACGCAGCAAGATTGGATTGGGCTGATGATGGTTTGCACAAGGAGTGGCACGATGATCGCGGAAGGAGTGTTGGAATTTGCTATGCTATGCGTGTGTGCAGCCTGGTGTTAGGCTGCATACAAATTCCAAGTAGTACGCGACCATTGTGGTCATATTTGCATTTATGCATTTTTGGTACTTTAGGATTTTATCTTATATTAAGTTTTAGGTTAGCTTCTTAGGTACGCATTTATATTCAGTATATCTTTTACCTTTTAAGTCACATTACATCCTGCCCTCGGCGCACCTACCCTAAACAGGTAGGGCGCGCTTCTTTCTGAGAAAATTCAATCCCAACGGCAATAAGGCGCTAACGGTCTGAACTGTCATTGCGGAAAGCTACACGTGCCCCCAACTCGTGTCAACTTCCGACACTTTGCCTCTTCTCTGGGCAAGTCATCTGTTTGTTCCCTTCTCCCTGGCATTCCCCACACCTGCGCCTCCGTTGACTCCCACCTCGAGACCCATATCCCAAGGATTTTAACGTCCGCTCAAACCCCGACGGATTCCGCTTGGGGGAGTTTTGTTTGGATCTTCCTCCCCTTCTGCCGCGCAGTCGACCTCGAGTTCGGATAATGTCAGGATCTCCATCCACATGGGCATCATCTGAATCCAAACGCACCAAAGTTTCCTCCAGGACTCAGCGTTTGGCGGGCGCTCATGTCCGCATGTCTTTCCTGAATGCTCGAAAGGACTTCATTCACCCGCCTTTCATTCCTTTCTTCTTTGTTGCTCGAGAGGTTCCGGAGCTGGTTGGTCCAGCCACCACTGGTGATAAAATGGATGATTTTGATTTGCTGCCGGCGGCCAATACCTCCTTTTGTTATAATAACATGGGATGCCCATGGTCCGGAAGTTCCCTCGCGTGCATATGTCGTCGTCTGGCAAAGTGATTGCCTTTTGGTATTGTTGACGGGCGTGCAAAGAGAGGTATTACACGCGCGAAAGTAGAGCATAAGTGCTCTCCAGAACCATGCTAGAGCGTGGCTGCAACTTCCCCACCTTTACATGCTATAATGTGAGGTCATTTTCATCACACTGCGGTACGCTAAAACATAAGGTAACGACTTCGTTGAAATACGTGAGCTTGTAGGATGGCTTGCGCTCGGCGGTCAACGCCAAGTCAAGGCGATAACAAACGGTATTTGAGACGCCAGTCGAGACCTGAATCCACTTCTTCAAGGCTGCGTAAGCACCCTCGACGCGGGACGACGCTCTGTGGTCCAGGTGCTTGAGAAAACAAGTCCACGCAGTCACAAATATCTCTTTGTGAATCGCCATGTGTTCTACCGATATGTCGCGCCACCTCAGGGACGTTCGCTCTGATGTCATTCCAGCAATCCTCACGTTTTCGCTTTCTAAAACGAATCCCAACGCTTTCTGAACCAATTCCAATCTTCATCAGATTTAACGTCGAAATCTTTGCGGTTGTTTGCAAGGATGTTCTTGTTGATATGCCAGATTCAGAGGATAATGGCCGCGTTCGGGAACACGGCTGCGATCCGAGCGCGATCAGTCACGAAGACAAATTCCCTCTCGGGGAAACTTTGATTTCCTTCATTGTGAGCCCCGCACTTTGACGAATCCCAGTCCATGGGTACCTTCTTCAGCTCATCCATGGCCCATTGGTAATCACCATTCTCCTCGCTCCGCATGAAGGAATAGAACATGGTAAAGGTGTGATTCATGGAGATCACTCAAGTTCCGTGAAGCAAGGATATTTTTTACCAGAAAAAGCTAGTATGGTGAATGCTTTGGCAACAAAAAGAACTTCAGAATCAACCCATTCGACTCACCTGTTTGTTTTGTACGTGGAATCAAGCCGAAATACAATAATTGCAGAAAACTTGCTGGTGATTTCCAGTGCGGTCGGTGGAACAACAAAGAGGTGGGTAAAAGCCCCGCGTTTGTTGTACCAGAAAGAATGCATAATTTGCCTCTCCGCAAGGGATTCCATTAATGCTTCTGGTGTTAAACGTCCAGCAAGCATCTCTACCTTCATTGCAAACTTTATCTTGTAGATATCACGGTTCGTGGCCCGACACAGCAGGAAACCCTCCCTCAGCGCAATAAGAATTTTACGAGCACCGTTTCTTCTTCCTTACTAACTGCGTCTGTCCGGCTGTCCGGCATGCAAGGTCCTTACTGCAGCATACGCGGATATAATTTCTGCTGGTTCGTGGTTGTGGGTACCGTCGCGGACATTTGATTTCTAATTGCCATCCGGCTGCCGACTCATCCGAACCAGGAATGGACAGTTCCTCCGAGCAGCGGTTGTGTTTCGTATTTGGTTCTCCTTTGGCTTTTGCTTCCCTCCGGGAACGCAAAGTAGCTAATAGTTATCCACAGCGGCACATGTTTTGTTTCCGACAGTTCGTGATCTTCCCTTCTTGACTCGGAAGCCTTGCGACTCAGCAAACGCTTGGATATCCTCAAGCGCATCGTCTACCGTCTCGTACTCTGCGGGTTAAGGTGCTTCCAGGCATGGGTGAAAGTCATCTCCAAAGATATCGGCGGCTATGGTGGAGAATTATTTGTGGAGGTGGTGTGGTTGGACGTTCAAGTTTGTTTGTATGCATGTCCGGGGCTCAAGTGAGGTATATGAAACAAAAGGTGAGGTACACCTATAATTTCCCTAATACAAAGCCAAATTTAAAAAAGACTTGTCAACCAATGTGAAATAAGATAAATCAACGAAAAGTGTATTAAGTGAATTTTCTACGTCCACACTGCGGCACTGAGTACATTAGTTGTGGGAACTTATTCGAATTGTTCTTGTTTAAATGCTTTTTGTCCACTTTGCGTAAGAACTTTGGAAATTTGAGTCGTAGATGTCGATTTTAACATTGAGTATACCGAAATTGATTTCTTGAATATTGTAGCAACCAAGTATCCGTTGTAGATGAGAACACCTCAATCGGAGACAGTCGATGAAGATAACCAAGTCAGGGACTTGATCAATTGAATAGGTATTAGAAGTGATTATCCTTCTCAACTTGTAAATATGCATGAGGTGTTGAAGCTAATCGATGAACATAACCAAGTCAGGGACTTGATCAATTGAATATGTATTAAGAAGTGATTATCCTTCTCAACATGTAGCTAATTGGGATAATACTGTAGTTATGTAATTTACGCTAATTATAATCCAAATTTTCTGGGTCGCCCTACCGGCACCCTAGGGGCACCCCCACGTGACTTTCGACCAATAGAATTAGCTCCTAAAGGTAGATTGTTCGAAAAGGAAGCAGAATAGAGGCGTAAAGGAGTTCCAGCGTCCCGCGGTCACCGGACCACTCACTACTTTGACACGGAGCGGATCGATGCCGGGGATCCGTCCAAGCGCGCGTTTACCTACTTTATGCTCGGTGGTGCCAGTGTAGCCTACGCCACGGCTGCGCGCTTAGCTGTGGTCCGGTTTGTGGGCAGCATGAGTGCATCGGCTGGTGTCTTGGCGCTAGTGACGGCCGAGTTCGATTTGAGCAGCATAAGTGAAGGCTCGACCGTGACCGCCAAGTGGCGTGGCAAGCCCATCTTTCTCAAGCACTGAACGCCCAAGGAAATTGAGATTTCCAATCAAGTGGACGTGACCAATTTACGTGATCCCGAGCCGGAGGCGGCTCGTGTGCAAAAGCCAGAGTGGCTCGTGGTGCTTGGCATTTGCACCCACTTGGGATGTGTGCCCACGTCGGATGCAGGAGACTACGGTGGCTGGTTCTGCCCCTGCCACGGCTTGTATTATGATCTGTCCGGCCGCATTCGGGAAGGCCCAGCGCCCCTACACCTCGAGATCCCTCCGTACAAGTTTATTGGGGAGAACAAGTTACTTTAAGGCTAAAAGCAGATGTACAACGTGCAATAGTCCGCGTTGCGATTGGACGTCGAGCTACGAGAAGGCATACACGAACGAGAACATGATGGCACTTGGACGAGAAAAAGATATGAACAGCTAGCACACAGACGGAAGGATGGAACGCTGAACCAGAAACTACCATTTCGATGGTTGCACGGACTAACGTTTGGAACTCAAGGAGTGATGGTAGATATATGCTGCTTTAATGACGACAAAAATTGAGCACTGTTTAGTAGACTATTGAACGTTTTAGAGTGCAATAAAAAGTGTCAAGGACCATTTTGAGAGCAAGAGGTTCGTTCGGACAGCGGAAAGACAGGCACGTTTTTCTCACGTATGCCGAGTCACAAGTTGTTAGCTTTTCTTGCACTGCGCTGTCACGGACTTGATGAGATCGAGCATCATGGCCTGCTGTTGCTGAATCGTCGCTAACAATTGCGCGTAGTGCGGCAGCCTAGCTTTGGAAATGGCGTCGCGAGTATGTTTAGGACCATCATATGAAAGAGGGGTGGGACATAAGACCTTAGGGTAGTAGTCGTCAGAGTGGCATTGGTACTTCGAATCAGGGTCGTCTAGCGGGAATAAATGTGATGGCGGTATTGGGTAAGAGCGACGGTTTGCCTGATACGTGTCCCGAACTAGAACAGGGAGTCTACTTGGGACCACAGGAAAAGCCTTCGTGAGTGGTGGTTTAGACCCAATAGAAGAGCGGTCCTGTGGTGTGCGATCATGGCACGGATGCCATGAGGGTCTGGAAAAGGTGACACTCTTCACGATTCCAGTTTAGAAACAGTCCGAAGAACTCCCGGAGGATCTCGAGCCGGAGTTTATCCCATGGTGATCAGGAAAACAATCACAACAATTTTAGAGAACTCCAGCGTAATCAAGACCACTTGCGTGTGTTCAAAGTCCAAGAGAATACGTAAAGTAGCACAAAGAAACCAACATCAAACGAAGGCGGCACTAGCGACACTTCATCGCCAGCTGAGATCGAATACTGGTCATCTTAGTGCAAATCCAGGGATCCTTGGTTTCGAGTAGCTCAACGGCATCAATCGCTGCGGTAACGTCCTGGACACTTGTGCAACAAAACTTGGTATCGGGTGCATCAAGATCGAGTTGTACCGCATTGTGCAGTAAAAAGATGGAGGGAAACATCCCGATATTTCCAGTACCTCATTTAGTAAATTGTACAATTTCGAAGCCAGAGGTCGTGCGTTCGATTCCCGCTGGTAATGACGTTCCTCCGTAAATGCAGTCTTAGTGCCGTGTCGCTCACCTTCCTTGTCGCCGTGCTCTCGTTGCAATGGGGAATCATCGTCGTCACAATGGCGCACCAGATCTTGGTCAACGAGTGTTGGCGTCGTCTTGGTAGCTTGAAGTGCGTGCGTAGATGGGCTGTAGCGACTCTCAATAGCCTTAGCCCGAAGTGCCTGTCCAATTGCTCGATGTTTGCCATAAGTAAAAGTAATATATATTATGTAAATATAAAAAGTTTTAAGTCACTAAATCAGGCTTAATTCCACTAAGCGCTACAGACTTAAAACCTGTACACACCATACATAAAAGTATTATCAGCCAATCCGTTTCCCGCATATGATTTGCCTCGAAAGCCAAACATGGCTACGTCGAAAATCAACTCTACATCTGAAACGGCGCGCGCTGTAACACCTTTAATACAAACCGATTTGATTCCGTAAATCTTGCATCCGCTGCGCACTTAAGTCCTTCGTTAGCAGGTCCGCCACCATCTCCAAACTTGGCAAGTGAGCTGCCTTAATCACGCCCTTCTTGCTCAAATCTTTCAGAAACTTCAACTTAATGTCAATGTGCTTCGTACTGACAGCACTCGCTTCTGACTCCACATGCTTGATGGCGGCCTGATTATCCATTTTCATCAGCAGCGGTGCCCTAGAAAAAACACCAATCTCCAGCAGTAATTCCCGCAGTCCTAATGCCTCACGTCAGCCCACAGCAGCAGCCACAAACTCTGCCTCGGCCGTAGACAATGCCACTGTAGTCTGTTTCTTGCATTTCCATGACACGATAATCCCATTTAGATACACCACCACTGCGCTCACGCTTTTCCGGTCCGTTTTGTCGCCTGCAAAGTCCGCCTCCGTATAGCACGTGATCCGGATTGGCAATGGCAGCTCGTCATCATGGTTCAGTCGTCGTTTCAACGTCTTGGTACCCTTCAGGTATCTCACAACTCGCTTTGCGGCCTTAAAATCTCCCATCGTGGGTGCGTGTGTGCGCTGCCGTGGTGAAGTGTACCACAAATTTGGTCACTTTTGGTCAAGGCAGTTGGTCGAATTTCCGATTGGTCCAAACAAGGGGGCTTTTTAGCCTATCAAATTCAAGGAGTATCAAGAGCGCCGGTCTTGGGTGAGTCACCTGACTTTGGGTATTTTACATAATTTTGTGTGGGTACATTAGAAACCATAGGGAGGTAGTATTATTGGTTAGTTGCGGTTTTTCCAAGTAAGAGTCTTTTGGTTGCAGGGTTTTTCTAAGTAGAAGTCCTTTGGTCTTGGTCTATACCACAGCAAGGGGTCGCCGTTTTTCTTTGCACGTACACTAGTCGCCTACGCCCGCCGCGGAGTGTTTGGAGGCAGAGGTTCGAATTATCCCCTCTCGCCTATTATACCCGGTCTGGACGTGCCGCACGCGCACTTTGGCCACCGGAAGTCCCTCGACGGGAGTACGATTTGGCGATCTCGACACTTTAAGTCAAGTACGTTTGGAACGTGCTATTCACTGGATTGGTCTTTACGTGGAGATATCGTTTGTGGAGTTCACGGGCATATTGGGTCTTCACGTGGACATGTTGGCTCATTTTAACATTGGTTGGAGTTTAGACTGTTTTTGGTCTTCTCTCATATTGGTCAGGGGCTAGACCGGTTGATTGGTCTACCCTCTATTATTGCGTATTGGTCAGGTCTAGATCGTTTGGACGATCGACCTAATGGAATCTATTTTTCGGAAGTGTTTCTGGTCTGTACGTACCTGGGGTGAAGAGTTCCGCCCTAGGTACACTTAGCCAGCACGGTCTCATATTCAAGACCGAATCAAATCGATCTGCGATCCCGATCTACCGAGTGTGTAACTAGCCCACTCCAATGGGTACACAAGGTGAGATGGTGTGGAGAAGCGTGCCCAAAATTTGGCACACTTCTGGTCAAGTTTTGTCAAGGCATTTGGTCTAATTTCGGATTGGTTTAAACAAGGGGGGCTTTTCATCCTATCAGACTCAAGAAGTGTCAAGAACGCAAGTTTTGGTGAGTCACCCGACTTTGGGTATTTTACATATTTTTTGTGTGGGTACATTTAGGGACTATAGGGTAGTAGTATTTTAGTTGTGGTTTTACCTTTTAGGACAGAGGTTATACCTTTAAGTAAGGAAATCTTTTAGCTTTCGGATAAGTGGCTGAAACCTCTTCTGGTCTTGGATCACACCACAGCTAGGGGTCGCCGTTCTTCCCTTTTCGTACACTATTCGCCTCCGCCCGCCGCGGAGTGTTTGGGGGCAGAGGGTCGAATTATCCCCTCTCGCCCATTATACCCGGTCTGGACGCGCCGCACGCGCACTTTGGCCCACAGGAAGTCGCTCGACGGGAGTACGATTTGGCGATCTCAACACCTCAACTCAAGTACGTTTGGAACGTGCTATTCACTGGATTGGTCTTGGCGTGGAGATATCGTTTGTGGAGTTTCACGAGCATATTGGGTCTTTACGCGGACATATTGGCTTGTTTTAATATTGGTTGGAAACTAGACCGGTTTTGGTCTTATTTCGTATTGGTCAGGGGCTAGACCGGAACGGTCGGTCTACCCTCTATTATTTCGTATTGGTCAGGTCTTGATCGTTTGGACGATTGACCTATTGGAAGTTATCTCTTGGAAGTGTTTTTGGTCTGTTTGTGTCTGGGGTGAGAGTTCCGCCCCAGAGATACCTACCCAGATCGGTCTTCTATATTCAAGACCGGTTCGATCCAATCTGCGATCCCGATCCACCGAGTGTGTAACTAGCCCATTCCATCGGGTACACAAGGTGAGATGGACACTAAACAATCGGACCAAGTGGGTTCTGATGACGACCGGTCGTCTGCTTGCAGCGGACGATCGGACCAGATCTCGAGTGGTGGTCCGCGGAGTACCCCCTCCGAAAGTTGGAAGGCTGGGCGCGATGGTGGTAGTCATGTTATCGATGCTAATGTTTTCGATTTCGAACTTGACTCCACCGCATTGGTGCGCATGCCGGGATCACTTGGTGATCGTGGATATCACCGTGCTGATATTCCATCAAAAATTGGATTCGAAGATTTGAATGATTTGAATATGGAGTCGTTCTGGAGAGGACGTAAGGAAAGGCTATCGCCTTACGTTCTCGTTGTGGATAAAGATGGCGATTTCCGATCTGGCCTGGTGGAGGAACAGATCGGGATTAATAAGTTTTTTCCTCCCCAAAAGGCTCCCACCGGAGTCGATCGGGACTATAGCAGGTCTTGCTATTGTTCCGGAAAGGATCAGGACTTTGGTCCTGATCCTATGTGTATGAATGAAAAAAATGATGGAAAACTAAAAGATGAAAATTACTTGGAGGCTGACTGGAACGATCCGGTCTACCTCCCTAAAGCCCCCAAGGTACCCAAGGTGCCCAGAAAAGGGCTGAGAATGCCACCCGACGAAGACGACTTCGAAGGAAAGTCGAAGGTCGGGGATGAGGCTATCACCGAACAAGACCTGGACAAGATGTATTATGTTTTTTAATTGAAGCGATTTGTTCGCCAAAACCAGGTCTTTCGGGTGTTGGACCTCCATATCCCCGACCGTCTTCTCGGCCCCACTACCGAGCCGATCCAGAGTGATCGACCATTAATGCTCGTCAAGAATTTGGTGGCGACGTTGGCGGAGGTTGGCATTAAAATTCAGAACCCCGCCGCTGTCAATAAATTGTTTGAATTTGATGCTTGGAGACTGGAGGCGTCGATGTAGGACCTCCACGACCGTTTGGTGCCACTGGTGGGGGCGGTTTGCCGCCCAACTCCCACCACGGCAATGAAGGTCGCCGAAGCCTCCACATAGCTTGTTGACATTGGTTCCGATGATGAATCGATCTACCAGTCTCCACCGGCTTCTAACAGCTCATCAGAGTTGGAGACCGGTGTCACGCGGATGACCATGGGGGTGGACCATGCCCGGTCTGAACAAAAAAGGGACATGCGGCAGCAAGGGGCTGCTTGACAGTCGGGGATCCAGCAAGCCCCACAGCCCTCGGTTCCGCAAAAGGAGAGTATCAACACGTTGCCCATGACGCCAGCCAACGTCCAAGCCATGTTTGAGACGATGATGCAACGTTTCATGGAAGAACGGGTTAGACCACCTCTGCGCCCACATGTCCAAGACCGGTCTACCCAGCAAAGTGCCAATCTTTACCGAGATGTGGATATGGAATCGATAACATCTGTGGACAAGCCCACTCGAAGTGCTAAGAAAGCCGGCAAAGGGAAGCGCAAGCCGAAACCGGCCAGACCGCGTAGACCAAGCAAGACAAGTGACTGTGACATGGAGTCGGTCTGCGGTCTTGACGCCCACTGTGGGTCAGACGGTACGGGCGCTGGCAAGCCACGCAAGGCTAACCTAGCTTCGACTATTGCTTACGACTTTGGATCTTCTGCGATTCCGCGCATCCGTATGTCCGCGACGACCGACCTCAAGGACTTCACCGGCAAGGATGCTGATGAAGACCAGGCCCGGTCTTGGTTCGGTCGGGTTAAGTCTGCGTTCCTGCGAGACCAGACCCCGAAAAGTGAAAGATGTCTAATCTTCCGGGATTTGTTGAAAGTACCGGCTGCCAACTGGATCCAACAGTTGGGTCGGGATGTCCGGTCTGACTGGGACCGGCTATGTGCAGAGTTTGAAGGTCAATATTGTAACTCCGGCTTTTCGAGTGCCCGCAAGTATCACCATATGCAGAAGCGGAGCGACGAGACACCGATCGAGTATTCGCATCGGTTGAACGTGGCTGCACTTTGTGCCGGCATAACAATTAAAGGGAATAACCCGCCGAAAGGTGCTGCTCTGGAACATGTGGGTCACTACATTAGTACCCTGGACGATCAAGAACTGGCGGACCAGCTTACTCTGCTGCGTCTTAGGGACGCGGGTGAAGTTGAACAGACTCTACGGACGCTACAGCAGTCGCGTAGCATGAGGGCGAAGAGTGCTGGTGGATCAGGTCGCTACCGATCCAAGACCCAGACTCAGACCGATCCAGTCAAGAGACCCTGTACCAGACCGACCCGAGCGGTCAAGGCGATCGTAGCCGAATACAGCACGGGATCGGAAGGGGAAAGTGGAATTCAATCCATCCAGGAGTCATCGGATGAAGACCAGTATAGTTACTTCTATGTTGCGGGACCTTCCCCGAAGACCAAGTCGAAGTCCGACCAGGTAGGCCGGAAGGGAAGGAACGGAAGCAAGTCCGATCCGGACCGACCTCGTCAGAAGTTCTCCCACTGTGGGTCGAGCAAACATGATGGTCCAAACTGCTGGAAGAAGATGGTGTGCAAGAAGTGCGAGAGACGCGGCCACCCGACTGACCATTGCCTCTTCGTATGCAAGTCATGTGAAGAGATCCACGAGGCCGGCCACTGCAAGATTGAAGAATTTTTTAACATGATACGCAAGTGGTACGTGCCGGACAAGCACGCGGGGATGCTGCCGCAGGACGCAGAAAAGATGTTAAACTAGAACGCGCGCCAGGTTGGAATCTGGATCGAGCCGAGCGTTCTACGGTTCACATCTATGCATATGTCTTCAAAGAGGATAAGACCGACAATACACGTTCTATTCCAAATTGCGTCGACCAAGACCATCCGGTCTACAGTCTGAAGACCGATGAGTACTCCCGGACTAAGGTGGTTATGCAGTTGGACTTGCTGCCTGGAGAATCCCGCGGATACTGGAAGTACCACGCGCCTGATAAATGGTTCAAGCAGGCGAAAGCCTGTGGCAAAATTAATAACCAGAAAGCGACGATGTTGTTCGACTCTGGAGCTGAAGTATCGATAATCGACTCCGCCTTTGCTCGTAAGGTCGGATGTCGTATAGACGATACCCAGAGACAAGAATGCGTCGGGATCGGCGAAAACTCTTATATGACCGAGGGAAGAACGCGTGTGAAAATTAATTTGTCGGGATCGCTGGTCTACTTTTTCAGCGCTTGTGTTGGCAAGTTGGCTGGTCAAGACGCTTTACTAGGAATGGATTTCATGGTCCCAGCTGGTATTCGCCTAGACCTGTCACATGGAGTGCTTACACTCCCGGATGAGGTCAAGGTACAGTTGGCTGGTCGAAGACCTCTGTATGGTTCGTATACCGATCTGGTCCGGTGGGACCAAGACCTCACTATCCCAGTTGGTCGGTCTTCCGATACCCCGGTTGAGAAAGGTTTTCGTTCGATGAAGTTGTGGTTGACCAGGGGCGATCGGTGGGTCTCGACCTTCGTAAAGAGTGCTGGCCGACGTGATTTTGTCCGTGTTACCAATATCGGTGACAAGCCACTGACACTGGACAATAACACTATTGTCGGCATGTGGTTAGCAGAAGGGAAGGTACCAAGGAAGATGGGGTTCGTCTCGATTGGGTCGAGGCGGTATGTCGAGTGGCAAAACCTGGCGTACCAATCGAACACCGATCTTATCAGCGATGATGGGTCGGTGGAAGAGGATACCTCACCTTTAGTGGAAAGACCAAGTTATGTCACCCCGAAAAAGATGTTGGTCCGAAGAAAGGCGTCGCAGTCACCAGGAACTGTGTACCATCAAGTAGACGAGCCGAGGCTAGTCAACGTGGTGTCAGCAGAAGACCAGGCGACAGCGGAGCAAGAAACGGAAGAAGGGGAACATGAAATTGCTAGGTCGGACCATGAAGGTATTCCTAATCAGACCGATATCAGTGAAGGACAGCCCGTCGATCAAGACCAGGGGCGTTCAGCCGGTCCAGATGGTCTAGGTGATATCACCCCAGAAGATGAACAAGTCTGTATACATGAAGGCGGGGAACAGTACATTCAGGAGCTGGAAAGCCAAATGGCAGTCCTCCCTGAAGTGTCTGCCGACTCTCCGGAAGTTACAATGGATGATTTACAAGTGGGTGATCAAGACCTTAACAGTCCAGATCAGATCGAGAAGTTGAAAAATATAATATGGAAGAAAAGACATCTGCTGATCGGAAAGGGCAATGCCTTACCACCTGCAGCCCGTGGTGCGATTTGCGATATTGACGTTGGAGATGCCAAGACGATTGCCCAGCGGTGTCGACGCGTGGCGCCACAGTACCGTGAAAAGCTTTCTGATCTCATTAAAGGACTGTTGTGCACCAAGATTATTATACCGTCGACCTCGCCATGGGCCTCACCGATCGTAATTGTTATCAAGAAGAACGGCGTCGACATTAGGTTGTGCATCTACTATCGGCTGGTAAATCGGTTGACTAAACTCATGGTTTACCCGATACCGCTGATTAATGATCTGTTGGAAGACCTCGACAAGACCTTGTGGTATTGTTCGCTGGACATGGCAAGTTGATTTTGGGTGGTCTCGATGACTGATCGAGCCCGTGAGATTTCCGCATTTGTGACACCGTTTGGTCTTTTCGAGTGGAACCGTATGCCGTTCGGTCTGAAGAACGCACCCCAGATATATCAAAGGTTGATAGACAACGCACTGTACGAACACATCAGAATCAAGACCGATCGGGACCCTGCCGAAAGTTATGATGTGCTTACAGAGGGTGAACCCGATCGGGAAAGAAGACCGTCCGTTCTAGGGAGGCGGTCGTACATCCACGACATTCTGATACCTGCCTCGTCATGTAACGATCTGTGCGAGAAGGTTGAACGATTGTTGGAGACATGCGACCGCTGGAACCTATCTATCAGCGCCATAAAGAGTTTTTGGGGTATGTCCAAGGTCGCCTATTTAGGCCATATGGTCTCGAACAATGGTCTAGAGGCTAATCCCAAGGACCTGGATTCGCTGAGTAACCTCCCTTTCCCTAGATCGCTGAAGGCAATGCAGTCCTTCCTGGGAAGCCTGGATTATTATAGCCGATTCATTGAAGACTTTGCTATCTACGCGGCTGTGCTATACGAGCCCCGGGAAGTTGATTATCATATGTTGCGCGAAGAGGACCGGGAAACTTTACAGGAGGGCGCCGACTCTGGTCTTGCTGCAGTTTGTCCGCAAGTGGAGGCCGAAGATCATATGAAGCGTGCACAGTTTGCCTTTGGTATGTTGAAGGTTAAGATGGCGACGGCACCGATTCTCAAGCATTTCGCTCCCGAAAAAGTGCTGACCATTATTGTATATGCCAGTAAGTGGGATATCTCAGCCAGTTTGGTGCAAGATCACGTTGGTGTGTATCACCCAGTCACGTTTACGAGCCGGACGCTGAAACCAAATGAAGTGAACTATGGAATTGTCGAGAAAGAAGTTCTGGTGTTGCTACGAATTCTGGATGTGTGTTACAGCCTGCTGGTCGGTCGACCTATAAAGGTCCTGTCAAGACGGTCTACTTTGGCCTGGCTACTATCAGCCAATGGGATGGACGGACGTCTAGGAAGATGGTCGGCGGTCTTGTCGCAGTGGTCCCTCGAGGTCGTTAAGTGCACCAGGGGCGAGGAAGAGATATTTGGCACATTAGCTGCCAGTATCACCCCTCGGTCTGAAGTGGACGAGGCATTGATAGCGATTGCCCCGAGGAAGCAACCTTGGCAGTCAGTTTCGAGACCGCCACCTACCGTCGACCATGATGAAGAGCTCTTGGTTTTAAGTTTTGACGGATCGGCAAGCGTGAAGAAGAAGGTCGGCGCCTATAGTGCCATAGTGTGGAAGTTTCCACAATGGTTTATAGTTGCAGCCGCTGCCGATTTCACGCCGGATATTACTGTTAACGAGGCGGAGTACCGAGGTCTACTTCTATGTCTGGACCTGATGTCGTCGCAAGAGAAGGGGCGAGTCATCATATGTGGTGACTCCAACTTAGTGATCAGTCAGATCACCGGAGAGATCGACTGCAAGGCTCCACGGCTGAGGTCGTTAAATGACCGGGTAATGAAGCCATTGAAGGACCACCCCAACCACGAGCTGTTGCACGTGAAACGGGACTGGAACAGAAGCGCCGACTACCTCGCGACTAAAGCCATGCGAGACCAGACCGGGGCTATGATCACCGAGAAGGCCGTTCTGGATGAATTGATGAATATAAACATGCTCCCAGAAGTGATCGGACCCAAGAACGCCCCATTCCAGGTGCATGTGATGGTCGCGACTAGATCGAAAGCTCGGAAGTCCCACCAACCGTTCCCAAAGGAACGGTTGAGTGAATCTGTTGTGCAACTACTAAGGGCAGAACGGACCCTCATGTCGCAGGAAGAAGAAGAATGGATTGTGAATTTGAAGACCTACCTGCGCGGTGAATTGTCTAAGTTGACGAATCGTCAAGCGAAAGAATGTGCCAAGATTGCAGACAGTGGATGAGAATGGTTTACTATATTACTGCCGCGATACCGACCAAGACAGTGCAGACCGGGACCGATTGGCGAAATTGGTGATACCTGAGTTGCTGCAGCCAGATGTCCTACATCACTACCATGTGAGTCTAGAAGGGGGACATCAGGGCATAGGCAGGACGTATCACAAGATCAGGTCCCACATTCACTGTAGAGTTCTTTTCCGAAGTGTACAGAAATATGTGGGCTGTTGTACGGATTGCGAGACCGGAAAGGGTAGACCGGTAATCGAGGGGCGATCGCCCGGAAATATTGAAGCTACCTACCCTTTCCAGGTCATAGCGATGGACCACATACCGTCTCTGCCTAAATCGACATATGGCAATACTGAGTTGTTGATCTGGGTAGACCTGTTCACCGGTCTAGTTATTGCGAAGGCAAGTGCGTCCCGGTCCGCCGAGAAGATCGCCAAAAGTTACGAAGAATGCTTGTTCCGAAGGTTCGGCCCCTGCGAGGTTATCAGACACGACCGAGAACCCGGTCTCATGGCCGAGGTGTTCCGGTCGTTTAACAATATGCTGGGCCAGAAACAGAGCGCGACGATGGCATATCGTCCGCAAGCGAATGGATCGGCAAAACGTATGGTACAAACTATTACAAGAGCAATCAAGATGTACGTTGCCGATCCAGACCAGCGCGATTGGGACGAATACGAAGAAAGGCTGGTGTTTGCACTCAACTCGTCGACCGATCGGGTCCGAGGAGAAACGCCTTTTTATCTTGCGTATGGTTGGGACCCCCGGTCCACTCTTGAAGCCGCTATACCTATTGGCTGCACTCGGACCCGCGATCGTGATGCTCGACGGTTGCGCATGCAGGTCCAGAAACATTACCAGCATGCAAGAGAAATTGTCAACGAAAAGTTACGTCAGGCCACGCAAGACCGGGCAGACCGGAACAACGACCAGGTCCAACCCCACGGTATAGAACCAGGGGCGAGGGTATGGTTGTACCTAGACCGAGTGAAGGAGGGCTATGCGAAGAAGCTGGCTCACATGTGGCACGGTCCTTTCCGTGTTGCCGAGCTGATTGGTGAACACGCTGCCCGTCTAGTAACAACCGGCACGGACTACAAGGTCTTCCCGATCGTACATGTGTCCAAGTTAAAACTGGTCCGAGAATTTCCTGATCGTCCCAAAATGTCCTGTCTAGTAGACGAGGCAGAACGGTTTGATTTCGATGAAGCATTACTGCCGGAGGACAGTTGGGAACGACCGCTGGAGAAGGACGAATTTGAAGTGGAAAAGGTCTTAGATGTCCGATCGGTCAAGAAGACCAGGTTCGGCCGGACCCACCGAGAATATCTGGTCCGATGGAAGGACCATGATGAAACAACTTGGATCGATGAGTCCGACCTGAACGGTGGAGCACTACTACGAAAATTCGAACGGGACCGAGTCAGTCGGAACCGTTTCGCAGTGATGCAGACCCATGAAGACCAAGACCAAGACATGCAATAGCATCGGTCTTCCCGACCGACGTGAAGAGGTGGAAGGTCTTGTACCTCGTGTATTGTGTATTGTGAATATGTGACGAATTGGAGTAGTGGAGTGACGAACGTGGATTGTTTTCTTGCGATGTAAGTGGAACGGTTGGGGATAACGTGTCTAGTGCAACTCTGGAGAAAGTGGTGGAATTAGCTCAAGTGATTTGATGACCGAACATGTGAAAAAGAACGATGATATATATTAAGTGTTATCTGGTCGACTACTTACGACCTCACTCGCCATCACCCCACAGACGGCCGACGGTCAACGACGGATGCTTTTCAACTTGGTCCTGGTACTAGTTACGCCAAGGTTCTTGTTGACATAGTTGGACCAAAGCATCTTTGAGGTCCAAGACCGGTGTAGTGCACCCAAGACCGGGGTACCATGTGCCACCGTCAGCCAGCAGCCGGGTCTTCTCGACGCGACGCCGCAGCATATGAAGTACAACTGGATTTAAGAACACATCGACGTGGCACTCGTGGGCCAGCATCCCGTCCAAAACATATTGGCACAGGGACTGCCAGGCCTCACCCGCTCTGATCCGACGCCGCTTGCGCTTGTTCTGGATGGTCGCCAAGCCAGGGTCTTGCCGAACTAGTTCCGGGGGAAGCACCAGATAGTGGGATGCCTCCCAGATGGCTTGAGCGTGAGTCTTGCTAAACTCTTTCACCCGACTCATGAAAGCATTGGCCCACGGAGTCGAGTGGAAGATGAACCCCAGCTTGGGATGCTCGAAAATCTTCCACGGCTCGTCAGCGTACAAGCTGGAGATCTGTGCCGACGTGATCAAGTCCGTCCTCCATTCCGACGCGGCAGGAACTTTCTTCGCCGGCGGGAAAAGCCAATGGTCTGGACGAGAGAAAGACCGGGCCAGGAGCTGCTTGGTCAGGGTGGACCGGCTTAAACAACCGATCTGCCCTGGCGACCACGGCAAAGTATCCTCACGCGTTCGTGGTGGAAGGGAAGAACTGTCGATTGCCACGTTGGCCAACAAAGCATCTTTGTGGATCTTGGACGTCCCAGGCAAGACCGTAGGTGTTGACTTTGTCGACGCATGAGGTGGTGAAACACCACCATGCGGACCGGTCTTCTTGGTCTGCTTCGAAGTCGATGCAACTTGAACAAAACTTTCATGTGGACTTGTTCGCGACTTGGTTGGGATGGGGACAGCAAACTCCGAATCACCGGAGTCTTCGCCGGAGTCATACCAGGAGGGGCCCTCTGAATACTTGGCACGGTCAGCACCGGCGGTCGAGGGCGCTTGATTTTTGGAGATGTTACTGTCGTCATACTCGTCCAAGCTTGGGCCCACGAGAAGCACCTGCGTCTTGGCTCGCTTATGGGGCACCGCACGCTTCCCTTCGAGCTCAGGGTCGCGCGCTATGCCCCGCGCCCTCGAGCTACCCGGCGCGTCCGCGCGCTTCTTTGATTTGTGTGCAATTTTGGGATGGAGAATTTCGGCCAATGAACGGCCTTGGTCTTGGTCCCGGTGTAGGTCCATCAAGGCGGCCGACGCAGACCGGTCTGCGCTGGAGGCAGCAACCGGATCCCGACGAGGACGCAACAGGTCAACCAAGCGCTGATGACATTCTTTTAATACCGCCGGACGACCGTTCGCTGCCTGCGTCCAATCGTTCGACTTGCGTTCACAAGACCGGACCTCCTCGGTCTGGTCTTGAATCGAAATTCGGAGCTCGGCGAGACGCCTCTCGAGATCGTCGCTTTGAACGCTCAACGTGGTCTGGTCCAGCAGGCCTTCCGCTTGCTGCTGTTGGACCAGAAGCTTCTCCCGAAGAAGAAGCTGATGAGCTCCAAGCGGGTCAACTTGTTTCGCGCGTTTATGAGTCCAGTCAAAACCTGACGCAGCTGGAGGTCATGCGTGTTCGGCTGCCGATCGGCGGCAAGAAGGGCATTGATCGCCTTGCTGATGCCAGGAGGTATACGGGATGGAGGTATACGGGCTGAAGACAAACGAAGGTTCGAACAGGTCCAAGGTGAAGACCGGCATGCATGCTTACGTTGTGTCGCCTGTTGAGCAATCTGCTCCTGGAGACGTGCGATCTCTTCAAGTGCGTCTTGCAACTGCGCGTCGTCCCGTTCTGATGCCCTGCCGATGTCTGAGGTGCAGTAGAACGATGGGAGCTGCCAGACCGGACCGACCGGACGGGCGAAGTGACATGCGATGACGTGGTATGCGAGGTGCCTACAAGAACGGTCGTTAAGGAAATACAAGAAGGTCAATTCCAGCAGTGCAAGTACCTGGAACGGATGAAGAAGATGGTTGCTCCATGTCGGAAAAGTCTGAATGACCAAGGTTTAACTGCATTTGATGGACGAGGTCAGACCGTTGTCGTTGTGCGACACGGTCTGACTCGGGGGCGGCTGTGGAGAAGCGTGACCAAAATTTGGCACACTTCTGGTCAAGTATCGTCAAGGCATTTGGTCTAATTTCGGATTGGTTTAAACAAGGGGGGCTTTTCAGCCTATCAGACTCAAGAAGTGTCAAGAACGCAAGTTTTGGTGAGTCACCCGACTTTGGGTATCTTACATATTTTTGTGGGGGTACATTTAGGGTCTATAGGGTAGTAGTATTTTAGTTGTGGTTTTACCTTTTAGGACAGAGGTTATAACTTTAAGTAAGGAAATATTTTAGCTTTCGGATAAGTGGCTGAAACCTCTTCTGGTCTTGGTTCACACCACAGCTAGGAGTCACCGTTCTTCCCTTTTCGTACACTAGACGCCTCCGCCCGCCGCGGAGTGTTGGGGGCAGAGGGTCGAATTATCCACTCTCGCCCATTATACCCGGTCTGGACGCGCCGCAAGCGCACTTTGGCCCACCGGAAGTCCGTCGACGGGAGTACGATTTGGCGATCTCAACACCTCAACTCAAGTACGTTTGGAACGTGCTATTCACTGTATTGGTCTTGGCGTGGAGATATCGTTTGTGGAGTTTCACGAGCATATTGGGTCTTTACGCGGACATATTGGCTTGTTTTAATATTGGTTGGAAACTAGACCGGTTTTGGTCTTATTTCGTATTGGTCAGGGGCTAGACCGGAACGGTCGGTCTACCCTCTATTATTTCGTATTGGTCAGGTCTTGATCGTTTGGACGATCGACCTATTGGAAGTTATCTCTTGGAAGTGTGTTTGGTCTGTTTGTGTCTTGGGTGAAACGTTCCGCCCCAGAGATACCTACCCAGATCGGTCTTCTATATTCAAGACCGCTTCGATCCAATCTGCGATCCCGATCCACCGAGTGTGTAACTAGCCCATTCCATCGGGTACACAAGGTGAGATGAACACTAAACAATCGGACCAAGTGGGTTCTGATGAAGACCGGTCGTCTGCTTGCAGCGGACGATCGGACCTGATCTCGAGTGGTGGTACGCGGAGTACGCCCTCCGAAAGTTGGAAGGCTGGGCGCGATGGTGGTAGTCAGGTTATCGATGCTAATGTTTTCGATTTCGAACTTGACTCCACCACAATCGCCGTACAGGCGGGAGATATGCGCCGACGTAATCAGGTCCGCCCTCCATGCAGACGCAGCAGGGGTTTTCTTGGCCGGTGGAGAAAGCCAGGAGTCCGGACGAGAGAAAGACCGGGACAGAAGCTGCTTGGTCAGGGTAGACCGGCGTAAACAGCCGATTTGCCCCGACGACCACGGCCAAGTAACTTCAAACGTCCGCGGCGGAAGGGAGATGGTGTCAACCGCCATGTTCTTTAATAGGGCGTACTTGTGAAGTCCGGATGTCCCGGGGAGAACCGAAGGCGCCGGCGTCGCGGATGTTGATACTGGTGCAGCGTCACTTGGAAGACCGTTCTTCTGCTCTGACCCCACTGTCGACGCCACCTGGACGAAACTGTCACGAAAATTCGTTTGTGATTTGGACTGGATGGGGATCATGAACTCGGAATCGCCGGAACCTTCGCTGGAGTCCTCCTCAGACGAGACCACTGTGTGCTGTATGTGAATTGCAGTACGGCGCGAGGGCGCTCGACTTTCCGAGGGGTTGTAGATGTCGTCCATGTCCGAGTCCGAGTCCGAGTCCATGAGGAACGCCTGTGTCTTGGCTCTCTTATGGGACACTGCACGCTTCCCCCCGATTCCGGGTCCGCGCGCAGTGCCCCGTGCCCTCGAGCTACTCGGCGCGTCCGCGCGCTTCTTTGATTTTAATGTAATTTCGGGATGCTGAATATCGGCCAATGAGCGACGTCGGTCTTGGTCCTGCTTCAAGCGGTCTTGGTCCTGTTTCAAGCGGTCTCGGTCTTGCCCCGAGGCGACTAAGGTTGTCGATGCGGACCAATCTACGCTGGAAGAAGCAGTCGAACACGGAGGTAGCAAGTTCATCAAGCGCTGGCGGCACTGGTCTAGTGCCACCCGACGACGACCCGACACTTGCGTCCATGCGTCGGACCTGTCTTGACAGGACCAGACCTTCCCGGTATGGTCTTGAATCGCAATTTGCAACTCGGCAATTCGTCGCGCGAGGTCGTCGCCTTGCATGCACAGTGAAGTCGCATCAAGCTGTCCGTCCAGCTGCTGCCGTCGAACAAGTGCAAGTCGATCCCCGAGATGGGACTGATGAGCCTCCAGACGGGACAGCTCATGGCGTGCGCTTATCAGCTCCTCCAAAATGTGTCGAAGCTGGTCAGCGTGACCGTCAGACTGCCTATCAACATCGACCAAGGCACCTATTGCCTGGACTATGTTGGGAGAGAAGAGAGCTGAAGACAAACGAGGGTCAAGACGAGTACAGGATGAAGACCAAAGATGCGCACCTCGTGTTGCCTGGTTGGTCACCTGGGTCCTGAGCCGCGTGTTCTCTGCGAGCATATCCTGCGGGTCGGCTTCAGTCTGACACCCTTCCAATGTTTGAAGTGCATGAGAGTTACGTGGGCTGTCAGACGAGCCGACCGGACAGGCGAAGCAAGGTGGGGCGACTCGGCGAATAGAATTTCTGCAATAACGACAAGAACAAGCGTCAAGGGGAAGCATAAGAAGATCAAGTGCAGTAAAGGCAGTACCTAACGCAGGTGTCGAAGATGTTGGGTCCATGGTGAACAAGTGTGAGTGACCAAGGTCCAGTTGGTCAAGTGATGGGTGAGGTCAGACCGTTATCGTTTTGCGACACGGTCGGACTCAGGGGCGCCCCCCCCGTAAGTTGGAAGGCTGGGCACGATGGTGGTGGTCAGGTTGTCGATACAAATGTATTCGATTTCGAACTTGACTCCACCACACTGCGTCACACGGTGCACAGCGAAAGCAATATCCGGGCGCGTACAGCGAGATATCCACAATAGACTGCTCACCAACGATTGAAAACTTTTTATGCTTGGAAATTTTTCCCTTGATTTGGCTGGCAACAATTCCTTAAAATTTTCCACATCGTCCATGTCAAGCACCGACGTGTGCGTTGCGTTCATCTTCTCAAAATCGTGTGTGATCAGGAGCTCATCAATAGCAGCCTCCTGATCCAATCTATAGCCATCGCGGGTGTTGCCTTCGATACGAACGCCTAAAAACTTGCTTACGATTCCAAGGTCCTTGAGTTCCAATACTTTCATCTAAACGAGAAACTTGTCAACTGCGTCCGAAGTATTTCCGGTGACCAATAGGTCGTCGACATACGCCCCAACCAGAACGATGCCATCCACACCACGCCTGACGAACACGCAGGTATCCGTGATGCACTGTTCGAACTTCAGCTCCTCCAACGTTTGACATAGTAATTGATGCCATAAACTCCCGGCATGATTTAGACCATACAAGTTCCGTTCCAATTTTAGCGAGAGTTCGTCACTTGAATCCACGTCAAACGTTTCATATACTTCCGTCGGTATCTGCATACCTTACGGAATCTTTAAATGAATTTCATAATCTTCTTCCATCCTCGCCTTCGGGTAGGCGCTCGGTACATCACTGTGCCGCGCCGGTACCCCCCAGATCTGTGACATGGCCAGGATCACATTTACGTTATCGACTTACATGACTGTCGAAACGTAAAGTAGTAGTACTGGCCGTAAACTTGACGGTCGCCGCGTGCCACCAGCCGAGCCTTGTAGCGCTCGACCGTTCAATCTGCACGCAACTTGGTCTTGTATACCCACTTAGTGGGCAACAATTTTTTATCTTGTCAACGCTTTTGATGATTTTCCATGTAGCTATGTCTTCAAGCTCTTTCAGTTTCTCTTGTTCTGCCTTCGTCCACAAATCAGAATTTGCGCCTTCATGCGCATCCTTAAACGACCTTGGGTCGGGGACTCCAACCCGGGACGCATTCCCATTATCGGCAGTATCTACCACAGCGTAAATACACATAGCGTTTTCTGAAAACCCTTTACAGTTCCTTTCGTTTCAAATCCAGGCCCATCACTCGAAATTTCGCTTCCACTGTCATCAATTCCGCGTCTTTCAGTGTTAGACGTTTCAATCACACTTTCTTCGTTTTTTGTCTTCTTCTTGCTTGTTTCCTCCAATGAAACTGCCTTAGGAGTCTTCTTGACCACGCGTCCAGACTTCCTGGGATGCTTTTGCACCTTTTCACTTGTGCCTTGCACCTCAGACTGTCCTGATGTAGTACTTTCTTGGGGCGATCTCGCATCTGTGCGTCCAGCAGCCCGTCTCTCAAGCTCCTCCTCGGCTGCGACGTCCAGTGCCTTTGTAATTTGGTCACTCGCCTCCTTATCTAGTGTTTCAATTGCACTGACATGGCGAGTGACCGTTACCACCATGTCCTTTAGCAGCAGTACCTTGAAACGCTTGGTTTCATCACTACGTCCCAAAATCAAAGATCTCTCAGCATGTTTTGCGAGGGCCTTTTCCGTGGGTCCCTCCACACCATGCACGGCGAACCAAACACCACAATTTCTTTTAACGAAGGTTTCTTATCCGTCAGCATTTAAAAAGGCTAAACCTTTACGGGATTCGAACGGGTCGGGGTACGGTTCAAAATGTACGAGGCGTATTCCGCCGCCTCCGACCGGTACATTAAAGGTACCCTCAAACCAAAAAACATACACCGGACCATGTTAAAAATGGTCCGGTTCATCCGTTCGGATTTTCCATTGGAGGCTGGATTACCAGCCTCCTTAACCTGTCCGCGCACTCCAGTCCTTTTGCAGAACAATTCCACGGTTTTATATTCACCGCCTCCATCCGTACGTAAAACATGGATACGACACTTGAATTCGTTTTCAAACCAAGTCAGAAAATGTTCAAACATCTTCGCCTCTCTGTCTTTAGTTCGAGCGGCGAAAACACGTACATAGCTTGAATAGTGGTCTACAAATACCACCAAATAGCGATTTCCGCGCCTGTCGCGCGGTGTGATTGGACCCTTCAAGTCACTACATATCACACCGCGGACGCGCTCGATCGGCGAATTTTTTTTTTCACCTGAATCAGCCCTTGGCTGTTGCTTCTCGATCGCTTTTTTTCATCACAGGTCAGGCAATTTGGTCGACTACTGTCTGTCAACATGATGCCTGACCTGGGGTCCTTGGCTAGTCTTTCGACCGTGCCGTAAGCCAAGTGACACAAGAGGGCATGCAAATGATGTAACGTGCCCTCCTGCACATCATTATCAGTTTCGGCAGCGACAGCGTTCAGCAACATGTGCGTGAACTGCTGCGCGCGCCCGCTTAGCTTTTCCGGTATCAATTCTGCCACGAAAATTGATCCACATATCTCAATTGGAAACAGCGTGTTTTCCTTCCACTGGATTGATAATTTTCCCCTGTTTTCCATTATTTTTCACCCTTTTTCATGCAACTTGCCAAGCAAAATCAGGTTCTTGGCAAGTTTAGGTGCCAAATATACCTCACTTAACTCAATTGAAACAGGATCGACGCCAGGCTTGACAAGTTTAATCTTTCCAACCTTGGTGACCGATAACTTCCCGCCGTCAGGCAACATAAATCCATCTTCCGTCACACACGTGACAGAATCCACCAGTAAATTTTCATCAGCCACCAGGTGCCGGCTGGCACCACTATCTACGATCCACGTCGTTGCTGGCATGTCATCTCCGACGGTCATTCCATTAATTTCACATCCATGCCCCACTTCAGTGGTAGATAACGCGACTTTCCGGTTCCACTGACTTCTTGAACCTCCTTGATCCTTCGAGTTGACAGCCCTCTGCGCTCTTCTGCCTTTTGCGGGCATTCTCTTTTTATGTGCCCTGGCTTCCCGCAGCCATAGCACTTCCTTACGAATCCGGCCTCAGTCACCGAATTCGCGTGCAGTCGGGCAGGCGGCCTTGCTTTCAGCGAATCCTCGTCCAGCTCCTGCGCCCATGATATAAGTTCCTGCGCATGGCACAGGTAATCCTCTCGCATAGGATTATACCTGTCCATGATTGCAACTTTTAAACGTGGCGCGGCGAATTTAACAATATTCTCGACCACCATCCTTTCGCCCAATCCGCTCTCACGAGCCAGGGCTACCAGGTACATGTAGTGCTCAGTCTAAGTCCGTTTAGGACTCTTTTCTGAAGCAAACCACACTGCAGCCTGGTGGGGGGAGATTGTCACACGAAATGCCATGTACAAATAATCCAAAACCGCCAGCAATTCCGGGGCAGCTTGCCACCACGTGCTGATATTTGCACGAAAATAATCCGCTGCCAACCCTTCAAGGTACTCCCCAAGCTTGTTTACCTTCAGGCGCTCCGTCCACACAAAGCTTGAGGTCATCTCAGCTATCTCGACGGCCTCAATAAAGAGGTACGCCCACTGCTTGAAGCCGGCACCGAGTCCGGGGAATATTTCAACCCCCGAGAACTTCTCGATGCCGAGCTTGGGGATCTTGGCACACGACGGCTGCACAGGCTGTGGAGCAGGCGCGGGAGCTTCTTGCCTGAAGTGCATTCCAGGCGTCTGCGCCGCCGGCGCATTTACTCTGCCAGCATTTTGTACGTTTCCTTGGTTATTCGTCGGGAGATTGGCCGCGTTCGGCCGGCCTGCTCTACCGACTTCAATACCAATGTCGTCCGCCAAATCATTAAGCGTCATTTCTTTGCCAAATGGCCCACAGTTCTTAAGTGATTCCCGGAACACACTGTTCCGGGCAGCAAGCGGGGGATTCTTCTTTGGCGCGGTAGGCGCGGTAACCGTGCTTGTGACGAATGCGCGTGCTTGCGCTTTCTCCATTGACTTCATGCGAGTATTCATATCCGCCATCCCGTCAAGGATAGCGCGCAGAGCCACTTCCGGTTCGAAGTCGGACTCGCCACCACTCTCCTTATCATCCATCTTAAAGATAGTAACAAATCAAAAAATACACCGGCGAAAACCAACACCAACAATTTCACTAGCCCACCAAAAGTGAGGGGACTTCCATTAGTATCAGGAATTGTATCCACACGAGAAATAAACCACCGAAAAAATCGCAAGAAACAACTTGCTCGCAAACTTGAATTCAATAGAGAACACTTCGTTAAAACACGCGGCCACTTGGGCTCATAACCTGTTGGCTCAGGTCGTCTTGGTAGCTTGAAGTGCGTGCGTAGATAGGCTGTAGCGACTCTTAATAGCCGTAGCCCAAAGTGCCTGTCCAATTGCTCGATGATTGCCAAAAGTAAAAGTCATATATATTATGTAAATATAAAAAGTTTTACGTCACTAAATCAGGCTTAGTTCCACTAAGCGCTACAGACTTAAAACCTGTACACACCTACATAAAAGTATTATCAGCCAATCCGTTTCCCGCATATGATTTGCCTCGAAAGCCAAACATGGCTACGTCGAAAATCATCAACCAGTACTCGACGAAAACGCTCGACGTGCCGACGATGATTGATGGGGATTTTGCCGCGGCCACCGTGCTCATCAGCTTTGGAGCAGTCTTAGGGAAGACCACCCCCACTCAACTGTTGTGGATGACGTTTATCGAGCTTGTTTTCTACGCCATCAACGAGTACATTGTACTCGAGACGCTCCAGGTCACGGACGCTGGTGGATCCATGGTCATTCACACGTTTGGTCCCACGTTCGGACTTGACGTGACGATGGTCCAGGTCATTCCGGCGCCTGCGGATCAAGTGCACAACACGTCGCGCTACCACTCGGAGGTGTTTGCGATGATTGGTACTTTCTTCTTGTGGATGTACTGGCCGTCTTTCAACGCGGCACTCGTAAGTGACGACGGGTTTCAAAAAGAGCGGGCGGTCCTCACGACGATCTTGAGCATTGCGGCATCTTGTGCCGTGGCCTTCGGTGCCTCGAAAGTGCTGAGCCACTCCAAGAAATCCGACATGGTCCATATACAAAATGCCACGCTTGCGAGTGGCTTGGCCATGGGTACAACCTGCAACCTCGCGATCAACCCTGCGGCCTCGATAACGGTGGGTCTTGTCGTTGGCATTGCATCGGTCGTGGGGTACCGATTCGTCACGCCTCGTTTCGAGCTCGTCTTGCGCATGTAGGAAATGTGTGGGATCTTTAACTTACACGCGGTGCCAGGGATCGTGGGCGGTCTAACGGCGACGTGCGCCACCGCCGCCTCATGCTGCTCTGTCATGGACAATGGTGGCGATGCTTTACCTCGTTTCTTACGTAAATCGAGTTGAAATTCTGCATACGCGCTTTTTCTTGCTTGTAGCTCCACCAAGAGCTACAGTTTCCTCGTACTCTTCGGGTGTACCCGATTTGCGCAAGGCAGCACCATTCCCAGCCACCAAATGATCCAACAAGAGCGCCACGCGAGCTTTACATGCACGTGCAGTTTTTCCAACGTAAAGTCGCTCTGTTCCCGGAGTCGATCACACAATTTTGCCATCCGTCCATTAATTGAGGATACGTCCACGGTTTCGTTCGATTCACTTGCAGGAGCGGTAAAATGTCATCTGCCGAGACAAATTGCTTTCTGCATGCTCCTCGACGGGCACTTCGTGCACATGAAACTTCCGCTTCATCCTCCGTTTTCTCGTCGTCCTGTTCCTGCTCGTCTACCTCTTGGATTCGCTTGTCACCGACGACGCCAGTGCTATTCAAAGGAGCGAGTTCAACCGGATGCTCTTCAACTGTCTGTTCCAATGGCGCCGATGCACATTTTATAACACTCTGGGACCGATGACGGCGATGGCGTTTCTTGAACCGTTGCACCCAGCCGAGAGACACGGATCGCGTCGAGGAGCCTCGCAGACCCGCGAGAATCTCATTTGATTTTGTCCATAGAAAACCTTCACTGAGAATAGTCAAGTCGCCTCATAGGGAGTCGTCTCCATGTTCTTCACGATGCTTCTTCCGAATGTACTCGTACAATTCAGCTTCCATATCGGGGAAGCGACCACTTTGGATCTGCTTCGCCGCCGGATTCGCACATACTTCTTCGGGCGTACTGGCAATTTTCCCAATCGTCGATCGCCCAATCCATTTGCCAAATTTCTTGTGGTGGAGAGGCTGCTCAAAGTTTTTGAGGCTTGATCAGGCGGTACCACGGCGCCCGGACTGCCGACTGACGAAGGGGGTCCTTCGGTTGTCCTTGACTGCTTGTGTTTCTGCTCACCTTGTGTATCCGACGGCTTAGGCGTGGGTCGCTCTACAGGTGGCAGGGATGGCGCAATACAATTCCTTGTAGCAAGACTGAGTTGACTTGTGATGAGTCGACTGATGCGATCAGGCAACGATCAGGCGCAATCAAGCTTGAACCACGTGCGATCAGGTGTGATCAGCAGTGATCAGGCTTGGGCAGGCACTAAGAGTCGTCGATCAGCGGTGGTCAGACTCTATCAGGCTCGATCAGGTGCTAAAAGTCGCTGATCAGATAGTTGGCGCGAGGTGCGAGCTGCGGAGCGCGGGTCGCGAGTCGCAGTGTGTCGATCAGGTGTTGATCGGCGAAGGGGTACTCGATCAGGCAGCGGAAATCTTCACTGCCCGATCACAGAGCCTCTTTAAGCTTAATCCGTCAATAGAATACCCAAAGTACCTTGTGTTCTAAACTTAAGCTGTAGAGGAGGGTCGATCAGCGACGGGATGATCGAAGGTTTCCACTAAAATCCGCCTAGTGTTCTCGCGGGGCGCTTAAAGCAGCCGAACAACTAGGGGCCAAAAACGTGGATTTATGGGGAAGAGGTGAGATCGTACTGCTCGATCACGTTCCCGAGACCAAAAAACCTTTAAAAGAAGAACCGCTGACACAGCGGGAGGAGTTGCGGGTGAGTTCTCACACTCTACGCCTACCGGTGGGCCAAAAAACTGCAATAAGTGCTCCCGCCCGGGACGTAGATGTATTTAGTTGAAAGGTAGGCGCAAAGGTGCTGTTCCGGAAGCGATCTGCACGATCGTACGCAAAAGGAGAACTGTATTATTGCTTATATCCTAATATCTACCAAAAAAACTAATATCAGCCAATCCGAACTACTCATTCCTACGCATTTTGTCGACCATTCGACCGCTTACCTTCGGGTTACTGTCAGGTAACCGTTCCAGTTGTCTCATCGCCTCAGACGTCCTATCCACGCCTCGTCCCTGTCCGCCATCGTTGTGTCAACAGTTGTACTGACTGGGGTACCATCTGTGGTATGGATTGTGGTGCTCACTATCGTACCACCTTTTGTACCGACTATGGTACCGACAAAATTTGTGGTACCCTCTACCACAGCTACACCTATACGGGTGTCTATAATTATGCCCCTAATTACGTACTAATTTTACGGTACGCTTTACCACAGCCGCCCCTGAACCCCGTACCAGCCGGACAGCGGTTGGGGCGGGGTCGATCATACCGTTGTCACGTTGCTACCTGTTAGTCATGATAGCCTCGATCATGGTCGACATCCATCAATCATGACTTCATAGATAATGTAATCTACACCCATCAATCTGCCCTGTCTCCTTCGAGCGAGTCGCAGGTGAGCAGAGCGTTGCCACTCATTCGACCGTAGCGTCCCCGATCAATCCCCCGTGATCATCTATTCTTGTACTTCTTCTGCGAGGATGCTCATGGAGATAACCGCAGGTGGCAGCTCATCACTCGATCGTTCCGCGGTGGACATCTTGGTCTCGGTGGTCCACCAGGCCTACGCGCAGCAAGAGACCATACGCGCGCTGCAGGAGACGATTCGTGCGCAGCAGGAGACAATTCGCAAACAGCAGGTGGAAATAGTCGTGCTGACCGACTCACTTTCCGTGCTTGAAGACTCCACCCGCCTACAACAGAAGCGGCACGAGTGCGTCGCACGTAAGCTCGCCAAACGAGAGCAGCAGATCGAGTGGTTCCGTGAGCGAGCCGCACCCGTGCGCGACTACGTCCGCACCACCGTTAGGAACCTCAAGTCCCGACTGAAGACATCCGAAGAGGTATTGGCCGAACATCAAGATCAGATACGATATATGGAAGGTGCCCATGCCCGGGACCGATACCTGCTGTCGGTCCGAGAAGAGACCGTCGATCACCAGGCGAAAGAAATTTCGCGTCTTGAGGCATCTCAGGATCACGCAACGCTCGACCGACTCCGTCAGCGCCTGGTCGCGTTGCAACGCGAACGCGACCACATTCTGTCAGAAAACCAGCGCTTGTACGAGCAGCTGGATAAGATTTCTTCCAAGGCTCGCAAGCGAAAGATCCAGCGTGATCGTATCCGGACGGATCATGAGACTAATCTCCAAAAGCTGAACACCCCCGTCAATGATCATGCTCGGGCCGACGAGTTATATGCACGCCTTGACACGGTGCCATCCGACAGGGCTAAGCTGGTGAGACTGCGTACTCAGCGTTCCAAGTTGAAGGGAGAACTTTCGCCTGCGCGAAGCCATTTTAACCACGCATCTGCGAAGCGCGACGCACTGCGCCACGAGTTGCGACGCGTTCAGGATGAGGCGGAGCAATTGCGGGCTCAACTTTCCGACATCCAGACCATGTTGGCGGGTGTAGCATTACACCCGCAAATCCCTCCGAGCTCCGATTCCACTAATGCGGGGATTGACCTGGCCGCTAGCCCGTCTGCTGCTTCAAGTGGTCCGTCTGCAAATCCTTTATCCGACCGTCTTCTTCACCCAAAAAACGCTCTCGGCACTCATACTCCAACCCCCGGTCCAAGCGGCAACGCCTGGCCTCTGCTGTTCCCGAAAAGAAGGAGCTGTCACACGACATTTATCCACCTGGTCGGTCGGATGATACCAAAGGACGCGCTCGGCGCTCACAATCTACCTCCCGGTCCAAGCGGCAGCGTCTGTTCCCCGCTATTACCGATAAGAGCTGGTCACGACATTCTATTTGCCCGCCTGGCCAACCGGATGGTCTCCAAGGTGGTTCTTCTGCTTTACTTGGCGCGCAAATTCCGTCCAGTCCCACGATCAGGGAGTGGGGCAGCGAAGGTCCGCATGATCTAGACTCTGCCGAATCCCTCTTTCCCCGGACGGGTGACTTCAAGTCGATGATACCGTTGCCGGGTGAGGCGACTGACGACGCCATCTTGCCGTGGACATCGGAGCAACTCAGCGGCTTCGATCTGGGTAGCGTTTCAGTAAAGAGGGTGTTCGAGTACTTGACACGTCCCGTGGGATGGCTGTTCCCCACCGTTACGGACGCCCCTGCGCCTGATGAGTGGTGCAGTCACCTGATTACCCAATCAGCAGTGTAATTATTGTACTCGCAGCGCCCGTGGGATTGTTTCAAGCATATGTTGCCACCCATCTCGTTCCGCTCGGTCGGCTGGTTGCTGACTTCGAGGTGCGGTACAAGACATTCCTGGACCATCACGCGCAGGCGATCTGGGAGTCCACTCATTACCTCTACGTGGATCAGGGCCTCAGAGAGCGCGACGCCTTTTTCCGAGAATTTTACGAGGGTCGACGCCAGCGTAAAAGTCACGCCGGGGCAGCATGGAAGAGGGTCGTGGGGTTCGTACTGCAAGGCATGAACCGCGGGGAGTGCGATCTTGACATTTTCTTGGATCCGGCGATTATACACTGCGTCCGTAACCGCCCCTTGAAATACGCTCTGGCGGACGACGGCACCTGGTACCCAGGGTACCTATCGGAACGACCGCCTTCGACCTTTCATGATGCTTTATGCGAGGTGGACGTCGTTGAGCCTTGGCGACTCCAGTATCGCCTTTCCGCAGACGATCACCCCGACAACAAGATTACTCGCCTCCGTCGCAAGTTTTACGGATCAAGCTAGCTCGCTAACCATCTTTTCTTCTTCAATCGATAAACATTCTTGATCGCAATAATTCCGAGTGTTGCTTCATAGTTTTCAGTGTATCCACAAAAATCGCTCTTCCACAGTCTCATCTGTCATTACTTCATCACCATGTCGCGCAATATCCACCGAAAATTCACCACATTAAGTCAATAGTTGTTTCCCCATTAATCGTAAGTCAACAATCATAATTCCACAGTCCATTAGCTGGTCATGCACTAGTGGGACTCTTCATCCACCTGCATTACATCGAACCGGTGTTTCGTAATCATCTTCCGTTCGAAGTCCTTGATTATGGCATCGCAATTCAGATCGGCCTCGTCTACCCATGACGGCTCATCATGACCCTTCCAATATACTTGATATTCACGCAACGTTCTGCCGTATCTGGTTTTCCAACCAGATCGGACATCGGTGACGCGATCAACTTCAAATTCGTCCGGCTCTAGAGTCCTCTCCCAGCTGGCTTCGGGTAGTAGAGCTTCATCGAAATCAAAACGATCCTCTACCCCAGCTGTTAGCACGGCAGTAGGTCGATCTGGAAACTCTTTGACCAGTTTCAACTTGGACAGTTGCACGACTGGAAATATGCGATAGTCGGTACCAGCTGTAATCAACCTTGCCGCATGATCACCAATCACCTCGTCGACCCTGAAGGGTCCATGCCACATATGCGCCAATTTTTTGCGAACCCTTCTTTCACTCGATCCAGGTACAACCAGACCTTCGACCCCGCTTCGATCTTGTGCGGTGTCACCTGATAATTATGCTTCTCCTCTCGGCCCGTTACTGCTTGGTGTAATCGGGTGCTCACTTGATCACGGGCGTACCGGTAGTCTTTCTGCAGCCTATATCTCCATCGACGTGCATCGCGGTCTTTACGCCGAGTCCCGCCCAGTTGCAATGTCGATTCCAACGATGATCGTGGATCCCACCCATACGCCAAATAAAACGGTGTTTCTCCACGAATACGATCTGGGGTCGAGTTCAGCGCGAGCACTAGTCGCTCTGCATACGAACTCCAATCCTTCTGACCGACATCTGATACATACATCTTAATCGCTCGTGTAATCGTCTGCACTGTTCTCTCTGCTTTTCCGTTCGCCTGCGGACGGTATGCCATAGTTGCACTCTGCCGCTGTCCCACGATCTTGTTGAACGCCCGAAATACCTCGGACATAAAACCGGGTTCTAGGTCGTGTCGAATCACCTCACTAGCTCCAAATCGTCGGAACACACATTCTTCATAATTTTCAGCGACTTTCTGTGCTGTACGAGACGATCCAGCTTTCGCAATTACCATACCCGTAAACAAGTCAGTCCATATCAATAACTCCGTATGCACATCAGTCGAACGAGGCAGCGACGGGATATGATCCATGGCTATCGCTTGGAACGGGTACGTAGCTTCAATATTTCCGGGTGACATCCCTTTGATCGTAGGTTGACCCTTCCCCGTCTCACAATCTACACATTTCCCAACGAAGTTTTGGACGCTACGAAATAGTCCACGCCAATGAAAGTAACGTCTGATCCGCTGATATGTTCGCCCTATACCCTGGTGTCCCCCCTCCAAACTCACATGATAATGGTGGAGGACATCCGCATGTAGGGTTTCCGGCACGACCAGCTTAATTGAAGAGCGTCGCTCGTCTCGATAATCTTGATCACAGCTGGCTTTTCCTTTGGTCATATTTCCGCAGTAGATCAACAACCCTTGGTCGTCGACGTCATAACAATCGGCGATTTTCGCGCACTCTTTCACCTCGTCTGCGCTCAGCTGTGACACGTTACCATTCAAGTATCATCGCAAATCACAGATCCAATTTTTTTCGTCTTGCGCCTTTTTAACACGTTCCGCCCTTATCCCCTTTATGGATACCTCGGGCCACGTTGACGATTGCGTTTGACGAATGTTACGTGATCGCGTCGTCACCATCACTTGTGCAGCAGTGGGATCTTCCTCCAAGTAATCACCTCCGGCAATCTGTTAAGATCGACTAATTATTCCATCTGTTTACCATCATTGATCTCACATCGTGCCCTATCCCGCATGGCAGTGGTGGTGATGTGATCGGCACTCTTATTCCACTCTCGTTTAACATGCAACAGGTCATGGTTAGGCCATTCGTGAAGGAGTTTCAACGCGCGCGGTTGCAATACTTGCAACCGCGTAGCTTTGCACTCTTTTTCGCCGCGCATTTGCCTGATCACCAAATTCGAGTCTCCACACACGATTATTCTTTCCTTTGGGATATTGCGATAGTAGATCCAAACTTAGCAGCAGCCCCTGGTACTCGGCTTCATTCACCGTGATGTTGGGTGCATGGTCCGCAACCGCGATCATGATCTTCCACTCCGGCAGCTTCCACACGATAGCACCGAACGCACTAACACATCGCTTAACGCTGGCAGACCCATCGAAGCTGATCTCATACAGCTCTTCGCCTTTCTCGACCGTGGGAAGTGGTACTTCAATCGTCTGTCGAGGCTCCTTTTTCGGTGCGATTGCGATCAGGGCTTCATCAATATCAGTGCGAGGGGTGATACTTGCGGCCAGCGCCCCTAGTTCCTCCTCTTCTACGTGCACACATTTCTTGATCTTCAAGTCCCACTGTGATAAGATTTCAGCCCATTTTCCCAGTCGCCCATCTAGCCCGTTGGATGTCAATAACCACTTCAACGTGGATCGACGTGACAGGACAACGATCGCCTTTCCGACCAACATTGTAAAGTAGACGTCCGGAATTCGTAGAAGGGCCAACACTTCCTTTCAACGGGGCTGTAATTCAGCTCCCCGCTCTTCAGTGTCCGGCTGGCAAATGCGACGGGGCAATATACTTGGTCATGCTCTTGCACCAACGCGGCAGACATGCCCACATACTGGCATACACCATAATCACCGGTGTCTTTGCTTGGTCGAAATGGTGCAGAGTTGGGGCTGACGCAATCTTTGCTTTGAGCATGATGAATTCCACTCGCGCCCTTTTTAATCGATCATCCTCGTAGGCCGTGTTCTCATTGACCAATGCCCGGCTCTTTAACTCTTGATAACCAACTTCACTTAATTCATATAGCACAGCAGCATAAATCGCAAAGTCTTCGATAAATCGACGGTAATAATTCAAGCTCCCCAAAAACGATTGCATAGCACGTAAAGTGCCAGGAAAAGGCAAATCGATCAGATCATCCAAATTCTTCGGATTCGCTTCCAGACCTCGGCCAGAGACTTGATGTCCCAAATAAGGCACTTCACTTCGCCCCCAGTACGATTTGACCACGCTGATCGACAAATTCCACTGATCGCACTTTTCTAACAGTTTTCGCACACTGTCACACAGGGTTGCCCATGTAGGGGCCGGGATCAAAATTCCATCAATATAGGACCGTCGCTGCAACACAGACGGGCCTCGGGCTTGGTCGGGCTCTCCTCCAGTAAATAAATCAGCCGTTTCGTCAGCACCGTCCTTAACCTTGAGATACCCGTATAATGCATTATAAATCAGCCGCTGGTAGATTTGCGGAGCATTTTTTAGGCCAAAGGGCATCCTATTCCATTCAAACAATCCAAACGTAGTGAAAAACGCCGAAATCTGACGTGCTCGATCGGTCATAGACACGACCCAAAAGTCACTTGCCATATCCAAAGAGCAAAACCACAACGCTTTATCCAAATCTTCGAGTAGATCAGAGATCAGGGGCATTGGGTATACCATCAGACGTGTGAGTTGATTCACCGCGCGATAATCGATACATAAGCGAATATCAACCCCACTCTTTTTCACGTTGATCACTATAGGCGATGCCCAGGGTGACGTAGACGGCTGAATAATCTTAGTAGCCAATAGACCTTGATCAAAGCCGATAACTTCTCACGAAATTTCGGCGCCACATTTCGACACTTTTGGGCGATCAGGCGCGCATTGCCTACATCCATATCGCAAACCACTCCACGTGCAGCAGGAGGTAGCTCGTTCCCCTTTCCGATCAGCAGATGTTTCTTCGCCCAAATTGTGTAGCGAAGTTGGTCAATCTCTTCTGCTGTGTTGATCAGCGGGTCCTCAACTTGCAAATCATCCTTGGTCACTTCTTCGGTACTTGCGGATACTTCAGGAAGCGTGGCAAGTTGTTTCTCCAGCTCTACCACGAATAAATCTCCGCCTTCATGGTATCATACTTGGTCATCGGTAGGAATCACACCGAATTCACCGGTATCGGTTGAGACGGTATGTTCACGCATATCTTGATCAGGCCCATCTCTTGTAGCAGGTCGTTCAACTTCGTGCCCAAGGGTCAGCTCCTTCACATCGGCTCCCGATTGTCCTTTTCTTGCACTTCTTGTACCTTATGCGGCATTCCGGTTACTAATGCCACCGACGTCGCGGCTGAGTCCGCAGGTCGCACCAAAATTCTCTGAGGAGTAGGGTACTCCTTTTTCTCGACCAAAGGACCTTGTTCGACACATTCTTGATCGTCATGCACTGAATCGGTAGAGGCTTGATACGCGAGATTCTGCCACTCCTTATAGCGGTTAGAGTCCACCGGAATAAACCCGGGGCGACGGGGCACATCATCCTTATTCATCCAAATACCTAAAATCATATCGTCATGTAGGATTATCTGATGATCGGCAATATTCGTAATATACAGATATAGCAAATTACCCACGCCCCTAGTCACAGTGAGGACCCAATCTTTTCCACGAGTAATCCATAATTTCCGAGATCGCTGATCATGAATCCGAACCTCAGCATATCGACCTACTGGGATTTGCTCGTACTGACCAAGTTCCATATAATTTCCGCTCGATCCATACAGCTGTAGTCGGCCTTCTAATAGGATGATTACTTCATAAGGCAGACTTAATGCACCGTGAGCGATATCCAATCTGGCACCAGCTGGGATCATAAAATCCATACCTAATATAACGTCTTGACCAACGAGCTTTCCCACCCATGCATGGAAATAATAGACCAAAGAACCCGCTAACGTCACTTTAATCTTGGTGCGTCCTTCGGTGAGGTACGCACTTTCTCCAATGCAACAAATTATTGTATTTGACTCGTGTCGATCTGACAACCCACCTTACGAGCAAAGGTTGAGTCGACGATCGACTTTTCGGCACCAGAATCGAATAGTAACGTGGCACGTTTGTTATTGATTTTGCCGCTCGCCTTGGCTTGTTTAAACCACTTTTTTGGTTAGTGGTATTTCCAATATCCACGTGATTCACCCGGAAGCAAATCAACTTCCATGATCACCGGGGATCGAGAAAACTCATCCATACGGAAATTAGCCAAACGTGGTAAATCAGGCTGATCACATTTTTCATTATCTTTCTCTTCTGCTTGATCATCCCGCTTCTTATCCACGTATGCAAAAATAAACACACCAGAACGCTCTTCTCGTATCAGATTCCAACCTGGCGAGCGTCCTAGTTTAACATGTCTTCGGCTTCCTTGGGCAACATTCCCGCATGATTGGTAGGGTTGTACCACTGTCGAATGCGATTGTAGAATTCCTCCATGGGGCACTTGCAAACGTCATGAATCTCGCCGCACGCACGGCAGACGTACAAACAGTGATCCGTCGGGTGTCCCTTCTTGCCACACTTCAGAAAGGTCAGGCGTTTCCAACAACGCAAATTTTCGTGCTTAATTGATCCGCAATGACTGCATTTCTTCATCGCCCCTTGGTCATCAGCACTTAATTCGCCTTGTTTACCGGATCGAGTCTCACTAGGTAGACCATGCGTTACTGGTTGATCGCGCAAGGCAGCAATCATGTAACGACGCTGGTCACCATCACTTCCACTGTCATCGGAGCTTGACTCTTCGCTTACAGATATCACCTTAATCGCGCGCACTGCCTTAGGCTTCCGTGCCGGGGCAGGTGACCGATCATTACTGAATCTCTGACGGAATCGGCTGATGACTACCTTCGCCATTGGCTGGTACCACTTATTGCGCGCATACGCCCGCAACGTTTCTTCCAGGTCCGCGGCGTTATCCAACCGCAGAAGTGCCAGTTGATCGGCGAGCTCGCGATTGGTCAATGTGACCAGAAAATATTGCACATGCTCGTGTAAAATCGTAGGCGATCCATCCCTGATTGGCAACTTGGCCCGCAGTCCCGCCACATTCAGCCGGTGCAGATACTCAATGGGAGTTTCATCTGATCGCTGTTTCGTGTAATATTACTGGCGGGACGCCGATTGACCACTTCCACAGTATTGAACTTCAAACCCGTCCACGAGCATTTTCCAACTTGATCGGGTAGCTCTGCTCAGATGGCGGTGCCAATTGCGTGCTGGTCTTTTTAGTAAATCGCCCATAATTAATCACTTTTCTGTGTCGGAGGCTTGGTCACGCATAAATGCCGACTTCAAACGACTAATCCAATTCCGCGATTGATCTTCATCCACTTCCTTCCCTGAAAATTCTTTAAGATCACTGATCGCCGACATCCGAATCCTGGGAATCGGCTGTTGGTCAGGCATTCCAGTGTACGTTGACGCAACCTTGGCTTGTCGAGGCAGAGTGATTGGCTCATCTGGATCGATGTAATCACGCTGAGATTGTTGATCATGGAGCAAATACACAGATTACATGTCAACATCTTTAACCGTGGCCGATCTTCTTGACCTTTACTGACAATTACGGATCGAATGCACTGATTCCATATCCACGTCCTTCACCGTCGTAACGCTTCCTGGCTTGGGATGGTGACTTTTTGTGCGAACAACTGCAGGTGTCGACTTGCCTCTTTCTTCCGCCAAAAACTGTTTCATGGCCTTGTCGAAAAATGTTTGCAGCTGTGAGCCCTGCGATTATTGATCATCATCTGCCTTGACTGGTGGTGGTTCCCTCTTGATAACCGAAAACTTGGGTTCGTCCTTCTGACAAACTGTCATCCTGGTGATCTTGGGCTCCATACTTCCGGCACTGCTCGACTCCACTTCAGGTTCATCGCCTTCAGAAGGGGCAGATTTGTAACACGATGATCCCGTGTGTTCTGCCCCGTTGATCGACGGACTTGCTTCGATTGTTAGCATAGCCCGAGGTGGTTCTACCTTAGCGGATTGACCCACTATAGGCACCAACAGTCCGAACAGCTGTTTGGTAGTGGTTGCGACGTCTTCAGGGTCGAGATCGAACACTTCTTCGGCATCGTAGACGCCTGTAGTCAAACCAGCTTGCTTAATCAGGCGTGTCAGCCCTAACACCAACTGAAGCTTTTCCTTCTCGTCTGTTATTGGTCGACTAACCGGCTCGCTCAGTTTTCCACTGATCGTGACCCCGAGTAGGTTCATAATTGAATCCATCAATAAGAAATTCTTCAGCTCCTTCATATAAAACGTCCTTTCCAAATCGGATTCTGATGGTGGCATACTTGGTCGACTTTCATCGCTCTCCGAACCCGGCGCCTTCAGTAACGCCTTCGGTCGGTCCGGTTCCTAGTATTTCACCAACGGCTTCCAATCCAGATCATCATATGCATATGTAGTTGGCGGATCATAACTTGCGTTATGATCCGCAGGGGCTCCCGAAGGAGCCTTGGGAGGTGGTTGAGGCTTATTCTCCTCCTTTATCTCATCAGGATACCTCCCCAGGTCCTGATAATCAGCATTTCCTTTCTTCTTCAGGCATGACGACGGCGAACTGCCTTCCATCGTCACAACCACCTCATCTTTTTACACATTTATCTTCACTTCTGCTTCTGCTTCCGTTTTCACGTCCACATCAGCGCCATTTTGCGTAGAATAGCGGTGATATCCCTCGTCGCCCAAAGATCCGGGCACGCGCACCATTGTGGTGGAGCGGCTGATCAAAGTTTTTGAGGCTTGATCAGGCGGTACCACGGCGCCCGGACTGCCGACTGACGAAGGGGGTCCTTCGGTTGTCCTTGACTGCTTGTGTTTCTGCTCACCTTGTGTATTCGACGGCTTAGGCGTGGGTCGCTCTCCAGGTGGCAGGGATGGCACAATACAATTCCTTTTAGCAAGACTGAGTTGACTTGTGATGAGTCGACTGATGCGATCAGGCAACGATCAGGCGCAATCAAGATTGAACCACGTGCGATCAGGTGTGATCAGCAGTGATCAGGCTTGGGCAGGCACTAAGAGTCGTCGATCAGCGGTGGTCAGACTCTATCAGGCCCGATCAGGTGCTAAAAGTCGCTGATCAGCTAGTTGGCGCGAGGTGAGAGCTGCGGAGCGCGGGTCGCGAGTCGCAGTGTGTCGATCAGGTGTTGATCGGCGAAGGGGTACTCGATCAGGCAGCGGACATCTTCACTGCCCGATCACAGAGCCTCTTTAAGCTTAATCCGTCAATAGAATACCTAAAGTACCTTGTATTCCAAACTTAAGCTGTAGAGGAGGGTCGATCAGCGACGAGCTGATCGACGGTTTCCACTAAAATCCGCCTAGTGTTCTCGTGGGGTGTAGCCGGTGCGTATACGCACGGTGCGGCTAGAGCACAGAGGAAGACTCTTCCTTAAAGCGGTAGCTACCGCTACTTAGCCGATACGCCCTTGTAAAGGGCTTAGTAGGAGAGTTCTCCTACTCGGGGTCAAGATTCCCGGGTTAGTTTACGGCTTAGCCTTAACGGCTGTATTCCCTTTACGGGATGTAAGTAAAGGGAGGACTCCCTCTTACCTACAACACTCACTGCGCGCGCGACCGGTCGAGGTCGCGCGTCCGCTAAATAGAGTGAAATGTAAACTGAATATATTTAATATGTAATTATCCTAAATTAATTTTAAACTAATATAAACTATATGTAATACAAAGTAGAATATTCTTAATTCGTATCTAGCTAAAATGTAGTGTACACACCTGTGTACTGACACGTGGATGGCTGACACACCACCACACCAAGGGCCCCTGCCCTGATTGGTTAAAATAACCAAATGCTCGAAACCTTTCAAACCGGCCAATACTGACCTCAACCGTGGTGTACTCATGTACACCAACACTCAATGTAACCCCAATGTAACCCCGTTACATCCTCCCCCATCAAAACTATTGCTTACGCAATAATCAAAATCTTGTTGGAGAAATCCAACGCCAGTACCTCTGGCTGTCCACTGTACACCTTCAGCGGTGCTATGGACGCAAACTATTCCGACAACTCGGAAGTGGACGCCCTTGGGGAGATCTCCCCAACGGCTGGCCATGTTGATAGCGCCGAACGGCGCTATCAGTCATCCAACCCATTCCCCACACGTGGGGAAAACGCACTAACTCGTGCGCAACCGTTACCCGCTAGGGGTGATACCTCCAGGTTGCCACAGGCAACCACCACCAATGAACCGTCCTTGGTTCAAGAGACCGGACGTGCCGGACGGGCACGGAAGGGACCTCGCGACCCTCAAAAGAGGGCTAAGAACGCTGTCAAGAGGGGTTTAGCCTCCTATACCCCTGGACCAGCGGCTATACTGCCGCGTGAAATTGCGCATCGGAACCAACTCCGGGCCCGACTACTAACGCCCAAACATTATTCCGTTAAGTCCTACCGGACGCGCCTCGGGAAGCAGGCACGCGGTGTCTTCGTGGATATTATACGTGAGATTCTCCTTGTTCTCCTGAGGGACGAAAGCGTCGAAGACGCAGAACAGGCGTTCCGCGCCTGGGCGGAAAGGGAGAAACACCTCCCCAGTTTCGATGCGCTGTACAACAGTTTTTCCGAACACGACGTTCGGGTAGAGAGAGCGCTACGCTTGGCCTATGCTCAGGCCAAAGCGCAAGGGCGATTGCCTGCCTCCTATTATACGCGCTCTGCTCTCGATGTGGTGCCGGAGAGAAATGCAAGAACAGCATCTGCCTCCGGCGAACTCCCAGCTATTGGGAGTGAAGGGGCTTCTTCAGCCCCTTTGGTCGTTGACTCTCAGTGGGATTCTCTCGCTCGAAAGCATCAACGACGTCACGGCAATCCTGCCGCAGAGGAGTCTCGTACTCCCACGAGTTCTGGGAATGTGGATACCCTTTCCACTTCACCAGGTACTGGGTCTCACCCCGGTGATGGCGTCGTGCCATCAGGCGTTCCACGTGATAATGTGGAGTACCCTCCGTATCGATCACTGGAGGAGGGGGTCGTGCTATTGCGGCGTGACTTCCACGAGCGCTGTGATCGGCACATCCTTCGCATCCAAGATGCTCAGGAGGAACTCCGCAACTAGGGGAGTGCGAATGAACGCATTGAGGAGCGGCTTGCCTCTCTCGAGACTCTCGTTGCGGAGCTTCAGGGTCGTATATCAACCCTGTCGGAGATGTTCCGACCTGTTGCGCCTTTCGGCTATCCGGTTTCTCACCCTCCTTCGAGAGGGGACCCGCCTCCGGGTTCTGGTATAGCTTAATCATACCAACATAAAAGGTTGGATGCGTACGCATCGCCTTCGGGATGTCCAAGGTGTACGACAAGCCCTTTCGGGCTAACACCTTAAAGGGCCCCACAAACCTGGGGCGCAGTTTATTGCGCAACACATTTGAAACTGCATGCGGAGGAATATTTTTAGCGTTTAATAAAACACTTTCTCCTACTTTATATATCTTTTCGTTACGCCGCCCCTTGCGGTCAGATTGCTCCTTCTGCTTGTCTTGGCTTTCCGCCATGGCATCGCAGACGTGTCGTAAGACACTAAGGCGCGTCGATAAAAACTTATCGATGTGCTTTCGCACAGATACAGGGCTGACATCGGGTAATCCTCCCCCTTCAAGCCCTGGGCCACAAACACGTGGCGTCAACGGAACCCTCGGATTCACTAATCTGTTCACGTAAAACGGGGTAAACCCCGTAGATGCATGTACCGAATTGTTGATAGCAAATTCAACCATCTGAAGCATCTCACTCCAACTCTTTGGAGAATCCGGACATAAACTACGGAGAATATCCTCAACAACGCGATTAACGCGTTCCGTTTGACCGTCCGTCTGCGGATGATCCGCAGTGGACATGAGGAGCTTGGTGCCCAGCACCTTAAACAACGCTCCCCAGAATTGTCCCGTAAAACGGGGATCCCGATCCGACACAACGGAATCGGGTAGACCATGCTGTCGAAAGACACGGTCTAGGAACACTTTCGCTGCTCCTTGTCCATATAAGGACTCTGGCACCGCCGCCAGGTGAGCCATCTTGCTCAAACGGTCTACAAAGACCAATATGCCGGTGTTCCCAGCCTTAACCTTCGTAAAAACCGAAGATAAAATCCATGCTAATGGATTTCCAACACTCCGTTGAACCGATAAGCTTGCAAAAGGCGCAGCTGAACTTGCAGAGGGTTTAACCCTCTGACACGTCTCACAGGTGCGTATATACGCACTGTAACAGGACTGATCCTGTTACAGGCTTACACTGTATTTTTCGAGGAAGCGCGCATACAATAGGCAGGATTAGTTGATAACAACTAATCCTATAATAAAAGTAAACATATTAATATTCACTTATCTGTTAGAACACAAAATTAAGAGTGTTTATTTAATAGGTGGTTTAGAGGCTAATAGTATAGTAACTAACTAATTAATATAATAATATCAAGTATTTAACTGTGATATTAGTTAACCTGCAAGATTCGGTATTTATACCGAATCGACTTTTCCTTCTTAGATTATAATAACTTATAATCTCTTATTTAAATTTCAGACAACGCGTCTGAAATTAAACTGTGATATTCTAACTTGAATATCAATTATGTAATGGCACCCCATTACATCACCCCCCACTTAAGGTGGTTGGCCAATAATAACTCTTATTTTGGCCAATCATGGGTGGCACTTGTTGGTCGTTCTCATTTACCAACTGATTGACCATTAACTCGATGGTCAAGGCACGCGGCAGCGCTCTAAAGAGCGCTGCTGGAAACATTGAAGGAGCTTCTTCCTCCGCCTCAGCAATAGGTGCTGAGGTGTTGAGTGACAACAGTGACGCTGCATTAGCAGCTTCAACTACGCAAAGGTCGGAAGACGTACCGTCTTCAACCACAGATGCTGCTAAGGCGGCATCTGACAAGAAACAGGGAGATGTTGCTAATGCAACATCTCGCACGATGGCAACTTCCGAATGGCGTGTTGCCAAGAGGGCCATGTTCGGGAGTTCTGATTCCGAACAAAGTGATGGGGATACAGATGTCCCCACTAAAGGATCTAGCGAGTCGAAACTCGCTAGGTGCTCATCGCCTAACAGCTATGACAGCGACAATGATTATCACAGGTGGTTGCGGGAACGCAGAGCCCCACCTGGACCAAGTACTTCTCCACGTCGGGGTGATTTAACCCCGGCGCGTGGTGTTGAAGCAGGCGGTGCTCCGCCTGCTAAAAGAGCTCGAACAGAAGCGGCGGCTGCCGCTTCTAAAGCGTATCATCGTACAGAACCACATGTTCCGTACAGAGTGGGGTTTTGGTCCCTGGCTGGGCTATTGCCCCCAACAGTGGCGGTCACCGTAAACGGGACTGCCAGTATGCGATGTTCGATATTAACGTGCTGGATGACTGCGAAGACATCCAGTCACGTCGATTCGATCGAAGTACAGATGATAGACGTCTGTACTTTATTGACCTCTTTTTCAAGGTTCGATATTTTTCGAGCCGGAAAGGGCGCTTCGGGCCTTTAATGCCTCTTTGGTTTTCACCAAAACTGACTCGTCCATCGTGGATGAGGAGTTCAACTCCTCTTCCGGACTCAATACGACAACCTCGTCGATTTCACCTGCTTTCACAGCAGTTTCAAACTCGTTGAAGGACATCTCCTCCAACGACAACAGTTCGACTACCCCAGGCAACCGTTCCAGGCTTACGCCTTCCGTGACAACACCTGTCACGTTATTCAGCATCCGATAGGACTGTTGATTACTGGCCTAGGCACTCATCCCGGGACCCAGATGGGGGTAGTCAATTGCCCCATCTATTGGAAGCGCATCGCGCCTGTCTCTACCTCTACCACCGGTGACTCGCCGGTCTCACCTAATAAGGCGTGGTCGGAATCAATTCCGACGTGCGAAAGAGACAAACTTCGGGTCTCTTCTCTAGGAAGAGCCTTGCGCTTAACCTCAGAGGAATCCACCTCTAACACTGGCGACTCACCAGTCTCGCCTATATCGGCGCAGGGATTAATCGACGAATCCCCCTCGTAAAGGAACACTTCCTTGACGTCATTGGGTTTGATAATCTCAGACATCCCAATCTCTGGAATCTCACGCCAGAATCGCTTTTGCGATCGAGCAAAGGTAGGTTCATGACTCGCCAATGCTTCACCCGACCGCGGGTGCGTTGATCCAATGGACTTAGACTTCCAGTCTATCCATGGCTCGTGGCGTTCTAGGCACTTCATGCCCAGAATGAGGTCATACCTCGAGTCCAAATCCAAGACTATGCAACGTTCTAAGCTCTCAAAGTCTGCAAACTTCAGCTTAAGGTCAATCGAGACCTTGGGTACAGAAACCTGTACGCCCGTCGCAAGGCGGACCGTGACAACGTCACGAGAACGTGCCTCTAGGGCCTCGGCATACAGCCGACTCTTCTCTACAGAAGCTCGTCTGACATAATTGTCAGACGCTCCAGAGTCTATCAAGACTCTCCAAGGCTTATCAAATCCTTTCACGTCCGCAAGGACTACCAGCAAACCTGGCTGGTACACCAACTCGGTGCTAGAAAGCACCGCTTCCCTCGGGGATTTGTGCTGTTGGCCACTACCCTCGGTCTTAACAGCACTGAGGGGTTCCCCAGTAGGGCGCCCCGCACCTACTGGGAGCCGTCGTTTCCCGACGGCTTGTACAAGGGCTTTTTCCCCACCCTTGGTCCCTTGTAGCGAGTGTCTCGCTGGGGATTGTTCGGACATCTGTTCCTCAGATGATCCGTGCTCCCACACAGGAAGTATCTCAGCGGCCCACGGCGATATATATAAAAAAAAATTATAAATATTTTTTATAATTGAAAATAAAAAAAGAAAAATGTCATTAAAAAAATTAAAAAAAATTCCATAAATTTTGGTCCACAACATCCAGCAGCTCACGGTGTTTTACGTTTAATTTTAGAATAAGTGCTCCGCCTCGAAGCTCTGTGGAAAAGAGTCAGAGTGACTCTTAGCGGGAGGTTTCTCCTCCGCTTTGACCTGGCTCAGGTCCATGGGTTCAGGACCCACATTATCGAACGGAAGTTCCTCTCGGCGTTGAACTCCATCTTGAATGCCTCCTCCAGGGATTCGGGTCGGCATCGGAACAATTCCGAACCTGCTGGCCCTTCTCTCGGGCCTCCCGTGAAGACGGGGATGGGCACATCGTCCGAATACGCTTTCGCGTACATCCCTGCCAGCAGGGTCTTAAGCTCCTGGATATAAATCTCCAGGTCCTTAGTGCCTTGACGGCACCTCAGGAACGCCAGTTGATTCTGGAAAACCAGATTAGGCGTAGCGTACATGTCCATAAGCTTCTGCTTAAGGACCTTCCATGTTGTAAACACGTCCGTGACTGATTCCGAGCATGTAAACGCCTATGTACGGGCTTTGCCCGTAAGATGGGTCAATTCAAGTCCCACTCGCAAGTGATCAGCGGTCATATTCGCTTTGGCGAAGGCCGTTTCGACCTTTCGCAACCAAACGTAAAGGTTGTCACCCTTCTCTCCGGTGAACTCCTTTATCTTAAACGATAATGGACGGCGCACCCCCGTGGAATTACCTCCACTACAACTCGCCTCATGAGAGATGAGGGCATTTACCCTTGCCTTTACGGTCTCAAGGCCCTGCTTTACTAGGAGCTTCATGCCTTCTTCCCCCGTTAAGGGTAACAGCCTTTTAAAGGCTTCCTGCTGGACGAGGGTCAAACTATCCCAATCGTCCTGATTCATCCTTTGCAGAGGATGCCTAGTCTACCAACACAGGTGTTGGATTGACTACAAGTGCTACCAGATGTAGCTGGTGCGTATACGCACGGTGCGGCTAGCGCACAGAGGAAGACTCTTCCTTAAAGCGGTAGCTACCGCTACTTAGCCGATACGCCCTTGTAAAGGGCTTAGTAGGAGAGTTCTCCTACTCGGGGTCAAGATTCCCGGGTTAGTTTACGGCTTAGCCTTAACGGCTGTATTCCCTTTACGGGATGTAAGTAAAGGGAGGACTCCCTCTTACCTACAACACTCACTGCGCGCGCGACCGGTCGAGGTCGCGCGTCCGCTAAATAGAGTGAAATGTAAACTGAATATATTTAATATGTAATTAGCCTAAATTAATTTTAAACTAATATAAACTATATGTAATACTAAGTAAAATATTCTTAATTCGTACCTAGCTAAAATGTAGTGTACACACCTGTGTACTGACACGTGGATGGCTGACACACCACCACACCAAGGGCCCCTGCCCTGATTGGTTAAAATAACCAAATGCTCGAAACCTTTCAACTCGGCCAATACTGACCTCAACCGTGGTGTACTCATGTACACCAACACTCAGTGTTACCCGAATCTAACCCCGTTACATGGGGCGCTTAAAGCAGCCAAACAACTAGGGGCCAAAAACGTGGATTTATGGGGAAGAGGTGAGAGCGCACTGCTCGATCACGTTCCCGAGACCAAAAAACCTTTAAAAGAAGAACCGCTGACACAGCGGGAGGAGTTGCGGGTGAGTTCTCACACTCTACGCCTACCGGTGGGCCAAAAAACTGCAATAAGTGCTCCCTCCCGGGACGTAGAAGTATTTAGTTGTAAGGGAGGCGCAAAGGTGCCGTCCCTGAAGCGATCTGCACGATCGTACGCAAAAGGAGAACTGTATCATTGCTTATATCCTAATATCTACCAAAAAACTAATATCAGCCAATCCGAACTACCCATTCCTACGCATTTTGTCGACCATTCGACCGCTTACCTTCGGGTTACTGTCAGGTAACCGTGCCAGTTGTCTCGTCTCAGACGTCCTATCCACGCCTCGTCCCTGTCCGCCATCGTTGTGTCAACAGTTGTACTGACTGGGGTACCATCTGTGGTATGGATTGTGGTGCTCCCTAACGTACCACCTTTTGTACCGACTATGGTACCGACAAAATTTGTGGTACCCCATGCCCCTAATTACGTATCAATTTTACGGTACGCTTTACGACATTCTCATGGATCCGTTCTCGTAGCTGCTCTTTGCGTCAATTCAGGACGCTCTCGATGATAGACACACAATTGATTCTTTTCGTGAATCGTTAAATGATGGCGAGCGATAGCCATGGGAAGATCCTATGCCCGTAAGACTGCAAACCAATTGCACAGAGCCCATGGGAATATGGCTACAAATACGCCCACTTACTGGCCGGAAACACCAACTTCGATTCCATTGCGCCCATGTATTGAATACCCCAATTCTGGGCGACACAAAGTATGGTGGAGCTCGAGTCACGCGCTTGTACCTTCACGCCGCGCATTCGACTTCCTGACCCTTTTACTGTTGGAAAAGTCATTCGGATATCATGCGATTGGAAGTCGCCCGATGGAGGTTGCGGCCCTTAGAACTGATAGATACTTGCAGACTTGGAACATAACGATTTCGATGCACGTGCACTGTTCTTGTTTGGTGTGTTGTGTGCTCCGTAGTAACGGTTCGCACTTTGTGTAGGAGCTAGTCTTTAGCAGCTAATTATATTGGTCGAAAGTCACGTGGGGGGGGGTGGACGGGTAAATTGAATTCATTAACTTTGATGGGGGGGTGGACGGGGGTGCGAGTAGGGCGACCCAATTTTCTAGTGCCCAAAAAGGTCGAAATTAACGACTCCACATTTTTATGTGTCCATACAGCTTTTGCAGGCTACTTCACGAATTGCGACCTGTCGCCCTCTTTCTTATTCAATCGTCATAATCACAAGGGCACCACTGTTTCCATATACGTTTTGTCTATTATCACAGACGATTTTTCTACACGACAATAACAACAAAGAAAGAGCTGGAATTTTGCGTGGTTGAGGGGCATCCTGTGCTGCCCCAGCCCGATGACCTGCACCATCCCCAGCATGCCACCCCATGAAATCTGGGACCCGGCCGAGCCGTTTCGAGCCGTTTAGCACTTTATTTCTGTTTCAGACGTTGCGTTATCAAATACTGCCAAAATTATTGCGGATGTCAAATTAGTAAAGCTAGCATAATTTAAAGGTTCATTTTGAAGCCCAAAACTTATCCATTTTGCCGCATTTGGACATAAAAGGGAGGGACGATCAATTCCCTAAAAAACATTATTTTTCAATACAACGACATTCTCAATCGACTAACGACGCTTTGGTGTGCTTTACCGAGATCACTTAAAAGTAAAAGTGCCTACGGTGCAAGTATAACGGACTGATATTCGGTTTCCAGTTGCACACAAAACGGCTACACCACAGCTTTTGATGACAGTAACGAATAGATTTCATTTTTATTCGATTAGATCAAGACGTTTATGAACTCAACCACAAGGCAATCAGTAGTCCATTCTTTCTCACCTTGTTTCGTGCTCGCCATGGATCAGCACCAAAGCATTTGTTTAAGTGCTTCATTACCAACAAATGACATTCATCCAGAGTGCTCTACACAAATTCTGAGTTAGGCACGCCTTTTGTCACTAGGGCTAGTGTTTCACGCAATGAACAAGAGAATCAATATTTTGAGAGGTCGATGCGTTCCATCATACACAAAAGTTAAGTCCATTCCTTCTTAGCAATATGCACATACGTTGCCGTTGTCACCATGCTGTCAAAGTAAACAGCTGTTTGCAGATTGTAGGACTATATCGGGATCAAGGGGGTGGTCGTCGATGTCATTTTACTCACTGCTCCAAAAGCGGTAAAGTCGTAGCCTCTTTTGGGTGGCGGCAAGCTTAGCAACGTTCAATCCTATAGACGCTCATGAATATCGAAACGAATTTGTATTGCTCACATGTCTTGAGGTAGTCAGTGACCTTAACACTTTTTTGCAAGGTGAAAGTTGCTTTTACGTCCATTACCAAGTTTACGACAAGCACTATGTGCTGCATGCTTTCCTCTTCTTCGTCAGTTTCCTTCAAAAGAAGACTAACTAGTCACTGAAAACTATGAAGCTAAACTAGAAGTTACCGTACGAAACAAATACATGTACTCTACTTGAATCACACTCTGCTGCTGAACAAGAGCAAGAGTAAGGAGCTAATGGCGATGGAGTTCTTGTCTCCGAGAAAATCGTATCGGGGAAATACCGCGAAGGGATGGTACGATGCAACGCTTCGTTTAGACTCGGCAGCTGCAGCGAAGGCTGGAAAAGACCAGTAACTTCTCCAGTGTATTGAAGACACGGATGATGCTGTTGTGACCCAACATCCACTTCAGTACCTTGAATTTCTTTGGCACAGGAAATGGGCAATTGCCTCTCAACTCCATCGTTAGAAGCAGCAGTTGCAGTTTTCGACGCCTTCCCGCTAAACATCTCCGACTTGAACGCTGCTCTTAGCTTGATAGCTTTGAAAGGCGTCGACTTGGCCATTCCATTTGATTTAAATGGTATTGTGAGCTCCATTTCGACATGATCTACACAAAAGCGCTTTGTTTTGCGACTACGACGACAGTTTGGAGCTTCACAGCGTTTTCCTCCACCATGTGCCCAACAAAATCTACTGCGACTTTGTGCACATTTGGTACAACCAAATTGCTGACATCGTCGCCCCCCACCATGTCCTCGGCATCGCCCTTTACTCACTGCAATTTTCATGCACTTATCGAACGAGCACTGCTTGGCACCATAGCCAGTAAGTAATGAGCGAGCTAAAGACGGCGCAATTTCATCTTTTCTTGCCGAGATCGATGCCTTTGACGTGATAGAAGTCGCTGGTGTGAGCATTGGAGACCTTTCAACTCTTTTCTGCCAATTAATTGAACTTAGTACCACTGGTGAGCGATAAAATCCTTCCGATGAGGGGGGTTCTGGCTGTGCTGATGATAACAATTGTTCTCTTGGTCCTCGAGAGTGAGCTCTCATCCAACTCGTTTGCTCATTTCGAAGAAAGTTCAAACTCTTCAATACTTGAGTATCAGATACATGTTCCGACTTCTTTTGATTCAATGATGGCACGGAAGAAAAGAGAGCTGGAAAGTGACAGATTTCATCCTGGAATGTCTTATTTTCTGAACACGCTTGTGCAGCGACTGGCGCGTTGATTTGGCTACATTGTTGATGCGTGAGAGGTCCATCTTGATGCTCAATATTCCAATCCATTACTCGTGGGAAGAGACGATCATCAGCAGTGACTTCAGATACATGGTGAGCCATATTGGGCCAATTGTTGGTCATTTGAACTGCTTCTATGCTTGAGATAGAAAAAGTGTTAATGAGGGTAACGGCACATCCTGTAAATACGAATGACAATGTTCATGATTATGGCCATGGTGAAAGAAATGGATGACATGTCAAATATTATACTGTCTCATGGGAACATTGCGTCGTTGATTAAAGTAAGCCATTATTGCTGCATAACCATGTTCTGCATCCACAAGATGAGTCAGCTACATACGTACACAGAATGTGCACTTGACTAAAGGAGTCTAGCCATACTGTTTACACTAGGGTGCAAACTAGCAAGAGTAATCTTCGGACGCGTCCGCAGCATAGATATGCAACGTTGTGGAACAACGTTGCATATCTCTGCTGCGGCCGTGACATGTGAGCTGTTTGATCCTACTCCAAAGCAGAAAATCAAGGTGAACCTGATATGTAGGCGAACATGCAGGTGTGTTTTAATGAGAAAAAAACTTGCAGCACAGTTGGTGCCTTAAATTCTCGTAACACTGACAAAATGTAAGAATGTATACATAAGCTTTTTATCGGACTAAGCTAGCATGTGTAATGTATTCATAAGCTTTCTGTCGGACTAAACTAGCATGTGTAATGTATACATAAGCATCTCAGTCTAAACTTTAATTTGTAATGTATTCAAGAACATTCTATATATTATGCGTAGGCCGCGGTAGCAAAGCGACACTTTATCTGTCAACGATGTAGCTGAGACATGAGTTCCGTCACCAGAAGATGACTCGAAACAACTGCTACTACTATTGGGCTTAAGTTGGAAGTGTTTCTGTTGCCAAGCAATGTGGCATAGACTTAAATGAAGGAAACCAAATTTCACCGCAATTGACGTTATGTTTCAATGTCGTCGAGAATGACAATCGTCGGTGCATCCATAAACATGGGTGCTTTTAATCCACATGATTGATGGTAGCGTTCGTACTGGCATCGAATGTCGGCATTTTTCGGGCTTTCTAAGGTTGCTTCCTTGGGACCTTCGCGTCCCTAGATTCAACCTAATGACGGTGAGCTTTAAGTCCCCTGTCGGGACCGTGAGGTTTGGTATTCCATTGCTATGTAGCCTGGTATCTTGGGATGGATGCATCGATTTCTAATCAATAGCTATTGAGGTACTAAAGTCGTCGAAGAAACAGCGACCACGTCCTTCTGTTTTTCGGTGATTCGTGCCAGTCGCTCAATTTGGCTTAAACTCGTACCAGTTGCGAGCTGTATGCCGTTGGAATCCTTTTCAGTAAGGCTAGCAATGGTGATATGTATGACCATGCCATTCGTGTGGACATACTTCCACATTAGCAGATTTTTGAAAAATACAATATCATATTGATTAGACCGCCAAATCTCTACCTATCAATAATTGAATTTTTGGTAATTGTTCTCCAGTACATGATAACCGTTGAGACCGTACGGAGTAGATATTGTTGGAAGCGCGCGCTTTTTGCGCTGCAGCTCGCGTCGCCATTTCGGCTTTTCAGCGACTTTTCAGTGAAAAGGTGATGTATTGTTAATAACTTTAAATTAGGTACAAAACATTATTTATTTGCATATTATTAGTTTTAGGTGCAAACTTAATTCTAATAAATCACTTCTGAATTTGATTATTGACTCTCGTGTGGATTCATTCGAGTGGAGAACAAGCGCGCTACGGTGCGCGGCTTGTTTGGAGTTTGTTACGTGGATTACTTGGTACACTGCAGTGGCAGTCGGATTTGTTTTCACGCATTGAATTCTCGTATCACGCGATTGTTGGTTTGAGTCGCTGCCTTTGCGTTTTAAGTCGCATAAGGACAGTGGAGAATTAAATTAAGTTTGGTATTTTATTGTTCGCTGTTACGCTGATGACTAGCGCTATCTGATTCTATTGGAATATCGCACGTTAGTACGTGGTATCTGGAACCCGTGTGGCGTAGTACGTGCAATTGGATGGACGACGACAACATTCAACAGATATGACAAAGTACGAGATCAAGCGAGCCAATGCGCTCAATGGATTCAGGGTAAGGCTTACCTCGAAAACGCGCGCAGTGACTTCAACAAATATGCGCACACCATAAGCGCAACCTATCGAGTGCGAGCACCGAAGTTAAATGATCCTATGTTCTGCTTCTCCACACGTTGAAGGGTCGTTTTTCTTGAGTAACTCTCTGTTGCTTTGGCTTCTCGATTCCTTCTGCAACTACCGATGCAGCTCACCACTAACAATTGTAGTTTTAAAATAGAATGATATACAGGGCGGTCGGTGACATAGCGCGTCGTAAGCAAGAGAACACTAGCCCAGCGCGCGAGAACAAGCGCTCAACGTCACTGGACATCGCGGGGATCCAGCTCCTATCCAAAGTTGAGGGACTTCAAGACTTGTGCCAGGTATAAGAGCGGCATCTACAAATGACTCATGTTCTCGTTTTGACGTCTTACTGAACATGTTGCACAGTGCGTAAAATACGGTGAAGAGTGCACTATCTAATCTAACAATTTTGATTAGATTTTGTGCGCGTGGTAATGCGTGAGAGGGCCGCTGCTCTGCCTTTGCTGGAAGCGACTTGTAACTGCTATAAAGTATAGTCGAAAGTAAAATATATTATAAAATTAAAAATTTTAAGCCTAAAATTTCACTTAAGTTCACTACGAGATTTAATTGAAAATGAACTCATGCATTTATAGCTAATCCGTTTCCATCATTCGAATTTACATTTCACTTGAATGGCTACAAAAAAATTCGACAGAACCAACGCAGGACGTTCGTCTGAATGACCTCTCTAACGATATCAAGAATTATTAGAGCATCAACAAGCGACTACAGGCCGAACATGGTCTTACTCTTGCAGACGTTCATCTTTTTTCGATCATACTACCCCGTCACATACAAATACCTGACTACGGATGCTATGGTAGTGAAGTATCCGGCGTTTGAAAACATCGTCGTCAAAGTTTTGAATGATAACGTTTGAAAACTGTCGCTTCAAGAGGATGCGGCTTTCACAAGGTTTTGAGTCCATCCAAAGGCACCATTATACCTCTACGATCACCGCTTCATCTACTCGTTCAAGGAGGAGCTAACCATATCGCAAATCTGCAGGTAGTGGTGAAGCATCGTGAGTGTGCTACTCCATCGCGTCATGCTACTAAAGCTGACATCAGCTCACCGAGATCATGTAGGCGATGACGGGTTTTGATCGTCTGAGCTTTTCCATGAGCTTGTGCACCTTTTCAGCAAGCCACCATATTTTCAACAGACTTGAAGAAGTGGATGGTCGTGTCACAGTCTCTGAGGTTTATGTAGATTGATTGGTTGTCAGTATTGCTGCGATACCTGTCACAATTGCATCTGTGTATAAAAGATTGGGACAATTGGTCAGGTAGCAATACCAATACCCGTATCTCAATCCGACCGTGGTCGAGTGGTTCACTGCTCACTACGGGACAGGAAGGTCCCGGTCTCGATCCCGGGCCAAACCAAGTTGGTTGGTTTCAGAAAGTATAATGTGATGAATTCAACCAATACCCGTATCTGGTGATTCAATGATTGCGATTATTGGTTTGGTATTGTAACAGGGTTACATTCTGGTTACATTTAGTTATGTTGTGTACGTAAGTACACCACGGTTGGGGTCAGTATTGACCGGTCCGAAAGGTTTGGACCTATTGGTTATTTTAGCCAATCAGGGCAGGAGCCCTTGGTGGAGGCGTGGCAGCCAGCCACGTGTTAGTACACAGGTGGTGTACACTACATTTTGGCTAGGTACGAATTTAGTAAGTTCTACTTAGTATTACATATAGTTTGCATTAGTTTAAATTAATTTAGGCAAATTACATATTAAATATACATTCAGTTTACAAAACACGCCAATCCATCTAGACGCACGACCTTGACCGGTCGCGCGTGCTGTGAGTGTTTGTGGCCAAAAGGAATACCTCCTTTAGCCACTCCCTTTCTAAGGGAAACCTTGTCTCAAGGCGTTAGCTAAGTCTAACAAGTAAACCAAGAGAAATCTTGGCCCCGAGTAGGAGAGAACTCTCCTACTAAGCCTTTTACAAAGGGCGTATCGGCTAAGTAGCGACACTTCGCCGCTTTAGGAAAGTGAGCTAGCCGCACCGTGCGTGTTCGCACCGGCTACATCTGGTAGCACTTGTAGTCAATCCAAAACCTGTGTTGGTAGACTAGGCATCCTCTGCAAAGGATGAATCAGGAAGATTGGGAAAGGTTAACCCTCGTCCAGCAGGAAGCCTTTAACAGGCTGTTATCCTTACTGGGTGACGAAGGCATGCAGCTCCTAGTGGAGCAGGGCCTTGAGGTCGTAAAGGCGAGGGTCAATGCCCTCATCTCCCATTAGGCGAGTTGTAGTGGAAGTCATTCCACGTCCACGGGGGTGCGTCTACCGTTGTCCTTCAAGATAAAGGAGTTCACCGGTGAAAAGGGTGATAACCTTTATGTGTGGCTTCGTGAAGTCGAAACGGCTTTCGCCACAGCGAATGTGATCGCAGATCACTTGCAAGTGGGACTTGCACTGACCCATCTTACGGGTAAAGCCCGTTCATGGGCTTTTACATGCTCGGATTCGGTCATGGACGTGTTACCGACCTGGGAAGTCCTTATGAAAAAGCTTATGGACATGTATGCTACGCCTGATCTGGTTTTCTAGAATCAGCTGGCGTTTCCGAGGTGCCGTCAGGGCACTAAGGAATTGGAAACATATATCCAAGAACTTAAGACCCTGTTGGCAGGGATGTACGCGAAAGCGTATTTGGACGATGTGTTCATTCCCGTGTTCATGGGAGGCCTGAGAGAAGTGGCAGCACGTTTGAAGCTATTCCGAAGCCGACCCCAATCCCTGGGGGAGGCGTTTAAGATGGCTTTAACTCCGAAAGGAACTTTCGTTCCTCTAAGGTGGGACCCGAACCCATGGACCTGATTCAGGTCGAAGCGGAGGAGAAACCTTCCGCTAAGAGTCACGCTGACTCTACCTCGTTGGGTTCTGAAGCGGAGCTTCATGCAATGCTGCAGCGGCAGGGGCCGCTGAGATGCTTCCTGTGTGGAAGTGCGGATCATCTGCGGAACAGATTTCCGCGGAATCCCCAGCGAGATATTCTCTTTAAGGATCCGAGGGTAGGAAAAAAGCCCTTGCCTAAGACGTCGGGAAACGACGGCTCCCAGTAGGTGCGGGGCGCCCTACTGGGGAACCCCTCAGTGCTGTTAAACCCGAGGGTAGTGGCCGACAGCACAAATCCCCGAGGGAATCGGTGCTTTCTAGCATCGAGTTGGTGTACCAGCCAGGTTTGCTGGTCGTGTTTGCGGACGTGAAAGTCTTTGATAAGCCTTGGAGAGTCTTGATAGAATCTGGAGCGTCTGAAAAAAAAAGTCGAGCTTCTGTTGAGAAGGGTAGGCTGTATGCCGAGGCCCTACAGGCACGTTCTCGTGACGTTGTCACGGTCGGTCTAGCGACGGGCGTACAGGTTTCTGTACCCAAGGTCTCGATTGACCTTAAGCTGAAGTTTGCAGACTTTGAGAGCTTAGAACGTTGCATAGTCTTGGATTTGGACTCGAGGTATGACCTCATTCTGGGCATGAAGTGGCTAGAACGCCACGAGCCATGGATATACTGGAAGTCTAAGTCCATTGGCTCAACGCACCCGCGGTCGGGTGAAGCATTGGCGAGTCATGAACCCACCTTTGCTCGATCGCAAAAGCGATTCTGGTGTGAGATGCCAGAGATTGGGATGTCTGAAATGATCATTCCCAATGGCGTTAAGGAAGAGTTCCTTAACGAGGGGGATTCGGCGGTTAATCCCCGCGCCGTTATAGGCGAGACTGGTGAGTCGACAGTGATAGAGGTGGATTCCTCTGAGGGTAAGCGCAATGCTCTTCCTAGAGAAGAGACCCGAAGTTTGTCTCTTTCGCACGTCGGAATTGATTCCGACCACGCCTTATTAGGTGAGACCGGCGAGTCGCCGGTGGTAGAGGTAGAGACAGGCGCGATGCGCTTCCAATAGATGGGGCAATTGACTCCCCCCATCTGGGTCTCGGGATGAGTCTCGAGGCCAGTAGTCAGCCTTCCTACAGGATGCTAATTAGTGTGACAGGTGTTGTCACAGAAGGCG
>CM047582.1:285675-431429 GCA_026184515.1 Peronosclerospora sorghi
ACACTCCGCGGGTGGTAGTTCCTCATGATGAGGAACTGAAGTATAGATTCCTCTTTGAGGCACATGACTCCCCTATCGGGGGTCATTTAGGTCGGGATAAGACCTACAGCACTTTAAGCGCTTTGTATTGGTGGCCCAATATGTATAAGTGGGTCGGTGCGTATATACGCACCTGTGAGACGTGTCAGAGGGTTAAACCCTCTGCAAGTTCAGCTGCGCATTTGGCGAGCTTATCGGTTCCAACGGAGTGCTGGAAATCCATTAGCATGGATTTTATCTTCGGTTTTCCGAAGGGTAAGGCCGGGAACACCGGCATATTGGTCTTTGTAGACCGATTGAGCAAGATGGCTCACCTGGCGGCGGTGCCAGAGTCCATTAATGGACAAGGAACAGCGAAAGTGTTCCTAGACCGTGTCTTTCGACAGCATGGTCTACCCGATTCCGTTGTGTCGGATCGGGATCCCCGTTTTACGGGACAATTCTGGGGAGCGTTGTTTAAGGTGCTGGACACCAAGCTCCTCATGTCCACTGCGGATCATCCGCAAACGGACGGTCGAACGAACGGTCAAACGGAACGCGCTAATCGCGTTGTAGAGGATATTCTCCGGAGTTTATGTCCAGATTCTCCAAAGAGTTGGAGTGAGATGCTCCCGATGGTTGAATTTGCTATCAACAATTCGGTACATGCATCTACGGGTCTTACCCCGTTTTACGTGAACGGATTGGTGAATCCGAGGGTTTCTTTAACGTCACGTGTGTGTGTGGCCCAGGGTTTGAGGGGGTAGGATTCCCCGATGTCAGCCCTGTATCGGTGCGAAAGCACATCGAATAAGTTTTTATCGACGCGCCTTAGTGTCTTACGACACGTCTGCGATGCCATGGCGGAAAGCCAAGACAAGCAGAAGGAGCAAGCTGACCGCAAGGGGCGGCGTAACAAAAGGGTGTACAAGTGGGAGAAAGTGTTTTATTAAACGCTAAGAATCTTCCTACACATGCAGTTTCAAATGTGTTGCGTAATAAACTGCGCCCCAGGTTTGTGGGACCCTTTAAGGTACTAGCCCGAAAGGGCTTATCGTATACCTTGGACATCCCGAAGGTGATGCGTACGCATCCAACCTTTTATGTCGGTATGCTTAAGCCATACCAGAACCCGGAGGCGGGGCCCCTCCTGGAGGAGGGTGGAAAGGCGGATAGCCGTAAGGCACCGCAGGGCGAAGTAAGCCCGAAAGGGCTAAAATGCGACCACGAAGCTCCGCAACGGTCGTCTTGAGAGAGGCAAGCCGCCTCTCGAAGCGATCAGTGGCATCCCGCTCATCGCGGATCCCCTCGTGGAGATCATGGATGCGAAGGCTGTGTCGATCACAGCGCTCGCGAATCTCACGTCGCAATTGCGCGACCTCCTCCTCCAATGCTCGATTGGGAGAGTACTCCACACTTTCATGTGTAGCGGCTGATGGCGCGACGCCATCATCGGGGTCAAACCCAGTATCTGGTGAAGTGGAAGGGTTATCCACACTCACAGAGTTCGTGCGAGTTCGAGACTCCCCTACGGCAGGATTGCCGCGACGTCGTTGACGCTTTTGAGCGGAAGAATACCGCTGTAGGTCAACGACCAGAGGGGCATGAGAAGCCCTTTCACTCCCAATAAGTGGGAGTTCGCCGGAGGCAGATGTGGCGATCACACTGTCTTCGGACACCATGGTGGAGACAGGGGCGCTGGCGTAGCGCGTGCGATACGGAGCACGTAGTTGCTCCATCGCTTTGGCTTTGGAAAATGTCAGGCGCAACACCCTCTCCACCCAAATGTCTTGACGGGAATAGCTGTCATGCAGCTCATCAAAGCTGGGGAGAAGCTTCTCACATTCCGCCCAAGCGCGGAACTTCTTCTCTTCATCATCGGCACTTTCTCCCGGAGAAAGAACGAAAGGAACCTCGCGGAGGTTCTCAACAGGGGCACCCTGTGCCTGCCTGTTTAAGCGCTCTCGGTACGAGACGCTAGTGAACTGCTTTTTTGTAAGCAGTTGTTGCCGGAGTTTCTCACGGCGTTCGCGTTGATACGGCTGTTCAGCCGCGGGGCCAGGGGTATAGGACGCTAAACTAGTCCTTACCAAACGCCTGGCCTACCTTGGAATGTCACGAGGACCATCAAAATTATAAGCCGCCCTTGACGGGCGTTTGGGGGCGCGTAACGCAGCCCTTAGTGCCTGTGCGGCAAGTTGGGTGTCTTGAGCTGCGTCCAGCTCATTAGTGACGATCGCCTTTGGCGATTCGGATGTATCATCCGATATGGGCAGGGGTGCCGCACTTGTTAGTGCATTTTACTCTCGTGTGGGGAATGGATTAGGCTGCCGACAACGCCGTTCGGCGCTGTCGGAGCGGCTCACCATTGGGGATGTATCCCCAAAGGCATCCACCTACGAGTTTTCGGAGTAGTCTACCTCTTCTAGAGGAGACGCCATAGCACCACTGGAGGTGTACATATGGATGGCCAGAGGAACTGGCGTTGGAGTTCTCCAACAAGATTTTGATTATTGCGTAAGCAATAGTGTTGATGGGGGAGGATGTAACGGGGTTACATTCGGGTTACATTGAGTGTTGGTGTACATGAGTACACCACGGTTGAGGTCAGTATTGGCCGGTTTGGAAGGTTTCGAACCTTTGGTTATTTTAACCAATCAGGGCAGGGGCCCTTGGTGTGGTGGTGTGTCAGCCATCCACGTGTCAGTACACAGATGTGTACACTACATTTTAGCTTGGTACGAATTAGGAATATTCTACTTAGTATTACATATAGTTTATATTAGTTTAAATTAATTTAGGCTAATTACATATTAAATATATTCAGTTTACATTTCACTCTATTTAGCGTACGCGCGACCTCGACCGGTCGCGCTCGCAGTGAGTGTCGTAGGTAAGAGGGAGTCCTCCCTTTACTTACATCCGTAAAGGGAATACAGCCGTTAAGGCTAAGTCGTAAACTAACCCGGGAATCTTGGCCCCGAGTAGGAGAACTCTCCTAATAAGCCCTTTACAAGGGCGTATCGGCTAAGTAGCGGTAGCTACCGCTTTAAGGAAGAGTCTTCCTCTGTGCGATAGCCGCACCGTGCGTATACGCACCGGCTACAGTAACATCGCAAATCACAGATCCAATTTTCTTCGTCTTGCGCCTTTTTAACACGTTCCGCCCTTATCCCCTTTATGAATACCTCGGTCCACGTTAACGATTGCGTTTGACGAATGTTACGTGATCGCGTCGTCACCAGCACTTTGCGCAGCAGTGGGATCTTCCTTCCAAGTAATCACCTCCGGCAATCTGTTAAGATCGGCCAATTCTTCCAGCTGTTTCCCATCATTGATCTCACATCGTGCCCCATCCCGCATGGCAGTGGTGGTGATGTGATCGGCACTCTTATTCCACTCTCGTTTAACATGCAACAGGTCATGGTCGGGCCATTCGCGAAGGAGTTTCAACGCGCGCTGTTGCAATACTTGCAACCGCGGAGCTTTACACTCTATTTCTCCACGCATTTGCCTGATCACCAAATTCGAATCTCCACACACGATTATCTGTCCTTTGGGATATGAGATAGTAAATCCAAACTTAGCAGCAGTCCCTGGTACTCGGCTTCATTCACCGTGATGTTGGGTGCATGGTCCGCAACCGCGATCATGATCTTCCACTCCGGCAGCTTCCGCTAGATAGCGCCGAATGCACCAACGCATCTCTTAACACTAGCATACCCGTAAAAGCTTATCACGTACAGCTCTTCGCCTTTCTCGACCGTGGGAGGTGGTACTTCAATCGTCTGTCGAGGCTCCTTTTTTGGTGCGGTTGCGATCAGGGCTTCATCAACTTAAGTGCGAGGAGTGATACTTGCGGCCAGCGCCCCTAGTACCTCCTCTTCTCCATGCACGCATTTCTTGATCTCCAAGTCCCACTGTGATAATATTTCAGCCCATTTTCCCAGTCGTCCATCTATCCCGTTGGACGTCAAGAGCCACTTCAACGTAGATCGACGCGACAGGACAACGATTGATTTTCCGACCAGCATCGTAAAGTAGACGTCTAGAATTCGTAGAAGGGCCAGAACTTCTTTTTCAACGGGGCTGTAATTCAGCTCACCGTTCTTCAGTGTCCGGATGGCAAATGCGACAGGGAAATATACTTGATCATGCTCTTGCACCAACGCGGCAGACACTGCCCACTTGAGGCACTCACCACAATCAACGGCGTCTTTGCTTGGTCGAAATGGTGCAGAGTTGGGGCTGACGCGATCTTAGCCTTCAGCATGCTGAATGCCACTCGCGCCCTAGTTAATCGATCATCTTCATAAGCCGTGGTCTCGTTGACCAATACCCGGCTCTTTAACTCTTGATAATCAATTTCTCGTAATTCATAGAGCACAGCGGCATAAATCGCAAAGTTTTCGATAAATCGACGGTAATAATTCAGGCTCCCCAAAAACGATTGCATAGCACGTAAAGTGCCAGGAAAAGGCAAATCGATCAGATCATCCAAATTCTTCGGATTCGCTTCCAGACCACGGCCAGAGACTTGATGTCCCAAATAAGGCACTTCACTTCGCCCCCAGTACGATTTGACCACGCTGATCGACAAATTCCACTGATCGCACTTTTCTAACAGTTTTCGCACACTGTCACACAGGGTTGCCCATGTAGGGGCCGGGATCAAAATTCCATCAATATAGGACCGTCGCTGCAACACAGACGGGCCTCGGGCTTGGTCGGGCTCTCCTCCAGTAAATAAATCAGCCGTTTCGTCAGCACCATCCTTAACCTTGAGATACCCGTATAATGTATTATCAATAGCTGCTGGTAGATTTGCGGAGCATACTTCAGGCCAAAGGACATCCTATTTCATTCAAACAATCCAAACGTAGTGAAAAACGCCGAAATCTGACGTGCTCGATCGGTCATAGACACGACCCAAAAGTCACTTGCCATATCCAAAGAGCAAAACCACAACGCTTTATCCAAATCTTCGAGTAGATCAGAGATCAGGGGCATTGGGTATACCATCAGACGTGTGAGTTGATTCACCGCGCGATAATCGATACATAAGCGAATATCAACCCCACTCTTTTTCACGTTGATCACTATAGGCGATGCCCAGGGTGACGAGACGGCTGAATAATCTTAGTAGCCAATAGACCTTGATCAAAGCCGATAACTTCTCACGAAATTTCGGCGCCACATTTCGACACTTTTGGGCGATTGGGCGCGCATTGCCTACATCCATATCGCAAACCACTCCACGTGCAGCAGGAGGTAGCTCGTTCCCCTTTCCGATCAGCAGATGTTTCTTCGCCCAAATTGTGTAGCGAAGTTGGTCAATCTCTTCTGCTGTGTTGATCAGCGGGTCTCCAACTTGCAAATCATCCTTGGTCACTTCTTCGGTACTTGCGGATACTTCAGGCAGCGTGGCAAGTTGTTTCTCCAGCTCTTCCACGAATAAATCTCCGCCTTCATGGTATCATACTTGGTCATCGGTAGGAATCACACCGAATTCACCGGTATCGGTTGAGACGGTATGTTCACGCATATCTTGATCAGGCCCATCTCTTGTAGCAGGTCGTTCAACTTCGTGCCCAAGGGTCAGCTCCTTCACATCGGCTCCCGATTGTCCTTTTCTTGCACTTCTTGTACCTTATGCGGCATTCCGGTTACTAATGCCACCGACGTCGCGGCTGAGTCCGCAGGTCGCACCAAAATTCTCTGAGGAGTAGGGTACTCCTTTTTCTCGACCAAAGGACCTTGTTCGACACATTCTTGATCGTCATGCACTGAATCGGTAGAGGCTTGATACGCGAGATTCTGCCACTCCTTAAAGCGGTTAGAGTCCACCGGAATAAACCCGGGGCGACGGGGCACATCATCCTTATTCATCCAAATACCTAAAATCATATCGTCATGTAGGATTATCTGATGATCGGCAATATTCGTAATATACAGATATAGCAAATTACCCACGCCCCTAGTCACAGTGAGGACCCAATCTTTTCCACGAGTAATCCATAATTTCCGAGATCGCTGATCATGAATCCGAACCTCAGCATATCGACCTACTGGGATTTGCTCGTACTGACCAAGTTCCATATAATTTCCGCTCGATCCATACAGCTGTAGTCGGCCTTCTAATAGGATGATTACTTCATAAGGCAGACTTAATGCACCGTGAGCGATATCCAATCTGGCACCAGCTGGGATCATAAAATCCATACCTAATATAACGTCTTGACCAACGAGCTTTCCCACCCATGCATGGAAATAATAGACCAAAGAACCCGCTAACGTCACTTTAATCTTGGTGCGTCCTTCGGTGAGGTACGCACTTTCTCCAATGCAACAAATTATTGTATTTGACTCGTGTCGATCTGACAACCCACCTTACGAGCAAAGGTTGAGTCGACGATCGACTTTTCGGCACCAGAATCGAATAGTAACGTGGCACTTTTGTTATTGATTTTGCCGCTCGCCTTGGCTTGTTTAAACCACTTTTTTGGTTAGTGGTATTTCCAATATCCACGTGATTCACCCGGAAGCAAATCAACTTCCATGATCACCGGGGATCGAGAAAACTCATCCATACGGAAATTAGCCAAACGTGGTAAATCAGGCTGATCACATTTTTCATTATCTTTCTCTTCTGCTTGATCATCCCGCTTCTTATCCACGTATGCAAAAATAAACACACCAGAACGCTCTTCTCGTATCAGATTCCAACCTGGCGAGCGTCCTAGTTTAACATGTCTTCGGCTTCCTTGGGCAACATTCCCGCATGATTGGTAGGGTTGTACCACTGTCGAATGCGATTGTAGAATTCCTCCATGGGGCACTTGCAAACGTCATGAATCTCACCGCACGCACGGCAGACGTACAAACAGTGATCCGTCGGGTGTCCCTTCTTGCCACACTTCAGAAAGGTCAGGCGTTTCCAACAACGCAAATTTTCGTGCTTAATTGATCCGCAATGACTGCATTTCTTCATCGCCCCTTGGTCATCAGCACTTAATTCGCCTTGTTTACCGGATCGAGTCTCACTAGGTAGACCATGCGTTACTGGTTGATCGCGCAAGGCAGCAATCATGTAACGACGCTGGTCACCATCACTTCCACTGTCATCGGAGCTTGACTCTTCGCTTACAGATATCACCTTAATCGCGCGCACTGCCTTAGGCTTCCGTGCCGGGGCAGGTGACCGATCATTACTGAATCTCTGACGGAATCGGCTGATGACTACCTTCGCCATTGGCTGGTACCACTTATTGCGCGCATACGCCCGCAACGTTTCTTCCAGGTCCGCGGCGTTATCCAACCGCAGAAGTGCCAGTTGATCGGCGAGCTCGCGATTGGTCAATGTGACCAGAAAATATTGCACATGCTCGTGTAAAATCGTAGGCGATCCATCCCTGATTGGCAACTTGGCCCGCAGTCCCGCCACATTCAGCCGGTGCAGATACTCAATGGGAGTTTCATCTGATCGCTGTTTCGTGTAATATTACTGGCGGGACGCCGATTGACCACTTCCACAGTATTGAACTTCAAACCCGTCCACGAGCATTTTCCAACTTGATCGGTTAGCTCTGCTCTGCTGGCGGTGCCAATTGCGTGCTGGTCTTTTTAGTAAATCTCCCATAATAAATCACTTTTCTGTGTCGGAGGCTTGGTCACGCATAAATGCCGACTTCAAACGACTAATCCAATTCCGCGATTGATCTTCATCCACTTCCTTCCCTAAAAATTCTTTAAGATCACTGATCGCCGACATCCGAATCCTGGGAATCGGCTGTTGGTCAGGCATTCCAGTGTACGTTGACGCAACCGTGGCTTGTCGAGGCAGAGTGATTGGCTCATCTGGATCGATGTAATCACGCTGAGATTGTTGATCATGGAGCAAATACACAGATTACATGTCAACATCTTTAACCGTGGCCGATCTTCTTGACCTTTACTGACAATCACGGAGCGAATGCACTGATTCCATAACCACGTCCTTCACCGTCGTAACGCTTCCTGGCTTGGGATGGTGACTTTTTGTGCGAAGAACTGCAGGTGTCGACTTGCCTCTTTCTTCCGCCAAAAACTGTTTCATGGCCTTGTCGAAAAATGTTTGCAGCTGTGAGCCCTGCGATGATTGATCATCGTCTGCCTTGACTGGTGGTGGTTCCCTCTTGATAACCGAAAACTTGGGTTCGTCCTTCTGACAAACTGTCATCCTGGTGATCTTGGGCTGCTCCACTGCTCGACTCCACTTCAGGTTCATCGCCTTCAGAAGGGGAAGATTTGTAACACGATGATCCCGTGTGTTCTGCCCCGTTGATCGACGGACTTGCTTCGATCGTTAGCATAGTCCGAGGTGGTTCTACCTTAGCGGATTGACCCACTATAGGCACCAACAGTCCGAGCAGCTGTTCGGTAGTGGTCGCGACGTCTTCAGGGTCGAGATCGAACACTTCTTCGGCATCGTAGGCGCCTGTAGTCAAACCAGCTTGCTTAATCAGGCGTGTCAGCCCTAACACCAACTGAAGCTTTTCCTTCTCGTCTGTTATTGGTCGACTAACCGGCTCGCTCAGTTTCCCACTGATCGTGACCCCGTGTAGGTTCATAATTGAATCCATCAATAAGAAATTCTTCAGCTCCTTTATATAAAACGTCCTTTCCAAATCGGATTCTGATGGTGGCATACTTGGTCGACTTTCATCGCTCTCCGAACCCGGCGCCTTCAGTAACGCCTTCGGTCGGTCCGGGTCGTAGTATTTCACCAACAGCTTCCAACCCAGATCATCATATGCATATGTAGTTGGCGGATCATAACGCAAGTTATGATCCGCAGGGGCTCCCGAAGGAGCTTTGAGGAGTGGTTGAGGCTTATTCTCCTCCTTTATCTCATCAGGATACCTCCCCAGGTCCTGATAATCAGCATTTCCTTTCTTCTTCAGACATGACGACGGCGAACTGCCTTCCGTCGTCACAACCACCTCCTACTTTTCCACCTTTATCTTCACTTCTGCTTCTGATTCTGTTTTCACGTTAAAATCAGCGCCATCTTGCGTAGAATAGCGGTGATATCCCGCGTCGCGCAAAGATCCGGGCACGCGCACCATTGTGGTCGAGCGGCTGATCAAAGTTTTTGAGGCTTGATCAGGCGGTACCACGGCTCCCGGACTGCCGACTGACGAAGGGGGTCCTCCGGTTGTCCTTGACTGCTTGTGTTTCTGCTTATCTTGTGTACTCGACGGCTTAGGCGTGGGTCGCTATACAGGTGGCGGGGATGGCACACTACAATTCCTTGTGGCAAGACTGAGTTGACTTGTGATGAGTCAACTGATGAGATCAGGCAACGATCAGGCGCAATCAAGCTTTAACCACGTGCGATCAGGTGTGATCAACAGTGTTCAGGCTTGGGCAGGCACTAAGAGTCGTCGATCAGCGATGATCAGACTCGATCAGGCGCGATCAGGTGTGATCAACAGTGATCAGGATTGGGCAGGCACTAAGATTCGTCGATCAGCGGTGATCAGACTCGATCAGGCGCGATCAGGTGCTAAAAGTCGCTGATCAGCTAGTTGGAGCGAGTTGTGAGCAGCTGAGTGCTGGTCGCGAGTCGCAGTGTGTCGATCAGGTGTTGACCGGCGAAGGGGCACTCGATCAGGCAGCGGAAATCTTCACTGCCCGATCACAGAGCCTCGTTAAGCTTAATTTGTCAATAGAATACCCAAAAATACCTTGTATTCTAGACTTAATCCTTAGAGGGACGGTCGATCAGCGCGTTCGACGGGCTGATCGACGATTACCACTAAAAATCCGCCTAGTGTTCTCGTGGGGCGCTTAAAGCAGCCGAACACTAGGGGCCAAAACGTGGACCAATAGTGGAAGATGTAGCCGGGTGCGTACACGCACGGTGCGGCTAGCGCACAGAGGAAGACTTTCCTTTAAGCGGCGTTCGCCGCTACTTAGCCGATACGCCCTTATAAAAGGGCTTAGTAGGAGAGAGATCTCCTATTCGGGGCCAAGATTGCCGGGGTGGTTTACAGATAGCTTTCGCTAACCCCTTGTAACAAGACTTCCCTTATAAAGGGAGGTAGCGTAAGGGAGAACTCAATTAGGCTACAATACTCACTGCGCGCGCGACCGGGCGTGGTCGCGCGCCTGGCAGTCTCAAGTATTTTTGCAAACTGAATATATTTAATATGTAATTAGCCTAAATTAATTTAAACTAATATAAACTATATGTAATACTAAGTAGAATATTCCTAATTCGTACCTAGATAAAATGTAGTGTACACACCTGTGTAATGACACTTGGATGGCTGACACACCACCACACCAAGGGCCCATGCCCTGATTGGTTAAAATAACCAAAGGTTCGAAACCTTTCAACCCGGCCAATACTGACCTCAACCGTGGTGTACTCATGTACACCAACACTCAGTGTTACCCGAATGTAAACCCGTTACAGAAGAGGTGAGAGCGCACTGCTCGATCATGTTCCCGAGACCAAAAAACCTTTAAAAGAAGAACCGCTGACACAGCGGGCGGAGTTGCGGGTGAGTTCTCACGCTCTACGCCTACCGGTGGGCTAAAAATGCACTAAGTGCTCCCGCCCGGGACGTAGAGGTATTTAGTAGAAGAAGGGAGGCCCTAAGTTGCCGTCCCTGTAAACGATCGGCGCGATCGTACGCAAAAGGAGAACTGTATTATTGCTTATATCCTAATATCTACCAAAAAACTAATATCATCCAATCAGAACTACCAATTCCTACGCATTTTGTCGACCATTCAACCGCTTACCTTCGGGTTACCGTCAGGTAACCGTTCCAGTTGTCGCATCGTCTGAGACGGCCTATCCACGCCTCGTCCCTGTCCACCACCGTTGTGTCAACAGTTGTACCGTCTGGGGTACCAACTGTGGTACCGATTGTGGTGCCCACTATCGTACCACCTTTCGTATCGACTATTGTACCGACAAAATTTGTGCTACCCTCTACCACAGCTACGCCTATAGGGGTGCTATAATTATGCCCCTAATTACGTACCAATTTTGCGGTACGCTTTACCACATAAGTGCCCCAGCGCTTTGGCCTGGGCATACGCCAAGCGCAACGCCCTCTCTACCCGAACGTCGGGTTCGGAATAGTGTTGAACAGCTCATCAAAGTTGTGGAGGTGCTTCTCCCCTTCCGCCCAAGCGCGGAATGCCCGTTCTGCCTCCTCAACATTCTCGTCTCGTAGGAGTACGTAGGAACCTCGTGGAGGGGCTCAACGACGGCACCCCGTGCCTGTTTTCCGAGTCGAACTCGGTACGAATTGACAGTGAACTGCTTCGGTGTTAGCAGTTTGCCCGGAGTTGTTTCCGGCGCGCGATTTCACGCGGCAGTACGGCCGCAGGGCCGGTGATTTAGGAAGCTAAACCCCTCTTTACCTCGTTTTTGACCTTCATTTGAGGGTCACGAGGACCCTTCCGTGCCGGTACGGCATGTCGGGCTTCATGAACCGTGTCTGGTTCATTGGTGATGGTCGCCTTCGGCGACCCGGATGCATCATCCGCAGTTGGTAGAGGTGGCGCACGAGTTAGAGCATTTTCCCCACGTGTGGGGAATGGATTGGATGACCGAAATCGCCGTTCGGCGCTGTCGGAGTGGTCAGCCTTTGAGGAGATATCCCCAAGGGCACCCACCTCCGAGTTATCGGAATAGTCTACATCCTCAGCACCACTAAAGGTGCTCATGGTAGCCAGAGGTTCTGGCAGTTGGAGTTATCCAACTAGAATTGATTTATTGCGTAAGCAATAGTCTTGGTGGGGGAGGATGTAACAGGGTTAAATTCTGGTTACATTTAGTTATGTTGTGTACGTAAGTACACTACGGTTGGGGTCAGTATTGACCGGTCCGAAAGGTTTGAACCTATTGGTTATTTTAACCAATCAGGGCAGGAGCCCTTGGTGGAGGCGTGGCAGTCAGCCACGTGTTAGTACACAGGTGGTGTACACTACATTTTATCTAGGTACGAATTTAGTAAGTTCTACTTAGTATTACATATAGTTTGCATTAGTTTAAATTAATTTAGGCTAATTACATATTAAATATGCATTCAGTTTACATTTCACTCAAAAGACTGCAGGACGCACGACCTCTACCGGTCGCGCGTGCTGTGAGTGTTTGTGGCCAAAAGGAATACCTCCTTTAGCCACTCCCTTTCTAAGGGAAGCCTTGTCTCAAGGCGTTAGTTAAGTCTAACAAGTAAACCAAGAGAAATCTTGGCCCCGAGTAGGAGAGAGCTCTCCTACTAAGACCTTTTACAAAGGGCGTATCGGCTAAGTAGCGGCACTTCGCCGCTTAAGGAAAGTCTTCCTCTGTGCGCTAGCCGCACCGTGCGTGTTCGCACCGGCTACAGGTATCCTGTCCCAATTTTCAGGGAAATTTACCCATAAAACTACCCGTAACTGGCGATACACTGATTGCGGTTATTTATTGCATGTCCAGCCCAATTATTCCAATTTTTCAGACACAGATGGGATTGTGGCAAGTATTGCAGCAAGTCAATCAATCAATCTACATAAACCTCAGAGACTCTGACACGACCATCCACTTCTTCAAGTCTTTCGAAAATATGCACATTTAATCAGTTTACATACCAAGCTAATTTTGATTTTAGCAATGCTAATTTCGTCCTTTGTATGTGCTAAAATTGGGAGCTTACAAAAAGTGTTAGTTACATAACCGCTATAAGCACCGTAAATAGATTCAATATAGTACCCAGCATATTACAGAATAGAATAGGTAAACACTTCTTAATACACATTCCATTGAGCAAGTCCCTGACCTGTTTATCTTCGTCTACTATCTACAAGGTGTGTTGGGGCGTTCTTTTCGTCGCTATCGGATACTTGGTTGCGACAAAATTTATGATAGACAAATTCAGTATATTCAAGGTTAAAATCGACATCTACAACTCGACTTTCTTCAGATCTACGCAAAATGGACAAGGAACATTTCAACAGGTTATACGCTTAGACGGCCATGAAGTTTAGATCGATGAGAACCTGAAACAAGAGACGCCAGAAGGTATTGGAGCAGAAGGAGTCAAAATTCTCGAAATGTTTCAAAAGGTATGTGATAGACTTGATAAACATGAGAACACTCGTGGGATTCCTGAAGGAAACAACTTCTGCTTCAATACGTCAATGAGGCATGGCACCCGAATAGGTTGGCGTAGCTGTAAAACAAGAAGAAAGAAAACCAAGGGTACAAGATCTTTTTTCAAGACATAAATGGAAATTTTTGGTATGCAATCTCCAGTGTGGAAGCAGCATACCCTTTTCAGAACTCCCTCGGATAAGGACTGTAAGCAGTCCATTAGGGTGTTCGGAGGTACCGAGGTCTAGCAGGGATTGGGAGCAGGTATCAAGGAGTGGGGAGCAAAATTAATACGGCAAATTGCTATTGCGGAATCAGCATGTGGATACTGCTGGACGGAAGATATCTAAGTCGATCTCCTGTGTCTTACCTACGTAAAACAGCTGAGAAGTACTATAAAAGACAAGTTGATGCATGGTGGGTGGAGCCACAATGGTTGGTTCAGGTCATGATTCAAATGTTCATAAGACTATTACCTTGGGTAAAGCAATGAGATTATTCACGAATCAAAGCATCCAAATAGGTCCTGGAATGAACACTATCTTTATCTGGTCGCTATTCCAGAGGCAGTTGGAGGGAGTGAACCTTTGGTTTTGGATAATGTGGCGCATTAGAAGTCACCAGAGTTGAAGACAATTTTGATGTCAAAATTTGACCAATCAAGGGCGGATCACCTAAGGCATTCAAAAGAACTTTGCCAGTTCGCACAAGCTATTGAAGGCGAAACAAGATCAAGCAGATCCATGGGTAATGATGCAGCTAACATGGCTGAAAGCAAGGAAAAGGGCATCAACTGGTACGGATGCGGAGAAATTGGACACATTCGGTCGAAATTTTCTAAAAGGACTGACAAAAAGGTGTATTTTTCACTAAACATCGGCAAAAACCTGGAAAGCATTAATGGAACCAAGTGGATATTGAACTGTGCTACCAGTGTGCACATTATCAATGATTTAGCATACCTATGGGATAATGAAGAGGTAAATGGAACGTGTTTAAAAGCCAGTGAAAGAACAACGAAAGTTTCAAGAAAAAGGTCGGGTCAAGATCCAAGGTTAATGAAAGTGGCGAAGCCAAAGAGGATCGTCTTGATAACGTTTATTACGGTTAAAGTTTGTCAAAGGAGATCATTTTATAAAGAAAGACAATATTTGATATTGAAAAGAAAAAAAAGTGGTAACGGTGGTGGCCGACGTTTAAATAACAGATAAACCAAGTGATGAAACGATCTACAGTGTCATGGAGTAAAATAACACAAATTCAAGTCGATCCTCGAATATTCAAAAGGGCTTGTTAATGCATGACTTGGACATCTTGATAACGATGCTATCAAAAGGACTCAAGCAGTGCAATTTCATTGAATGATCACAAGCGAATAAACGGTTTGACGTGTGCCCAGCAAAAAAAACAAAAAAAACGCTCTCGGTCAAAGATAGTGGATTAAATGCACCTATCGATCATGTGGGCAGTCAAACCGCATGATTTGAAAGGACCGGTGACACCGAAGTATCAATTAGGCAACCGGTATATGATCAACTTTATGGATCATAAGTCTAATGATGTTCAAGTATTTCTCGCTCAACATAAGATGTTGCCGCCAAAAAAATTCAATATTTTTGGCGTCCTTGAAGCAGTAGTTCAGCTGCAAGGTGCATGGTTTGCGCACCGATGGTGGATACGAGTACAAGAACTTGGACGCCTTTTGTACCAGTATTGGAGCTTAGAGCCAAGTCAGTGAAGCGAATATTTAGTCAAGTAACGACAAGCCGAACGCATGCACCGAAGTGTCATCAATATGTGGTGGAGCGGCTGGCCAAATTTTGAGGCTTGGACAGTTGTTCCCACAGCGCTCGGACTACCGACTAACGAAGGGGGGCCTCCGGTTGTCCTGTGACAGGCCTATGTCTTGCTCACCATGTGTAACCGACGGTTTGGGCGTGAGTCGCTCTTCAGGTGGCTGGGACGTAAATCAGTTCAAATCCGATGCAGGTCTAGTGAATTCGTATCAGATCGACAGGTGTCGATCTGGTGAAAACTCATAGATTCGAGATTCCGGGAAGAAACTGGGGGTGAAGATCGCAGATCGATGATCGATGATCGATGATCGATGATCGCAGATCGCAGATTGACACAGTTGATCTAGTGCGAATTAGCGAGATTGCGTATCCGTAGATCGCAGATCAACCCAGTTGATTTAGTGAGAATTAGAGAGATTGTGTATCCGTAGATTGCAGATTAACCCAGTTGATCTTGTGCGGATTGTAGAGATTGCGGATCTGTAGATCGCAGATAGCAGATTGATGATCGCAGATCGACGCTGTCGATCTAGTGGTAATCAGCGAAGGAGTACTTGACACGTGGCACGTGGCGGAAGTCTTCACCACTTGATCGTCGAGCCTCTTAAGCCTAGATCTCTAAGGATATACCCAATATAATTGTATTCCTAGCTTAAAATTATGAGGAGGGGGGTCGATCTGCACTTTATATGTGCATATCGACGGATTTTACAAAAATCCACCTAGAGTTCCCAAGGGACGCTTTGTAGCCGGTGCGTATACGCACGGTGCGGCTAGAGCACAGAGGAAGACTCTTCCTTAAAGCGGTAGCTACCGCTACTTAGCCGATACGCCCTTGTAAAGGGCTTAGTAGTAGAACTCTCCTACTCGGGGCAAAGATTCCCGGGTTTGTTTACAACCTAGCCTTAACGGCTGTATTCCCTTTACGGGATGTAGGTAAAGGGAGGGCTCCCTCTTACCTATGACACTCACTGCGCGCGCGACCGGTCGAGGTCGCACGTCCGCAAGATAGAGTGAAATGTAAACCGAATATATTTAATATGATATTAGCCTATATTAATTTAAACTAATATAAACTATATGTAATACTAAGAAGAATATTCCTAATTCGTACCTAGCTAAAATGTAGTGTACACACCTGTGTACGGACACGTGGATGGCTGACCCACCACCACACCAAGGGCCCATGCCCTGATTGGTTAAAATAACCAAAGGTTCGAAACCTTTCAACCCGGCCAATACTGACCTCAACCGTGGTGTACTCATGTACACCAACACTAAATGTAACTCGAATGTAACCCCGTTACATCCTCCCTCATCAAGACAATTGCTTACGCAAATAATCAAAATCTTGTTGGAGAACTCCAACGCCAGTACCTCTGGCTGTCCATTGTACACCTTCAACGGTGCTATGGATGCAAACTATTCCGACAACTCGGAAGTGGATGCCCTTGGGGAGCTCTCCCCAACGACTGACCATGCTGATAGCGCTGAACGGCGCTATCAGCCATCCAACCCATTCCCCACACGTGGGGAAAACGCACTAACTCGTGCGCCATCGTTACCCGCTAGGGGTGATACCTCCAGGTTTCCACAGGCAACCACCACCAATGAACCGACCTTGGTTCAAGAGGCCCGACGGGACGGACGGGCACGGAAGGGACCTCGCGACCCTCAAAAGAGGGCTAAGAACGCGGTCAAGAGGGGTTTAGTCTCCTATACCCCTGGTCCAGCGGCTATACTGCCGCGTGAAATTGCGCATCGGAACCAACTCCGGTCCCGACTATTAACGCCCAAACATTATTCCGTTAAGTCCTACCGAACGCGCCTCGGGAAGCAGGCATGCGGTGTCCTCGTGGGTATTATCCGCAAGATTCCCATTGTTCTCCTGAGGGACGAAAGCGTCGAAGACGCAGAACAGTCTTTCCGCGCCTGGGCGGAAGGGGAGAAACGATCCCCCAGTTTCGATGCGCTGTACAACAGCTTTTCCGAACACGAAGTTCGGGTAGAGAGGGCGCTACGATTGGTCTATGCTCAGGCCAAAGCGCAAGGGCAATTGCCTGCCTCCTATTATACGCGCTCTTCTCTCGATGTGGTGACGGAGAGCAATGCAAGCACAGCATCTGCCTCCGGCGAACTCCCAGCTACTGGGAGTGAAGGAGCTTCTTCAGCCCCTTTGGTCGTTGACTCTCAGTGGGGTTCTCCCGCTCAAAAGCGTCAACGACGTCACGGCAATCCTGCCGCAGAGGAGTCTCGTACTCCCACGAGGTCTGGGAATGTGGATACCCTTCCACTTCACCAGGTACTGGGTGTAATGGGGTGCCATTACATAATTGATATTCAAGTTAGAATATCACAGTTTAATCTCAGACGCGTTGTCTGAAATTTAAATAAGAGATTATAAGTTATTATAATCTAAGAAGGAAAAGTCGATTCGGTATAAATACCGAATCATGCGGGTTAGCTAATAGTACAGTTAGTTAAAGACTTGATATAAATAATATTAATTAGTTAGTTACTATACTATTAGCCTCTAAACCACCCATTAAATAAACACTCTTAATTTTGGGCTCTATATAGCAAGTTAATATTTATATTCACTTTTAGTATAGGATTAGTTGTTATCAACTAATCCTACCCCTTATTGGATTGCGCGCTTCCTCGCACAAATACAGTGTAAGCCAGTAACAGGATCAGTCCTATTACACCTGGTAGCACTTTGTGGTCCGTCTTAACGACCACAGTTCCGTTCTGCTAGTTAACTAGCGGAGCAAAGATTAGGAGCCGCTCGGCATGATGTCGCGAGACATGACGCCTGTAGAGCGAGAGAGAACGCTGGCAGAGGTAAATAAACACTTCCATCACTTCTCGTCGCGTAGTAAAGACGCAACGGTGGAAATGGTTCGGTCTATGGGGACCGACATCATTACCTTCCTCCATAGTAAGTCCCCGGAGGAAGTGATACAGGTGGTGAATCGCTTTAGGCGAAGCCATCTAGAAAAGCCAGAACGGCCCGCGCCAGAGGCAGCGCGGACCGCAACTGCACCTGCAACGCATAGCGTTGAAGTGGTAAAGGCGCGAGTACCGCCCTTTACCGGTGAAGGGGGCGAGTCCCTTCGTAGATGGTTCGCAGAGGTGGAAGATGCCATCTCTGCGCAAAATATTGTTGACGAACGTCAACAGGCGTACTTCGCCACAACATGTCTAGGCGGTAGAGCCAGGGCATTGGCGATGAGTCGCAGAGCCACTGATGACTCTGCGATCCTTACTTATAAGGAATTAAAAGCTGAGATAAAGCTCAACTTTGAAGCTCCATTTCTGGAGCTAAGTAGTCGGCAGGAGCTCATGGAACTCCGGCAAGGTAAGCTTGACCTTCAAGCTTACGCTCAGAAGACGCAATATTTGCTGTCAAATATTGTGTATGAGCCGGTGCCCCCTGCTATGCAGGTCACTGGCTTCATGAAGGGACTCAATGATGGTCCCGTCAAACAGAGTCTCTACCGGCACCCGCCAGATACTCTAAGGGATGCCATTGATATGAGCATCCGTGAGGAGTTCAGCATGCGATCAGCGTCATCGCATGCTGGGTACAGCCGAAGGGCTCAACGGCATGTCAACAATCAGCAGTCAGGCAGACGAAGCTCACACTTCGTCTCAAGAAACAGCCACCCGCGCCAGAGCATGGGCGGTGGAGGTCCAGAGCCGATGGACCTATCAGTTGCGGTTGCTTCAAACACGAATCAACCAAAATTTAAGAAGAATATTCGCTGCAATAGATGCGCCAAAATGGGGCATTTCGCCCATGTGTGTATGGCACCGCGTCCAGTGCCACGCAGTCAGCGGACGGAACCGTCCGCTGCACGGCGACACCAACAGGGACATCACCCTGTTGGTGCAAAAAACGGGAATCGCCAGTAGGGGCGGGGCGCCCTACTGGGAATGTTATCCCACATGCCGACATAGGGCATGTGAGGGTAATAGCCCCAGACGGGACTATGTCCTGTCAAAAGGTGCAGGGTGATGGTAAGCCTCTTATCACCCTGGAGGTTAAGTCGCACGGGAGCGATGTCCCCATGCGAGCTTTGTTTGACACAGGAGCGTCAAACAATTTCGTTAGAACTCAGATTCTAACGCTGTTGAGCTTCGTGGAGGTAGAGACCCCACGAAGTATGTTGTCAGTCCGGTTAGCAACAGGTGCAACCGTGACTATTCCAAAGAGTGTGATTAAAACACGCTTCGAGTTGAATGAACTGTCATTCGAGGATGAATTCATCATCCTCTATTTAGATGACAAGTTCGATGTGATACTTGGAATCCCATGGATGTCCAAGTTTAAACCTTCGATCGACTGGGTTAACCTATCGATCGACTGCGGCGGACGCACAGGATCTGATCACCCTGTGTGTAATCCGGCTGTATCAGAGGATACAACCGCAGCGTCAGACAGTCTGGTGGATAGCGATGGCACCACCAGGTCTGTTCTGACACGATCAGCGGAAGGTACCTCCGCTGGTGAGCGTCCAGAGGGACTACCACACGCAACAGAAGAGTCGTTGCGTGTTGGAGAGAAACATTCCACGGGTGATAAAGACCACCGTGAGAATGAAGTGATATCCACGGTGGGAAACACCCAACGTGAGAATGAAGTGAAATCCACGGTGGGAAACACCCACCGTGAGAATGAAATAGTATCCACAGTGGGAAACACCCACTGTGCGACCGAAGGTTCCAACACGATGAAAGAATTCCGTGTTGATGAGAGTGAACTCACGATCGAGTGCAATCGTGAGCACAACTCCGTGGTGGACAGTGACCACCACGTTGCGTTAGCCATGCGCACGGGTGATAAAAACCACCGTGTCGCAGAAAAGGCGGCCGATCAGACGAGCACATCTGATCGCCAAAACTCCATGGTAGGCAGTGGCCACCATGAGGATGAGTATTCGCACACGGTGAATCGTAATCACCGTGTAGCAGTCAATCAGACGAGTGCGTCTGATTGCATGGGCAGTTCCATCGAGACGATCAACGTCTTGACACAAACGGAGACCGGATTAGCTACCCAGTCTATGTTGATGGAACACCCTCCGAAAGAAGGTTCGGAGGTGATGGCTCTTCCAGCGCTAAGCTGGAAGAAGTTTATGAAGAACTTGCACGATGATCAGATCGAACAGATCTGTATCATCGTTGCAACAGATGCTGTAGTGGATATTCGTGAACGAATATCCACATTACAAGTAGAAAACATTGGGAAAGAGGTTCCCAATGATCAAACCAAAGTTCAGCGCTTTGAAGCGCAGAGCTGGGAGTCGCTTAAAGCGAACTCCCCATTTTATGAGGTACTTCGAGAATACGCTGACGTATTCCCAGAAGAAGTACCTAGCGATCTCACTAAGGATAAGGGAAATCGTCGTGGGATTGACCTCGTGCCAGGCACGAAGTATTGTGTTACGCGGCAATGGCCGATTCCGCGTGATCAGGTAAAAGCGATCGACGAGTTTTTCGAAGCTCGTCGTAAATCAGGCCAAGTGCGGGAGTCTACCTCACCGCACTCTACCCCCACCTTTTGTGTGAAAAAGTCCACAGGTGAGTGTAGAATCGTTCACGCTTACAACAAGCTGAACGCAGCGACGGTACCGGCACAGACACCGATACCGCGGAAGGATGTCATCATAGATGGCATGTGCGGGAGCACCATCTTTAGTGCTCTCGATATAAGAGATGGATTTTATCAAATCCTAATGCGTGAGAAGGATATCCCTCTCACGGCGGTAAGCACCCCAAGCGGCATGCTTTGGGAGTGGCTTGTTATGCCGCAGGGGCTTCGAAATGCCCCTGCTACGTTCAACAGATGCGTAACGCATCTATTACGCCCGGTGCGAGAATTCGCACCGAGTTATTTCGATGACGTGTTCATCCATAGTAAGGGTGAACACGATAAAAGTGATGTAGATGTCCATAGGGAACATCTACGTCGAGTGTTAGAGCTTATGCGTAAGCATAATCTCTATGCAAATCTAAAGAAGTGCACCTTTGGTGCACCTGAGATACCCGTTCTTGGATGTTTTGTGTGAAAGAACGGGGTGCGTCCTGATCCAAAAAAGATCAGGGTGATCGTTGAATGGTCTACGCCAAACAACGTTAAGGAACTTCGAATGTTCCTTGGGTTGGCAACATATTTGCACAAGTATTCGTGCAAATATGCTGGGTTAATACGACCTCTTTCTCAATTACTTAAGAAAGATGTCGAATGGCATTGGGATACCCAGTACCAAGATGTTTTTGATGCAGTCAAGCAAAGCTTAACTCAAGCGCCTGTCTTGGCTATAGCCGATAACGAGCGTCCGTTCCACGTCGTTTGCGACGCGAGCGATTTCGTTATCGGCTGTGCTTTGATGCAGCGTGATCACGATGATCGTGATCGCGTAATCTGCTATCAATCGCGTCAGTTGCGCCCAGCCGAGCGCAACTATCCAGTGAATGACAAGGAACTCCTTGCCATAAAGTACGCACTGGCTAAGTTTCGGATCTATCTATTGGGAGATAGACCGTTTGTGGTTTACACGGACCATGCGTCACTACGCACGGCCGTGAATTCACCACAAACTTATCAAAGAATGGCTCTATGGCTGTCATTCTTTGCTGGGTACAACTTTACGGTTGAGTACAAACCCGGAAAAATGAACGAGATAGCAGATGCGCTATCACGAAGGCCCGATTACGAGACGAAACCGTCCGTAACCGAAGAGGCCAGTGCAAACGCGATCCGTTGCACTGCTTTGTCGTCGTCAATTATACGACAAGTACGCTAGGCGTACAAAACAGACGAGTAGACACGTCTGTTGATTGATTACTTACGTAATCAATCAAGTGAGAAACGCGACGAACTTTCAGAGTTCCTCCGCGCTTGCGTGCATCGATATCGACTGCACGATGGTCTGCTTCTTTACAGCACAGACCAAAAAGATGAAAGTCGCATCGTCGTTCCAAACAACGATGATCTCAAACATCAAATATTGTTTGAGTATCATGATGCACCGATTTCGGGGCATCAAGGTCGAGAGAAGACATACGCTTCTCTCGCACGTAACTTTTACTGGCGAAACCAGTACAAGTGGGTACGGAAATACGTACGCGCTTGCGAGATTTGCCAGCGCGTTAAGCCTGCGCAGTCTGCACAGGCTCCGCTGCAGTCTCTGCCGGTTCCGACAGAGTGTTGGAAGTCCATTTCAATGGACTTCGTATTCGGTCTTCCACCCGACAATAGTCGGAAGACCGGAATAGTGGTATTTGTAGACCGTTTCAGTAAGATGGTACATCTTACTGCAGTATCAGCGAAGTAACCGCCGCTCAAACAGCGCGGATATTCGTTGATACGGTATTCCGTTTGCACGGAATGCCGGAAGACATTGTATCGGATAGAGATCCGAGATTTACAGGGCGTTTCTGGCAAGAAACGTTCTCATTGTTGGGAACCCAGTTGAAGATGTCAACTGCGGACAATCCGGAAACATATGGGCAGACGGAACGGGTTAACCGCGTTCTCGGAGACATGTTGCGATCATACGCAAATGCCTTTGAACAGTGGAGTGACTACCTGCCACTCACTGAATTCGCGATTAACAATTCGGTGCATGCTTCAACTAAGCATACACCGTTCTACGTGAATGCCTTAAGGCATCCACGAACCCCAGCTTTACTTGGCGGTACGCCAAATCTAAGTGGGGGAGGGACCCGCTCAAATTTTGAGCGAGTCAATGCACAAGTTGCAACTGCAACTTGTGAACAAAACGATGGCCCTTCTACTGAAAGTACAGTAGAAGCGGAAGCAGCTTCAATTGAAACTGAAGCTGCATACGATAAATATGTGTCTGCAGCAATGGCTGCAGACAATGAGTACAACGCACGTACTGCTGATAAAGCAGTAGATGAATTCGTATTACAGCGACAAGCTGTAATACGCTATATAAAAGATGCACTTGCCTCTGCTTTTGATAAGCAGAAGCAAAATGCAGACAAACAAGGAAGGAAGAACAAAAACTCCTTTCTGAAAGGTGAATTGGTATTATTAAGTACTACCAATTTGCCTACACATGCAATAAGCAACTTCCCTACACGGAAGTTGCTTCCTAAGTACATTGGACCTTTCAAGGTCCAAGAGATTCGGGGGAATGCCTACACCTTAGACATTCCCACAGCAATGCGGCTTCACCCAACATTCTACGCTGGGCGGCTCAAGCCGTATCACTCGTCTTCGTCTTACGACGAGACGCAGAACCACGGAAGATACCGTGCTTCTCCAAGTCTCCCAAGAGAGACTTGTAATCGGCTTCCAGACGTTGGTGAGCAGAGCGGAGAGTCACTACCTCCGCCTTCGACTGCACAAGATCAGCCGTGCGCCGATAGAGCTCTCCCTTATAGCGGGAAAGCTCAATGTACAGAAGATCATTCTTCTGCTGGAGGGCAGTGTGCGCCCCGAGGATGTCGCGGACATCCTCGCGAAGAGACCGATATGTATTCACACAGTTAGACATATCGCTGCACAAGGAGGAATAACCCTCCTCGAGCTTACGGAGCAAAGAACCATGCTCCGCAACAACAGCGGCGAGGGAATTCTCAGCCTCCGCCGCCCATTACTGATAATCAGGGGAATAAGCGATATATCCTCGAGCGCTTGATCTAAAAGCGCTCGGTGCCTTCGAAGAAGGGGCAGCGTACCGAGTACTTGGTACGATGGCTGGGATATCCCCAAGAGTTCGACTCTTGGGAGCCGATTGAGGTTCTGAGGGCCGACGCCCCAGACCTTTTGACTGAGTTTGAGAAGAAGTCTCAAACGCATAATACGAAGTAGAATCAACAGTAGGTGTTGATGCATTCAGGGTATCAATTAAACCCTTAATTTCGGCGGGTACGGAAAAGCCACCGTACCTCCGCAACTCCTCCTCTGACAGACGAGGAGCGCCCTGCGTACACCGCGGGCAAACGAGGTGAGAAGGGACACCACACTTTAACCCTTCTTTGATGCAAGCAAAATGAATGTATTCCATTTTTCCTGTTCGTGAGTGCTTTAAAAAGCCCTCGCGCATTACGTGAACTTTATTCACGTAATCATCTGGGCTTTTGTTGTACTTGTCAACAAAAGCATTCCAACTCTGAGTCAGGGCGTCTTTATCGTCCCTGTTCTTCCTTGACCCTTTCCTGCTCGAATAATATCGAACCTGTAAAAAGAGGTCAATAAAGTACAGACGTCTATCATCTGTACTTTGATCGAATCGACGTGACTGGATGTATTCGCAGTCATCCAGCACGTTGATATCGAACAACGCATACCGGCAGTCCCGTTTACGGTGACCGCCACCGTTGGGGGCAATAGCCCGGCCAGGGGTCCAAAACCCCACCCTGTACGGAACATGTGGTTCCGTACGATGATACGCTTTAGAAGCGGCAGGCGCCGCTTCTGTTCGAGCTCTTTTAGCAGGCGGAACACCACCTGCTTCAACACCACGCGCCGGGGTTAAATCACTCCTACGTGGAGAAGTACTTGGTCCAGGTGGGTCTATGCGTTCCCGCAACCACCTAAGATAATCATTGTCGCTGTCATAGCAGACAGCGACACCAGAGTCGTCATCGCTGTCAGGCGATGAGCACCTAGCGAGTTTCGACTCGCTAGATCCTTTAGTGGGGACAGCTGTTCCCCAATCACTTTGTTCAGAGTCAGAACTGTCTCCGAACATGGAAGAATCCTTCCTGGCAACACACCATTCGGGGTTTGTCATCGTGCGAGATGTTGCATTAGCAACATCTCCCTGTTTCTTGCCAGATGCCGCCTTAGCAGCATCTGTGGTCGAAGACGGTACGTCTTCCGACCTTTGCGTAGTTGACGCTGCTAATGCAGCGTCACCGTTGTCACTCAACACCTCAGCACCTATTGCTGAGGCGGAGGAAGAAGCTCCTTCAATGTTTCCAGCAGCGCTCTTTAGAGCGCCGCCGCTTGCTTCGACCATCGAGTCGATGGTCAATCAGTTGGTAAATGAGAACGACCAACAAGTGTCACCCATGATTGGCCAAAATAAGAGTTATTATTGTCCAACCACCTTAAGTGGGGGGTAATGTATTGGGGTGCCATTACATAATTGATATTCAAGTTAGAATATCACAGTTTAATTTCAGACGCGTTGTCTGAAATTTAAATAAGAGATTATAAGTTATTATAATCTAAAAAGGAAAAGTCGATTCGGTATAAATACCGAATCATGCGGGTTAACTAATAGTACAGTTAGTTAAAGACTTGATATAAAAAATATTAATTAGTTAGTTACTATACTATTAGCCTCTAAACCACTCATTAAATAAACACTCTTAATTTTGCGTTCTAGATAGCAAGTGAATATTTATATTCACTTTTAGTATAGGATTAGTTGTTATCAACTAATCCTACCCCTTCTTGTATTGCGCGCTTCCTCGCACAAATACAGTGTAAGCCCAGTAACAGGATCAGTCCTGTTACACTGGGTCTCACCCCGGTGATGGCGTCGTGCCATCAGGCGTTCCACATGGTAATGTGGAGTACCCTCCGTATCGAGCACTGGAGGAGGGGGTCGCGCTATGGCGGCGTGACTTCCACGAACGCTGTGATCGGCACAGCCGTCGCATCCAAGATGCTCAGGAGGGACTCCACAACTAAGGGAGTGCGAATGAACGCATAGAGGGGCTGCTTGCCTCTCTCGAGTCTCTCGTTGCGGAACTTCAGGGTCGTATTTCAACCCTGTCGGAGATGTTCCGACCTGTCGCGCCTTTCGGCTATCCGGCTTCTCACCCTCCTCCGAGAGGGGACCCGCCTCAGGGTTCCGGTATGGCTTAAGCATACCCACATAGAAGGTTGGATGCGTACGCATCGCCTTCGGGATGTCTAAGGTATACGACAAGCCCTTTCGGGCTAATACCTTGAAGGGCTCCACAAACCTGGGGCGCAGTTTATTGCGCAACACATTTGAAACTGCATGCGTAGGAAGATTTTTAGCGTTTAATAAAACACTTTCTCCCACTTGTACACCCTTTTGTTACGCCGCCCCTTGAGGTCAGCTTGCTCCTTCTGCTTGTCTTGGCTTTCCGCCATGGCATCGCAGACGTGTCGTAATACACTAAGGCGCGTCGATAAAAACTTATTCGATGTGCTTTCGCACCGATACAGGGCTGACATCGGGGAATCCTACCCCCTCAAACCCTGGGCCACACACACGTGGCGTCAACGGAACCCTCGGATTCACTAATCCGTTCACGTAAAACAGGGTAAACCCCGTAGATGCATGTACCAAATTGTTGATAGCAAATTCAACCATCGGAAGCACCTCACTCCAACTCTTTGGAGAATCCGGACATAAACTCCGGAGAATATCCTCTACAACGCGGTTAACGCGTTCCGTCTGACCGTCCGTCTGCGGATGGTCCGCAGTGGACATGAGTAGCTTGGTGCCTAGCACCTTAAACAACGCTCCCCAGAATTGTCCCGTAAAACGGGGATCCCGATCCGACACAACGGAATCGGGTATACCATGCTGTCGAAATACACGGTCTAGGAACACTTTCGCTGTTCCTTGTCCATCTATGGACTCTGGCACCGCCGCCAGGTGAGCCATCTTGCTCAATCGGTCTACAAAGACCAATATGCCGGTGTTCCCGGCCTTACCCTTCGGAAAACCGAAGATAAAATCCATGCTAATGGATTGACAACACTCCGTTGGAACCGATAAGCTCGCCAAAGGCGCAGCTGAACTTGCAGAGGGTTTAACCCTCTGACACGTCTCACAGGTGCGTATATACGCACCGACCCACTTATACATATTGGGCCACCAATACAAAGCGCTTAAAGTGTTGTAGGTCTTATCCCGACCTAAATGACCCCCGATAGGGGAGTCATGTGCCTCAAGGAGGACTCTATACTTCAGTTCCTCATCATGAGGAACTACCACCCGCGGAGTGTCCTCCGCGCTCGCGCTATAAAATGGCAGACCGTCACAGTACCTGTAACGGTGTAAACGAGCTTTAGCTCGACTTGACAGGGTTGGCTCAGACGAGCCAAGACCCTTTTCACCCAACGCGCTAATAAGCGCCGTACACTGTGGATCTTTCTCATACGCCTGGCGTATGAGATCCACCACAAACATAATAACGAATGTCGCGTGAGCGAGCTAGTAATCGGGACGACGCGACAACGCTTCCACAAGCACGTTCTGCTTGCCAGGTTTATACTTAACCTCAAAGTTGTACTCCGCAAAGAAGGAGAGCCAACGGGCCATCCGTTGCGAGAGATGAGGCGACTTTGTCGCTGTCCGTAAGGACGCGTGGTCAGTATAAACCACGAACGGCTTTGAGCCGAGTAGGTGAACCCTAAATTTGAATAGAGCATACTCCATTGCAAGAATCGCCTTGTCATGAACGGGATAATTTCGTTCCGAAGCTTTAAGATGCCTCGACTCAAACGCAATTACGCGTTCTCGTCCCCGCATCGTCTGCTTGTGACAAAGCACATCCGATTGCAAAATCGGAGGCGTCGCAGAAGACACTAAATGGTTTCCCATAATCTGGGAGAGCAAGAACGGGAGCTTTCAACAAGCTCCCCTTAACCGCTTCAAAAGCGTTTTGGTGTTCGGTTTTCCAACACCAATCAACATCCTTCTCAAGAAGGTCGGTCAATGGCTTCGCCATTTCAGCGTAGTTCTCGCTGTACTTGTGGAGATAGTTGGCTAATCCAGGTCACTTCCGTAAATCTCTAAGATTTACAGGCGAAGGCCACTCCACAATGGCTTTCACCTTCGCGGGATCCGCCCGCACTCCATCCTTACCGATGAAGCATCCGAGGAAAGGAATTTCCTCGGCACCAAATATACATTTGGATGTGTTCGCATATATTTTATGCTATCGCATACATTCGAGCACAGCTCGAAGGTGTATAAGGTGCGTCTGAACATCAGAAAAGTCGCCTTCCGCACGACTATGAACGAATATATCGTCGAAGTACGTCTGAGCGTACTTTCTATGAGGGAGGAAGAGTTGAGTCACCAATCGATTAAAAATCGCTGGTGCATTTGAAATCCCTTGGGGCATAACAAGCCACTCCCACAGCATGCCAGTAGGCGTGCTAACCGCTGTAAGCGGAATATCAGACGCTCGCATGAGCACCGGATAATACCCGTCCACCAGATCTAAGGCACTGTACACAGTACATCCCGCCATATTGTTCTGGAGGACATCATTCCGAGGAATCGGAGTCTGCATGGGTACAGTAGCTGCATTCAGCTTGTTATACGCATGCACAATGCGCCACTTTCCGTTCGGTTTACGAACACAAAAGGTGGGAGATGAGTGGGGAGACTTACTCTCCCGTACCATCCCTGCCTCTTCTTTCCCCTTGAAAAATGCGTCGATGACGTCTCATTGTTCCTTGGGTAGAGGCCACTGCCTAGTGACGCAGTATTTGGTTCCAGGAACCAAATCAATTTCATGTCGGACTCCCCGATCCGGTGGTAACCCCATCGGCGGGTTGTCACTAATGACATCTCCAAATTCCTTTAATAAGGAATGGTAAGGGTCCTCAGGATCCTCGAGGATCTTGAGGCCGCTTCGGGCATTCAATGCCTGTTTGGTTTTCACCAAAACCGACTCGTCCATCGTGAATGAGGAGTTCAACTCCTCTTCCGGACGTAATACGACAATCTCGTCGATTTCATCTGCTTTCAAAGCAGCTTCAAATTCGTTGAAGGACATCTCCTCCAACGACAACAGTTCGCCTACCCCAGGCAACCGTTCCAGGCTTACGCCTTCTGTGACAACACCTGTCACACTAATTAGCATCCTGTAGGAAGGCTGACTACTGGCCTCGAGACTCATCCCGAGACCCAGATGGGGGGATTCAATTGCCCCATCTATTGGAAGCGTCACGCGCCTATCCACAGAGGTATCTACCTCTACCACCGGTGACTTGCCGGTCTCACCTATAACGGCGTAGTCGGAATCATTTCCGACGTGCGAAAGAGACAAACTTCGGGTCTCTTCGCTTGGAAGCGCCTCGCGCTTAACCACAGGGGTCTCTACCCCTACCACTGGAGTCGCAACTTGTTCGCCGGACACGGCGTGGTCGTAATATGTTCCGACCTGCAGAAGAGACGAACTTCGGGTCTCTTATCTAAGCGCCTCGCTCTTAACCTCAGAGGAATCCACCTCTATCACTGACGACTCACCAGTCTCGCCTATAACGGCGCGGGGATTAACCGCCGAATCCCCCTCGTTAAGGAACTCTTCCTTAACGCCATTGGGAATGATCATTTCAGACATTCCAATCTCTGGAATCTCACGCCAGAATCTCTTTTGCGATCGAGCAAAGGTCGGTTCATGACTCTCCAATGCTTCAGCCGACCGCGGGTGCGTTGAGCCAATGGATTTAGACTTCCAGTCTATACATGGCTCGTGGCGTTCCATCCACTTCATGCCCAGAATGAGGTCATACCTCGAGTCCAAATCCAGGACTAGGCAACGTTCTAAGCTGTCGAAGTCTGCAAACTTCAGCTTAAGGTCAATCGAGACCCTGGGTACAGAAAACTGTACGCCCGTCGCAAGACGGACCGTGACAACGTCACGAGAACGTGCCTCTAGGGCCTCGGCATACAGCCGAATCTTCTCTACAGAAGCTCGTCTGACATAATTGTCAGACGCTCCAGAGTCTATCAAGACTCTCCAAGGCTTATCAAAGCCTTTCACGTCCGCAAGGACTACCAGCAAACCTGGCTGGTACACAAACTCGGTGCTAGAAAGCACCGCTTCCCTCGGGGCTTTGTGCTGTCGTCCCCTACCCTGGGTTTAACAGCACTGAGGGATCCCCCAGTAGGGCGCCCCGCACCTACTGGGAGCCGTCGTTTCCCGACGGCTTGGACAAGGGCTTTTTCCCCACCCTTGGTCCCTTGTAGCGAGTGTCTCGCTGAGGATTTTTCGGACATCTGTTCCTCAGATGATCCATGCTCCCACACAGGAAGCATCTCAGCGGCCCACGCCGCTGCAGCATAGCCAAGAGCTCTGTCTCGAAGCTCTGTGAAAAAGAGTCCGAATGACTCTTAGCGGGAGGTTTCTCCTCCGCTTCGACATGAATCAGGTCCATGGGTTCGGGACCCACCTTAGAGGAACGGAAGTTCCTCTCGTCGTTGAACGCCATCTTAAACATCTCCTCCAGGTATTCGGGTCGGCATCGGAACAATTCCGAACGTGCTGGCCCTTCTCTCAGGCCTCCCGTGAAGACGGGGATGGACACATCGTCCGAATACGCTTTCGCGTACATCCCTGCCAACAGGGTCTTAAGCTCCTGGATATAAATCTCCAGGTCCTTAGTGCCTTGACGGCACCTCAGGAACGCCAGTTGATTCTGGAAAACCATATTAGGGGTTGCGTACATGTCCATGAGCTTCTGCTTAAGGACCTTCCATGTTGTAAACACGTCCGTGACTGATTCCGAGCATGTAAACGCCCATGTACGGGCTTTACCCGTAAGATGGGTCAATGCAAGTCCCACTTGCAAGTGATCAGCGGTCATGTTCGCTGTGGCGAAGGCCGTTTCGACCTCTCGCAACCAAACGTAAAGGTTGTCACCCTTCTCTCCGGTGAACTCCTTTATCTTAAACGATAATGGAGGGCGCACCCCCGTGGAATGACCTCCACCGCAACTCGCCTCATGAGCGATGAGGGCATTTGACCTTGCCTTTACAGCCTCAAGGCCCTTCTCCACTAGGAGATTCATGCCTTCTTCCCCCGTTAAGGGTAACAGCCTTTTAAAGGCTTCCTGCTGGACGAGGGTCAAACTATCCCAATCGTCCTGATTCATCCTTTGCAGAGGATGCCTAGTCTACCAACACAGGTGTTGGATTGACTACAAGTGCTACCAGATGTAGCCGGTGCGTATACGCACGGGGCGGCTAGAGCACAGAGGAAGACTCTTCCTTAAAGCGGTAGCTACCGCTACTTAGCCGATACGCCCTTGTAAAGAAAGGGCTTAGTAGGAGAACTCTCCTACTCGGGGCCAAGATTCCCGGGTTTGTTTACAACCTAGCCTTAACGGCTGTATTCCCTTTACGGGATGTAGGTAAAGGTAGGGCTCCCTCTTACCTATGACACTCACTGCGCGCGCGACCGGTTGAGGTCGCACGTCCGCAAGATAGAGCGAAATGTAAACCGAATATATTTAATATGTAATTAGCCTAAATTAATTTAAACTAATAAAAACTATATGTAATACTAAGTTGAATATTCCTAATTCGTACCTAGCTAAAATGTAGTGTACACACCTGTGTACGGACACGTGGATGGCTGACACACCACCACACCAAGGGCCCATGCCCTGATTGGTTAAAATAACCAAAGGTTCGAAACCTTTCAACCCGGCCAATACTGACCTCAACCGTGGTGTACTCATGTACACCAACACTAAATGTAACCCTAATGTAACCCCGTTACACGCTTAAAGAAGCCGAACTTCTAGAGGATATATGCAAACCAATGGGGGAAGAGGTGAGAACACTTGGCTCGATTACCCTCCCAGTAGCCTTTCCAAAAAGGGGCCGCTGACACAGCGGGTGGAGTTGAGGGCGAGTTCTCAGGAACTTTACGTCTACCGGTGGGCTAAAGAGTGCACTACGTGCTCCCGCCCGGGACGTGTGAAGGTGCGTATCCAGTGAAAGGGAGGCGCGAAGTTATCACGCCGTCCCAATCGACGATCTAGTTGGTAGGACGCAAAAAGAGAACTTTATTATCCTTATATCCTAAAATCAACCAATTACCTAATATCGACCAATCAACTCTACCCATACTGATATGCATCATCGAGAAATCAACCTGATATATCATCCGTCTGTCGCTTACCATCATGTACCTGTACCCTTCGTCGCTTCTGCTCCGGATGGCCCGTACATGTTTACAACAGTTGACCCAAAAACCCTCCATGCGCTTCTCCACAAATATGGCACGATGGATGATGTTCGCAAGTGGATGTTTTGGGGCGATGAGGTGCAATACACCTCCTTCATTTTTAAATTCAACTCCCTAATACGAAATTCACCATGTACCTGTTGCCGAGTCAATCCTTGGGTGTGACCGAACCCTTCATGTCCGAACATATCACTACACCCAATCTGTCGATGGGCGAATGCTCGCTACTATCCTTCTTCGCTTGATTACCCTTGGTATGCTTACCCTGAGAGCAGGTAAGACAGTTCATGTGCTTGTTGTCAGAAAGTTCGATTCCAAACCTTGGATCCTTTGCTAATTTGTCAATGACGTCGTAACTTAGATGCCCCATCCGTGAATGAAAATGCATCAATGATCCACGCTGAACGTCATTGATCTTCCGTATTTTATCCTCATTTACTTCAATCGCCGCCATAAAGATATCCCCAAGCTTTTTCTCGGGTATATCCACTAGTATATTGATCTTCAAGACCTTGTTAATTTTCTCCACGTCAAATATGCTCTCACCAGTCACTTGATGCTTGATCACTCTTCGACTGCCCACGTAAGATAAGCCACAGCCTTTCGATCATGCTTCAGAAACACCTTGTATAACTTCCTCGCTTTTTCCAATGATTAATTCAACTTGCTCCCTATAAGCCAGCGAGTACTTCCCTGAGTTCTGGTACACGGTACACAGAGACCCAAACGCAACGATCTCTCCAAGTCGCGGCTTATTACCCGTCCGCATTTCCATCGGCAACATCTCCCTTGGATTCGCGCTCTTCGGGCTTCTATTCAGTATGAAAGCCGTGTATTCCAATGTAGCCGGGTGCGTACACGCACGGTGCGACTAGCGCACAGAGGAAGACTTTCCAAAAGCGGCGATGTGCCGCAACTTAGCCGATACGCCCTTTACAAAAGGGATTAGTATGAGAGAGATCTCCTACTCGGGGCCAAGATTCCCGGTTTGGTTTACTATTAGCTTTCGCTAATGCCTTAACGCAAGGCTCTCTTACTAAGGGTGTAGCTAAAGGGAGGACTACCTTTACGCTACTGCACTCACTACACGCGCGACCGGTCGAGGTCGTGCGTCTGTAGCCGGTTGAGTGAAATGTAAACTGAATGTATATTTAATATATAATTAGCCTAAATTAATTTAAACTAATGTAAACTATATGTAATAGTAAGTAGAACTTACCAAATTCGTACCTAGCTAAAATGTAGTGTACACCACCTGTGTACCAACACGTGGCTGGCTGCCACGTCCCCCCAAGGGCTCCTGCCTTGATTGGTTAAAATAACCAATGGTTCAAAACCTTTCGAACTGGTCAATACTGACCCCAACCGTAGTGTACCCACGTACACCACCTACTAAATGTGACTCGAATGTAACCCTGTTACATCCAATGCATCGCCCCAAAATGACAAATTCAGTCCACACGCAAACAGTATGTATCGCGCCATGTTGATTATAGTGCGATGAATCCGTTCAGCCTTGCCGTTGCTCGCTTGATTTTCAGCTTGACTTAGTTGTCGTCCAATTCATGTGCTTCTTCTCTCAAAAAAGCGATAAAATGCTCGAACCTCTTGGCTGCCATGTCCTTAGTCTTTGGTAAAAAAAAAAAACTCGAACGTAGTTCGTCTTGTGATCCATGTAAAAGTGATATATTTTAACTAGACTAAATTATAGGTGTACACAATTTATAAAATTTGTGTACACCTATTTTCCGCACTTGCGCGGTGATGCATCATACTTGGAATATCGAAACGCTTCAGCACATCTTCATATTCTAACAATTCTACTGACCAGTTAGACGAAGACCAGCCCTAAATTCACTGACAAAACCCTAAATTCACTAATCACCTGATCATGTTCACGTGATCATCCATTTGTGTCTAACCGGCACGAAAATTGGGTGTGGGGAAGACGGAACTGTCCGGCGTTAACTTCAGCATCTCAAAAACATAGGCAATCGTAAACCCACTTTAAAGATATGTTTGGATCTTTGTATTCATCAATATCTCAGTGATTTCACGCGCTATGTTATCGCCTGACTCCATGGGTACAACTAGTGTCTCTCGCAGCATTACTATCCAGAGGAACGTACTATATTAGTATAATTAAACAAAAAAGGGCGGACATATTATAAGCGCTTTATTATGGGGTGTACCTAGCGAAGGGTTTGTGTGCCTAGCAATTCCCTTTAAATAAATATTCCCACCCTTGTCTGACTAATCACAACCGATGAAAAAACTTGACTTATATAAGTAGATTTATTAAATGAAGAAAGTATGTAAATCTGTTATGGTCCCTGCAGTAGCACGGAAAATGCCTGATGATCCGAATCCATGGGATAAAGATGCAGGTCTGCCTTGAAACGTCTGCAGGATATCGAGCTTCATGACGTTCAAGAGAAGTCATTAAGCGGCAAACTGAGTGATGCGAAGAGTTTTCAACCAGTTTTTCAGTAGACTAATAGGGAGTTTCGGGTATTCCGATCTTCAGAGAAATTATCTTCAGCTTATTTTTAGAGGCAGGCAAATATTCCATCCAGCCCAATCGGGCGCCCCTCCCCTCTTTTTTATTCTCCGTACTGGACTCGCAAAATTAGGCACCCTGCCACGTCAAAGCGTAATAATTTGTTGCATGTTTGGTTTCTTTAGCTTGTTAACGTTGCGAGTTAGATTACGCAGCTAGCAAACCTCCATATTTTTGTTATACCGGTTAGCATACGACTTAAACACGCCGCGACAAAGGATAAGACTACATGGATATGTGTACATAGACAATCCTCTCGAGCATGGCATTCTGAATAAATTATACATTCCATATAGTGATAGTGTCTTTAGTATGTATACTACTCATTTTCTAGTTTAATAAAATAAGCGTTTTGCCCGATTTTTTTGCGTTTTTTGGCTAATGGCATTACCAGTTACAATCCGCAAGCACCGAGTGTTCAACTGGCGTGCTATCCCGCCCTTTTACGGACAGAGGGGTGTTGTATCATTAAATTGGAACAGTTTATTGGTTCCTCTTGATTGTGATACGTGTACGATAGTGGTAACAATGTATCATCCGAAAATGGATGATCACGTGATCAGTGGATTTAGGGTTTTATCAGTGAATTTAGGGTTTTATCAGTCGATTTAGGGTTTTATCAGTGGATTTTGGGTTTTATCAGTGGATTTTGGGTTTCATCAGTGGATTTAGGGTTTTCTCAGTGAATTTAAGGCTCGTCTAGACGAACGGAGAAACACCCTTCGTATCGTAAGTCCTCGTGGGTGTCGGTTAAGTAAGATAATGGTTGACTTTACCACAAACTCACAAGGAAGTAGCTAGACCGGGCGTCTATGTTGCCTTAAAGCCAATTTATATTTACCTGACTTTTTTCTTACACGTGTCAACAATGTTCACGATTGTACTTTGTCTAAGGTAGGGGCTTAATCTGAGGCTGTGAGATTCATCCTGCTGTTAAAAGCGGGATTCGTCGAACGAATCAGCACACCCCGACATGTGTAACTAACTCATCAATACCACACTATTTCTTCGCTCCCGCTCATACTCCGTGTAATTCCCGTCAAAGAACACGACGCGACCATCTCCCTCGAAAGCGATAATGTGAGAGCAAATGCGGTCCAAAAACCATCGGTCATGCGAAATGACCATAGAGACGCCGTTAAAGTCGATCAGGGCATTCTCAAGGGACCGTAGCGTGTCAACATCAAGATCATTCGTTGGCTCATCCAGCATCACGACATTGTGACCACTCAGCAACATTTTTGCAAGATGGACTCGATTGCGCTCACCTCCACTAAGACTACTCACTTTCTTCTCCTGCATCCCCCCACGCAGGTTAAAACTTGCAATATAAGCACGTGTATTAATACGATTGCCATTGATCTCCACAAACTCATTGTCGCCTGAAATCTCCTCGTATACCGACCGTCTGCCGCTGAGTTCGCCACGATTTTGACTCACATGGCCAAGACTCACAGTCTTTCCCAGCTCTACGCTGCCCTCGTCAGGTTCTTCGATACCAGCGATAATGTTAAACAGTGTAGACTTCCCCATTCCGTTACCTCCAATGATACCCACAATTGCATGAGGCGGAATTTCAAACGATAGTTTATCGAAGAGCACACGTCCGTCGTCCAGCATTTTACGCAAATTGGTCACCTTAATTACCTTACTTCCCAAACGAGCACCGGATGGCACTATGATTTGACCTTCCTCCACACGTGACGATGCACTAATGCTACTGGACTCCATTTCCTGTAGCCTTTTCAAGCGCGCCTTGTTCGCCTTTTTGCTTCCCTGGTGGCCGCGAGACCACTCAAGCTCAGACGAAATTTGCTTTGCGCGTAAGGCATCGCTTTTGCGCTGCATATTGAGGCGGTTGCGACGCTGTGTGAGCCATTTCGTGTAATTTCCTTCGTATACAAACATATCACCTCGGTCCAGCTCCAAAACCCAGCCAGCCACATTGTCCAAAAAGTAGCGATCATGAGTAATGGACAACACCGTACCACGGTACTTTTGTAAGAAAAGTTCCAACCAATGCACCGACTCGGCGTCTAAATGGTTTGTGGGTTCATCTAATAGCAGTATATCGGGCTTCTCCAGCAGTAGCCTGCACAGCGCCACACGCCGTCGTTCGCCTCCGGACAGCACCTTCACATTTGCTTCCGAAGGTGGAACTCTTAATGCTGCCATAGCTTTTTCTACCTCATGACTCAGATCCCAGCAGCCCAACTGTTCGATTTTTTCCTGTAGAGTGGCTTGTTTTTGCAGTAAGGCATCAAAGTCAGCGTCTGGCTCACCCATGGCCATCGACACCTCGTCAAACTTGGCTAAAAGCATTTGACTTTCCTTCATCCCATCCATAATGTTCTCGTACACATTTTTGTTCGGATCAAGCTGTGGTTCCTGCGGTAAATACCCGACTTTCAGTCCATCTTTAATCCAGCGTTCTCCATCAAAGTCGGTGCGGACACCAGCAATGATCTTAAGCAACGTGGACTTTCCACTTCCATTTGATCCTAACACGCCAATTTTAGCTCCACGCAGAAATCCCAAACTTACGCGTTCAAAGAGCTTCTTCCCTCCAGGGATGGTCACTCCCACGTCTCTTAAATGACACACGAAGTCACCAGGGACGCCTCCACCAGCGTTAGACGAGCCAGAAGAAGATGAAAATGAAGAGACACCATTTTCAAAATACTTCGCAACCACCAGCCAATTGCTACATCGTGACGAGCGCCGTAGACTGCGTGACAATAGCAAGGGCGAGGTGACCAGCCGACACTGCATAACTGTGATGTTTAAATTCTTTAGGTTTAAAATAGAACCAAAACTAGGTTTTAGCCTTCATTAGCGTAACAAGTGTCCTTATCTCGGACTTTTGTCAGTAATAGTGACGGTCCCTCGGATTTGGGACTGAGTAAATAGGGGGGGTCAGACATAAGAAAAAAAGTGTTTATTTCGTGAAATAAGCACTCGCGATATGAACGTTTATTTCACACGATATACACACTTTGAAATGAACAGCTCTCGAGCTGCTCATATCCGAAATAAACGTTTATTTCGTTTGGGCTAAACTTTAAGTTTTACCCCCCCTAATAGGGGGTTTCAAAGTTGGCGATTTCGGAGAACGATTTCATCCAAAATTGGGGACGACCATGTTTTGGTAAATCGACCCCCCCCCCCGCCATTTTAAGGATTTTTTTTGTCCATTTCAGGAATTTAAATTTGCCTCTGAGGGTTCAGGGCTCATGTCCGAACCCTCCTCTGTAGGCCCCCTATTCAGATCCGTGATTCATGAATAAATGCTTGATTCAGATTCATGATTCATGAATCATCCTAACCCTACACCGCTAATTACAGTAAGCCAATATGCACAACTACTAGCAGGCACATATATGCCAATACCATTTGTTGTGTGTAATGAATACAGGTCAGCTGGGCCTATTCTTAGCTCCGCTCTTCCGATTGATTGGTTGCCACTATAACTTTAATAACTATTTTCATTAATAATGACACGCTTGTCACTTCGTTATTTCTTAATCTTATTGGTCATTGCTTCTTAAATTTCTTTTAATTCCGTCGGTTGATTCTGTAGTCGTAGTCGTCGAAGTTAGCTCTTAGAAAAGTATAAATAGCAGGGTAGACGTGTTAAGAATAAACATTAAGTCCCTTAAAACCTAGAGACATTACATTGTGTGTCCCCAGTTGGTGTGCCTCAAAGACTTCTATAGAAAAAAGGGTTTCCTTCAGATAGATTGAGTCTGTTAAATTGGCTGAATTTATTATAGAGTTTATGGTTTCTGAATACACAATCTGTTTTTCTGTCATGATTTTGGGGGTGTCTTTGTTATGCTAAAAGCCTGTAAATGCGTGATTTACTATATATATATGGTGATTCATGATTCATGAATCTGAATCATGAATCAGCCCTGGGAAAATGAATCTGAATCATGAATCAGGCTTGATTCAGGATTAAGTGATTCAAATAGGAGGCCTACTCCTCTGCCTTAAACTCTTCCCCGTGACTCTCCAGCGCTGCACAACCGCTGCACATATATCCTCCACCCTCCTGGCAACCACCGTCCCAATGGCCTGACGTTGCGCGCCCTGCCCCGAGTACGATGGCCGTCGCATCTCGACATCAACACCAATCATCGCCGCCCTTGGCATGTCCACGACTTGTACACCCGCCGCGCCCCAGCGAGGTGTGTATATATAGCACAGCGCGGTCGATCGACTACAGCCCGCACGAAGCCAAGCTCATAAAGAAGTTTAGCTACAGAAAATGGGTATGTTCCGTATGTTCCCCGCCATGATCCACGTGTGTGTCAGTTCACGAAACGTATGATATGGCCACTCTGCCACTAGAGGACGAAGTATACCCGATGACGCTCTTAACTGAAGAGCTAAAGAGTGATGAAGTCGAGAATCGAATTAAAGCCATGCGGCGTCTGCGTACCGTGGCGCAGGCACTCGGTCCGGAACGTACTCGTTCGGATCTGATACCCTTCCTTCGTCGTATGTAGCGGTGATACTGCTGTTACGAAACTGGTCATACCACATGCATTAACCGTGTTTTTATCCCAAAAATAGAAGCTACAGAAGGTGAAAACGAAGTGCTTGTAGCGTTGGCGGAAGAACTAGGTGGCTTTGTCGACCTCGTGGGTAGCGCCGAGTATGCGTCGACACTGGTGGAGCCACTGAAGGTTCTTGCTGGCGTAGAGGAAACTGTGGTGCGGGATCGTGCAGTCGATTCCTTGCAAAAGGTTGTGGCAGTGGTGCCCAACGTAGGCAACGTGATGGTTCCATTGGTCAAGCGTTTAGCTGAAGGCAATTGGTTCACGACGCGCGTATCAATGTCCTCGCTCTTTGCATCGATCTATGGCAAGCTTTGGGATCCTGGACGCAAGAAGGAGCTGCGCGAGTGCGTGATTTAGAGAGCTATTTAGTGATATATATCGGGCTGTGATTAATGAGTCTATGACGTGCAGTTCCTTTCAGATGATGTGCAACGATGATACCCGATGGTACGTCGTGGGGCGGCATCAAATCTTGGCAAGTTTGCGGGGACCATGGAGAAACATCAGATTGCTGGCATGAGCCTACCACTGTTTCGATCTCTCACGGCAGATGACTAGGACAGTGTTCGTTTGCTGTCTATTGAGAACTCGGTGGCAATCGATGAGTTGCTTTCGCCTGAAGATAACGCGTTGCATGTGCTTCCTATTGTGCGCTCCTCAGTGGAGGACCGCTCATGGCGTGTTCGTTTTAGAATCACGAAGGACTTTTACCCGCTCTCGCGGGCCATGGGACAACAGATTACCGAGTCGGATCTGATCAGCTTCTTCAGCAACCTTCTTCAGGTGCAAAGTGATGCTAGTCATGAAGAACAGGGTTGTGTATCTTATGATGCCATTTGTACAGGATGCGGAGGCTGAAGTGCGTGCAGCGGCCGCGAAGAACCTGTCGGGCTACGTTTCCATCATCGAGAGCGAGCTGTTTTCGAGCGAACTCCTTCCGCTGCTATCTGCTTTATCTCAGGACACAGCCCCGAACGTTCGCAGTACGTGTTGTTCTTAGCTTTTAGTAGATGCAACGAATTCCTTACGCTTGTAATTACGCATGAGCTGCAGCTGCTGTTTCCATCGCGTGTATGGATCTTGCGCCTAAGCTGGGCGAAGTAACGTCCTAGTCGATACTTGCCCCTATTTTGCTGCTTTCCTGCGGGACGAGGTCGTCGATGTGCGACTGAACATTTTGAAGCGAATGAAATTTCTTGCGCAATGGATGGATTCGTTCGAATCAGTGCTGTTGCCAGCCGTTGCCGACCTAGCGCGCGACTTGCAGTGGCGTGTGCGTGAGGCTGTGGTTCTCTCGATCCCAGCATTAGCTGGTAGTTTGGGATCTCAGTATTTCCAGGAGCATCTGCTCGAGGTCTACATCAGCGCGTTTACGGATAGGGTTGGCGAGGTTGGTCTGAGTACGACCAAAATCTTGCCACAGCTGTTATAGGCTTTGGGAAGCGACTACATTCTTCAGAACGTGATGCCGCGCCTGAACCAGATATTTGAAAAGTATATAATTTACCAGGAGCGCGTCAATGTGCTTCATGCGCTGAAGCAGAGCTGTGTAAAAAAGTGTCGAGTGATTTGCAAAGCCTCATGACAACACTAGCTATCCGTGGCGCCCACGACAAGATTCCCAACGTTAGATTCGTGGCCTCCATGAATTTAGAGCAGCCATGTAATATCGTCGATGCTTCCGTGGTCGCAACGCAAGTTCGGTACGTTCTGCAGCTGCGTTGTGCTTTGTAAATTTCAGTATGTCGAGACTAATTGCATCCCGTAGACCGTGCCTGACGGAAGTAGTGAACGACACGGACATGGACGTCAAGCATTACTCGAGTATTGCACTGGATGCGGTTCAGGGGGTAGACAGTGTAAGCACGCGCTCGATCATGAGGATTTCAGAGGCGTTTATCCCCCTACTCTAGTGCTTTGACGACCTTTACCGGAACTGCCTTTTATACTATTCGTCTTCCTCCCGCGCATTACGATCCTCAGACACTAATTGTCAACTTTGCATGGTATGCAATGGATCGTCATTCTAAACGAATAAACACGCTACTACTTTCTATGATCAGTTATGTCATGCATCTCCTGTACTTGGCCTATACTTGTGGTGACACGATCGTCTGGATAAAATAGCGATGCCAACGTGTGTCTGTCGTAATTTCCGGATGAAAGGCTGTAACTAAGATATGGTCTTTACGTGCAGCTATAATAACGTCCTTTGGGTCATTTTTCCACCTCTTTGACAATTCGACTGCCAAGTTACTTATTAGTTTGGACCTGGCCAACTTGCAGCTTATCAAGCCCAGTGAGCAGCCCCGTAGCGACGTGAGTCGATTGTTCCCATTAAAACTTTACACGAAAGGGACGATGTATGTGCTTTATGTTTCGAGTTACGCGCAGCTGCAGTCGTGGGAGTATAAGATCGATCTACATCGTCGTGAACTGCTGATTCCGTACAGTTTTGGATGGATGTGATAAATAGTTTGTGTACAGAATTTAGTGAGTAGTTAAATAGTCAGGGATGGAGATAATCTAGGTAATCTACATGGGAAATTAAGCTTTTGCTGCACTTCAATACTTCCTGATTCACAGCGAGACCACAGCAGCCAAGACGAGCGAGCTTCCTTAGCCTCCAATGCGGAAAACAACAGTTTATCCTCTTTTGTTAGTATTTGCTTTAGTTACAAGAAACATGGTTTCTTCTGCGACTCCTATCATCGGCGGGCTGTCACGAAGCCGATATTTCTTGACGTATGACAGTCTCTTCAGTATGATATTGCCATTGTTAGCACAAAATACTGTACGTGCGCCAAAGGATGTGGTTGACGCGTGTGTCTGGGGTTAGGGAAGAGGGCGGCGATTTCGAGAAAGAAAATCGTCCATTTCGCCAAAACGAAATCGAGCTAGTCGATTTCCGAAATGGACGAAAAATCGACCAAATGGTCGATCATTTCACCTACAAAAATTACCCGAAATCACCTAACTTTGAAACACCCTAATAGAAGGTGGTTAATTTTTGGCACGCCTATTGCTACATACGCTTTGCCTATTGCCACATACGTTCTGCCTATTTCCACAAACAATTTTATATCAGATATGAGGGGGTTTCAAAGTTGGGTGATTTCGGGTCATTTTTGTGAGGTGAAATGGTCGACCATTTGGCGCGTCTGAGATTGGGTGGAAACCACAGTCTCTGCGTCAAGGTTTTTTTGTTAGTAATTTCGACTGAACAGCTTAAACGCGTTGATTTTGCCGTAACAGGAGCATTTGCGGTACAAGTATTGGTAGCGATGACTTTATTATTGATGAAGTCTTTCGGGCAGTCGCAGACGCTGAATTCACAAGTTGTAAGTCCTTTGCGAGGATACCTGGCAGAGAATTAGTGGTTTGTAGCCACAGCCAAAGCGGGATTAATTTATGACGGGTGTGTGCGTTTGCACAGAGGTACGTCTTTTCATGACGGTTCTCTTGTCATGCTCACATGCTATCGTTACTGATTTGTCAGTTTCTTCAAATTGAGATACTAACGCAGGTACTGACCTGAATAACTATCTGCAGATGCTTCCTCAGGCTCATGTTCGTGTTAATCAGCAGATGCACGCTTGCTCAGCAGTAATTATCTGTTTCTTGGTTTCTTTAGATCTGACAACGTTCTAGAGTGTGGTGAAGTGCAAGTGGAAGTTGTTGACCAGTTTGTACCAGTGTACCAGTTTTCAAGGAGATCGATCTGGTTGGCTGAAATGACGGAGTATTTTGGGCCAATCGTGTGCTTGGAGTGTTATGTACGCGTATTCAAGGTAAGACACACGGTTTACATATAGTTTACATATTGGATTTTTATTGGCTAAATAATATAGTGTTCGTACTACATTGGGTTGCATAAGTAGCCGCTCCGTAGGAGTCATTGGGAGCAGAGGGATAACAGGGTCCCCTCTCGCTCATTAAGCCCGGCCAGGACAGAGCTCCACCGGAATCCCCACGACGGGGAGCACCCATTACGTTCACTCACCCTCAAGTTCGTCCCCGCTCAAGGGAGGCGGGTTATTTTTTTGCTGGGTTACTCATCGCGATCTGCTGCGATCAAGTCCCAGGAATTGGCTGGATTACTCATCGCGATCTGCGGTCAAGTTCCAGAAACATTTATTGGCTGGATTACTCATTGCTATACAATCAAGTGCCAGGATTTACTATTGATTGGATTACTCACTGCCTCGGGCGGTCAAGTGCCAGATTTAACCGCATTCGGAGTGAAGATTTCCGCTTCGTTTGCAGATCGGCTAGTTCGCATTATCTTTCGTTGGAATTTTGGATCAGTACCCCAGAAGTGGTACATACATATCGATCTTCTCTAAAGTCTCCACCAAGCAGCGGTCCACCAAGTGTGTAACCAGCCCATTCCATCGGGTACACAAGGTGAGACTCGTGAAAAATCGGACCAGGCGCCCTATGCTGATGATCGATCGTCTGCTGGCAGCGGACGATCAGATCGGATCGTAGGCCAAGGTTCGCGGGGTACCCCCCCCCCGTCAGTTGGAAGGCTGGGCACAATGGTGGTCAGGTTCTCGACACTACGGTGTTCGATTTTGAACTTGACTCCACCACAAGAGTTATATCATTTGAAAAGCGCTATGTTGGAAGGAGCAGCACAATGAACATGAAGCCAATGCCGAATGGGAAGAAAAGTTGTAAATTATGCGGGGAAAGAAGCTTCAGGACGCGGGTAAAATACACGAGCGGGTACAGGCTTGACGATACATCAGCTGTAATAGGCGTGCTCAATATCCGTCGACTGCGACGGAGGTTGAGGATATAGTTCCGCTGATCTTTCTGAGGAATTGTGCTAACATCCAGAGGTTAAGCCCGAATACAAACGAAGAATATGAAATCTGTAGTCGATGTCACTTGCAGCTGACAGATAATGAATTAATAACGCATTGACAGCTTTTTCTACAACTCACAATAATAATCGCTGCGCAATTGTAGAGATATCACTATTTTAATGTCGGACTGTCACCTGGAGAGATTATGTGGTGAAGTGGATTCAAGAATTTCAGTCACTTTGTGTCAGCGGCACGCCGATCATCTTATCGGCGATCGGATTGGTGGAAACCAAGGAGGCTTTTAAGCCTATCGTGTGAAAGAAGTGTCAAGAACACAGATTTTGGTAAGTCACATGATATTGCGTGTACTTTACATATTTCATGTTTGTACATATTGGGGACCGTAGGGAGATAGGATTGGTTAGTTTTGGATTTTTGGCCTTTTAACTCGCAACAAGGAAGTAGTTAGCATCTTTGTTAAGTACGTTAGTCGCCTCTGCACGCCGCGGAGTGTTTGGGAGAAGAGGGTCGAGTAATCCCCTCTATCTCATTATACCCGGCCGGGACGCGTTAAAGACGTACTTGGACCGCCGGAAGTCCCTCAACGGGAGTACGCATTGGTCGGCTTCACAAGCCCAAGTCACACACGTTTGGAACGTGTAACCAAGTTTTTGGATTATTACGTGGAGATAACGTCCTTGGAGTTTGTCACGTTCTCTTTGGATCTCCACATTGGAATATTGGTCTTTATTCTCGCATTGGTTGGGCTCTACGATCGGTTAAGCGATCTGCCCTTTGGAGTATACTTACTCTAAGTATAATTGGTCTGCCCGTACCCAGGGTGAAGAGTTCCGCCCAGGGTACACCACCCATCACGATCTCGCATTTAAGACCCAAATCAATTCACAGCGACGTTCCACCAAGTGTGTAACCAGCCCATTCCATCGGGTACACAAGTTGAGATAGAGACGCAGAAATCGGACCAGGCGTCCTATGCTGATGATCGGTCGTCTGCTAGCAGCGGACGATCAGATCGGATCGAAGGCGAAGGTTCGAGGGGTACCCCCCCCCTTCAGTTGGAAGGCTGGGCACGATGGTGGTCAGGTTCTCGACACTACGGTGTTCGATATTGAACTTGCCTCCACCACAATTACGTGTCATGAATGAATACTAGTGTCATTTATTGATAGTGGATGAGGTAAAAGGATGTAACAGGGTTACATTCAAGTCACATTTAGTAGGTGGTGTACGTGAGTACACTACGGTTGGGGTCAGTATTGACCGGTTCGAAAGGTTTTGAACCATTTGTTATTTGAACAAATCAGGGCAGAACCCTTGGGGGTGGCGTGGCAGCCAGCCACGTGTTGGTACACAGGTGGTGTACACTACATTCTAGCTAACAATATCATGACGCAATAAACCTCATTTCTGAGGCATTTCCGTATAGTGGTATGAATTTGGTAAGTTCTACTTAGTATTACACATATTTTACATTAGTTTAAATTAAATTAGGCTAAATTTATATTAAATATACATTCAGTTTACATTTTCACTCGACGACTACAGACGTACTACCTCGACCGGTCGCACGTGTAGTGAGTGCAGTAGCGTAAGGGGAGCCCTCCCCTTAGCTACACCCTTAGTAAGGGAGCCTTACGTTAAGGCATTAGCGAAAGATAAGTGTAAACCAAACCGGGAATCTTGGCCCCGAGTAGGAGAGCTCTCTCCTACTAAGCCCTTTTATAAGGGCGTATCGGCTAAGTAGAGGCGAACGCCGCTTAAAGGAAAATCTTCCTCTGTGCGCTAGCCGCACCGTTAGTATACGCACCGGCTACAAAGGATCTTTGATGACATCCTAACATGGAAAAGAATTACAACTCAGCAGTTTTTTTTTGCTATCTTTTCATGGCTGGAAAGAATGATGATGGAAAATAGAAGATGATGGCAAAAGAAGGCGATGCCTTCGCTCGCTCATCATTGGCCCAGCAACCCAATCACTTTTCGCGATCCCTCACGCGTGCTGATGCTCATCATCGTACGACTCGTAGTCATCCTCTTCATACTCATGCTCATACTCGTACACCTCCACGGGCGGTGTTTCGGGCGCTGCCACCACCTGGTCATCCAGCTCCTTCTGTGGCACAATCTCCAAGCCCAAATAAGAGTTCGTAGATCGTTCTTTTCCTCTGCCGGTATGTGTTCGCAGGCAGTAACTTGGATGTCCATTCATTGGCGATCACAACATAGCTTCAAATAGCGTCTGACCAGCGCGTCCCTTTACTGCGTGTCGATTACTCTCATAGTCCACAAGCACAACGTTTACCCTGCGAACAGCTACAACCGGTTAATGGGACGCTATACAGTGAGATTAAAATCCATAAAGACGCACAGTTTTGCGGCCACGGTGGGAGCGGAAGCATCGGCTGCAAGCCCGCCGATGAAGCGGAAAGCGGCGGCTAGCGACAGATGACAGAACTGATAAACTTGGATATCCATTCATTGACGATCACATCATGCGACAGCGGGGATACAGAGCCCTCACCAAAAAAGGACTCAGTATAGAAATCAGTGCGTCGGGCATCGTACACTTGTAATATGACTAGTGAAAGTTATGTCAAACGAATGACTCCTTGGTCGGTGGCCGCTATCGACGCGTTCGGACATGAACCCTCAGAGGCAAATTTAAATTCCTGAAATGGACAAAAGATTTCCTTAAAATGGCGGGGGGGGGTCGATTTGCCAAAAAGAAAGGTCGTCCCCAATTTTGGATGAAACCGTTCTCCGAAAATCACCAACTTTGAAACCCCCTATGATTTTTGAAGGGGTTGTCTAAACTGACCGAGCCATTTGTCTAAACTGACCACTATTGTTCTAATGGATGACTTCCAAAACCCGGATAAACGGGGAAAACAAATAGTTTTTGTCCGCCCCTGACAAATCTGATTGTCGCCACAAAAATAAATATTAATAAGTCGGTTGACCACCAAAACCATAAGTTGAGAAAACATACCCTCAGTTTTCACCGCAAAATACTAGTAGTCAATTGTCCACCAAAACCTTATTGATCATGAAGCTCAAGCACTTGATCACGACCTTGTCATCTACTGTGTTCAACTGGTGTGCTATCCCGCCCTTTTGCTGACAGAGGGGTGTTGTAATGGGGTGCCATTACATAATTGATATTCAAGTTAGAATATCACAGTTGAATTTCAGACCCGTTGTCTGAAACTCAAATAATAGATTATAAGTTATTATAATCTACGAAGGAAAAGTCGATTCGGTATAAATACCGAATCATGCAGGTTAACTAATAGTACAGTTAGTTTAATACTTGATATTATTATATCAATTAGGTAATTACTATACTGTTAGCCGCTAACCACCCATTTAATAAACACTCTTAATTTTGCGTTCTAAAGAATAAGTAAATACTTATTTTTACTTTTAGTATAGGATTAGTTGTTACCAACTAATCCTGCCCTTATTCTATTGCGCGCTTACTCGCAAAATACAGTGTAAGCCCGTAACAGGATCAGTCCTGTTACACCTGGTAGCACTTTGTGGTCCGTCTTAACGACCACAGTTCCGTTCCGCTAGTCAACTAGCGCAGCGAAGATTAAGAGCCGCTCGGCATCAAGTCGTGAGACATGACGCCTGCCGAGCGAGAGAGAACGCTGGAAGTGGTGACGAAACACTTCCCCCACTTCTCGTTGCGAAGTAAAGACGCGATGGTAGAGATGGTTCGGTCCATGGGGACCGACATCCTTACCTTCCTCCTGGGTAAGTCCCCGGAGGAAGTGATAGAGGTGGTGAATCGCTTTAGGCGAAACCACCTAGAAAATCCAGCACGGCCCGCGAAAGAGGCAGGGGGACCGCACCTGCACCTGCAACGCATAGCGTTGAAGTGGTAAAGGCGCGAGTACCGCCCTTTACCGGTGAAGGGGGCGAGTCCCTTCGTAGATGGTTCGCAGAGGTGGAAGATGCCATCTCTGCGCAAAATATTGTTGACGAACGTCAACAGGCGTACTTCGCCACAACATGTCTAGGCGGTAGAGCCAGGGCATTGGCGATGAGTCGCAGAGCCACTGATGACTCTGCGTTCCTTACTTATAAGGAATTAAAAGCTGAGCTAAAGCTCAACTTTGAAGCTCCATTTCTGGAGCTAAGTAGTCGGCAGGAGTTCATGGAACTCCGGCAAGGTAAGCTTGACCTTCAAGCTTACGCTCAGAAGACGCAATATTTGCTGTCAAATATTGTGTATGAGCCGGTGCCCCCTGCTATGCAGGTCACTGGCTTCACGGGACTCAATGATGGTCCCGTCAAACAGAGTCTCTACCGGCACCCGCCAGATACTCTAAGGGATGCCATTGATATGAGCATCCGTGAGGAGTTCAGCATGCGATCAGCGTCATCGCATGCTGGGTACAGCCGAAGGGATCAATAGCCCTTCGCTTTTGACATGCCGCAACGGCATGTCAACAATCAGCAGTCAGGCAGACGAAGCTCACACATCGTCTCAAGAAACAGCCACCCGCGCCAGAGCATGGACGGTGGAGGTCCAGAGCCGATGGACCTATCAGTTGCGGTTGATTCAAACACGAAGCAACCGGAATTTAAGAAGAACATTCGCTGAAATCGATGCGCGAAAGTGGGGCATTTTGCCCATGATTGTATGGCACCGCGTCCACTGCCACGCAGTCAGCGGACGGAACCGTCCGCTGCACGGCGACACCAACAGGGACATCACCCTGTTGGTGCAAAAAACGAGAATCGCCAGTAGGGGCGGGGCGCCCTACTGGGAATGTTATCCCACATGCCGACATAGGGCATGTTAGGGTAATAGCCCCAGACGGGACTATGTCCTGTCAAAAGGTGCAGGGTGATGGTAAGCCTCTTATCACCCTGGAGGTTAAGTCGCACGGGAGCGATGTCCCCATGCGAGCTTTGTTTGACACAGGAGCGTCAAACAATTTCGTTAGAACTCAGAGTCTAACGCTGTTGAGCTTCGTGGAGGTAGAAACCCCGCGAAGTATGTTGTCAGTCCGGTTAGCAACAGATTCAACTGTGACTATTCCAAAGCGTGTGATTAAAACACGCTTCGAGTTGAATGAACTGTCATTCGAGGATGAATTCATCATCCTCTATTTAGATGACAAGTTCGATGTGATACTTGGAATCCCATGGATGTCCAAGTTTAAAACTTCGATCGACTGGGTTAACCTATCGATCGACTGCGGCGGACGCACAGGATCTGATCACCCTGTGTGTAATCCGGCTGTATCAGAGGATACAACCGCAGCGTCAGACAGTCTGGTGGATAGCGATGGCACCACCAGGTCTGTTCTGACACGATCAGCGGAAGGTACTTCCGCTGGTGAGAGTCCAGAGGGACTACCACACGCAACAGAAGAGTCGTTGCGTGTTGGAGAGAAACATTCCACGGGTGATAAAGACCACCGTGAGAATGAAGTGATATCCACGGTGGGAAACACCCAACGTGAGAATGAAATAGTATCCACAATGGGAAACACCCACTGTGCGACCGAAGGTTCCAACACGATGAAAGAATTCCGTGTTGATGAGAGTGAACTAACGATCGAGTGCAATCGTGAGCACAACTCCGTGGTGGACAGTGACCACCACGTTGCGTTAGCCATGCGCACGGGTGATAAAGACCACCGTGTCGCAGAACAGGCGGCCGATCAGACGAGCACATCTGATCGCCAAGAAAATTCCATGGTAGGCAGTGGCCACCATGATGATGAGTATTCGCACACGGTGAATCGTAATCACCGTGTAGCAGTCAATCAGACGAGTGCGTCTGATTGCATGGACAGTTCCGTCGAGACGATCAACGTCTTGACGCAAACGGAGACAGGATTAGCTACCCAGTCTCTGTTGATGGAACACCCTCCGAAAGAAGGGTTTTGAGGTAATGGCTCTTCCAGCGCTAAGCTGGAAGAAGTTTATGAAGAACTTGCACGATGATCAGATCGAACAGATCTGTATCATCGTTGCAACAGATGATGTAGTGGATATTAGTGAGCGAATATCCACATTACAAGTGGAAAACATTGGGAACGAGGTTCCCAATGATCAAACCAAAGTTCAGCGCTTTAAAGCGCAGAGCTGGGAGTCGCTTTAAGCGAACTCCCCATTTTATGAGGTACTTCGGGAATACGCTGACGTATTCCCAGAAGAAGTACCTAGAGAGCTCCCTAAGGATAAGGGAACTCGTCATGAGATTGACCTCGTGCCAGGCACGAAGTATTGTGTTACGCGGCAATGTCCGTTGCCGCGTGATCAAGTAAAAGAGATCGACGAGTTTTTCGAAGCTCGTCGTAAAGCAGGCCAAGTGCGGGAGTCTATCTCACCGCACTCTACCCCCACCTTTTGTGTGAAAAAGTCCACAGGTGGGTGGAGAATCGTTCACGCATACAACAAGCTGAACGCAGCGACGGTACCGGTGCAGACGCCGATACCGCGAAAAGATGTCATCATTGATGGCATGTGCGGGAGCACCATCTTTAGTGCTCTCGATCTAAGAGATGGATTTTATCAAATCCTAATGCGTTAAAAGGATATCCCTCCCACGGCGGTAAGCACCCCAAGCGGCATGCTTTGGGAGTGGCTTGTTATGCCGCAGGGGGCTTCGAAATGCCCCTGCTACGTTCAACAGATGCGTAACGCATCTATTACGCCCGGTGCGAGAATTCGCACCGAGTTATTTCGATGACGTGTTCATCCATAGTAAGGGTGAACACGATAAAATTGATGTAGATGTCCATAGGGAACATCTACGTCGAGTGTTAGAGCTTATGCGTAAGCATAATCTCTATGCAAATCTAAAGAAGTGCACCTTTGGTGCACCTGAGATACCCGTTCTTGGATGTTTTGTGGGAAAGAACGGGGTGCGTCCTGATCCAAAAAAGATCAGGGTGATCGTTGAATGGTCTACGCCAAACAACGTTAAGGAACTTCGAAAGTTCCTTGGGTTGGCAACATATTTGCACAAGTATTCGTGCAACTATGCTGGGTTAATACGACCTCTTTCTCAATTACTTAAGAAAGATGTCGAATGGCATTGGGATACCCAATGCCAAGATGCTTTTGATGCAGTCAAGCAAAGCTTAACTGAAGCGCCTGTCTTGGCTATAGCCGATAACGAGCGTCCGTTCCACGTCGTTTGCGACGCGAGCGATTTTGCTATCGTCTGTGCTTTGATGCAGCGTGATCACGATGATCGTGATCGCGTAATCTACTATCAATCGCGTCAGTTGCGCCCAGCCGAGCGCAACTATCCAGTGCATGGCAAGGAACTCCTTGCCATGAAGTATGCACTGGCCCAGTTTCGGATATCTATTGGGAGATAGACCGTTTGTGGTTTACACGGACCATGCTTCACTACGCACGGCCGTGAATTCACCACACATTTCTCAAAGAATGGCTCGATGGCTGTCATTCTTTGCTGAATACAACTTTACGGTTGAATACAAACCCGGAAAGTTGAACGTGATAGCGGATGCGCTATCACGAAGGACCGATTACGAGACGAAACCGTCCGTAACCGAAGGTGCCAGTGCAAACGCGATCCGTTGCACTGCTTTGTCGTCGTCAATTATACGACAAGTACGCGAGGCGCACAAAACAGACGAGGAGACACGTCTGTTGATTGATTACTTAAGTAATTAATCAAGTGAGAAGCGCGAAGAACTCCCAGAGTTCCTCCGCGCTTGCGTGCATCGATATCGACTGCACGATGGTCTGCTTCTTTACAGCACAGACCAAAAAGATGAAAGTCGCATCGTCGTTCCAAACAACGATGATCTCAAACATCAAATTATGTTTGAGTATCATGATGCACCGATTTCGGGGCATCAAGGTCGAGAGAAGACATACGCTTCTCTCGCACGTAACTTTTACTGGCGAAACCAGTACAAGTGGGTACGGAAATACGTACGCGCTTGCGAGATTTGACAGCGCGTTAAGCCTGCGCAGTCTGCACTGGCTCCGCTGCAATCTCTGCCGGTTCTGACAGAGTGTTGGAAGTCCATTTCAATGGACTTCGTATTCGGTCTTCCACCCGACAATAGTCGGAAGACCAGAATAGTGGTCTTTGTAGACCGTTTCAGTAAGATGGTACATCTTACTGCAGTATCATCGAACGTAACCGCCGCTCAAACAGCGCGGATATTCGTTGATACGGTATTCCGTTTGCACGGAATGCCGTAAGACATTGTCTCGGATCGAGATTCGAGATTTACAGGACGTTTCTGGCAAGAAACGTTCTCATTGTTGGGAACCCAGTTGAAGATGTCAACTGCGGACCATCCGGAAACGGATGGGCAGACGGAACGGGTTAACCGCGTTCTCGGAGACATGTTGCGATCATACGCACATACCTTTGAACAGTGGAGTGACTACCTGCCACTCACTGAATTCGCGATTAACAATTCGGTGCATGCTTCAACTAAGCATACACCGTTCTACGTGAATGCCTTAAGGCATCCACGAACCCCATCTTTACTTGGCGGTACGCCAAATCTAAGTGGGGGAGGGACCCGCTCAAATTTTGAGCGAGTCAATGCGCAAGTTGCAACTGCAACTTGTGAACAAAACGATGTTCCTTTTACCGAAAGTACAGTAGAAGCGGAAGCAGCTTCAAATGAAAATGAAGCTGCATTGATGAATATGTGTCTGCATCAATGGCTGCAGACAATGAGGGAAACGCACTTACTGCTGATAAAGCAGTAGATGAATTCGTATTACAGCGCCAACCTGTAATACGCTATATAAAAGATGCACTTGCTTCTGCTTTGGATAAGCAGAAGCAAAATGCAGACAAGAAAGGAAGGAAGAACAAAAACTCCTTTCGAAAAGGCGAATTGGTACTATTAAGTACTACCAATTTGCCTATACATCCAATAAGCAACTTCCCTACACGGAAGTTGCTTCCTAAGTACATTGGACCTTTCAAGGTCCAAGAAATTCGGGGGAATGCCTATACTTTATACATTCCCACAGCAATGCGGCTCCACCCAACATTCTATGTTGGGCAGATCAAGCCGTATCATGCGTCTTCGTCTAACGACGAGACACAGAACCACGGAAGATACCGTGCTTCTCCAAGTCTACCAAGAGAGACTTGTAATCGGCTTCCAGTCGTTGATGAGCAGAGCGGAGAGTCACTACCTCCGCCTTCGACTGCTCAAGATTAGCCTTGTGCCGATCGAGCTCTTCCTTACAGCCTGAAAGGTCGATGTAAAGAAGATCATTCTTCTGCAGAAGGGCAGTGTGCGCCCCGAAGATGTCGCGGACATTTTCGCAAAGAGACCGATATGTCTTCACAGAGTGAGACATATCGCTGCTCAAGGAGGAATAACCCTCCTCGAGTTTGCGGAGAAAAGAACCATGCTCCGCAACAACAACGGCGAGGGAATTCTCAACCTCCGCCGCCCCTGACTGATAATCAGGGGAATAAGCGATATATCCTCGAGCGCTTGATCTCGAAGCGCTCGGTGCCTTCGAAGAAGGGGCAGCGTACCGAGTACTTGGTACGCTGGCTGGGATATCCCCAAGAGTGCGACTATTGGGAGCCGATTAAGGTTCTGAGGGCCGACGCCCCAGACCTTTTAACTGAGTTTGAAAAGGATTCTCAAACTCATAATGCGAAGTAGCATCAACACTAGGTGTTGATGCATTTAGGGCATCGATTAAGCTCTGAATTTCGTCGGGTACGGAAAAACCACCGTACCCCCGCAACTCCTCCTCTGACAGACGAGGAGCGCCCTGCGGATACCGCGGGCAAACGAGGTGAGAGGGGACACCACATTTCAACCCTTCTTTGATGCAAGCAAAATGGATGTATTCCATTTTGCCTGTTCGCGAGTGGTTTAAAAAGCGCTCGCGCATTACGTGAACTTTATTCACGTAATCATCTGGGCTTTTGTTGTAGTTGTCAACAAAAGCGTTCCAACTTTGAGTCAGGGCGTCCTTGTCGTCCCTGTTCTTTCTTGACCCTTTCCGGCTCGAATAATGTCGAACCTGGAAAAAGAGGTCAATAAAGTACAGACGTCTATCATCTGTACTTTGATCGAATCGACGTGACTGGATATCTTCGAAGTCATCCAGCACGTTGATATCGAACAGCGCATATTGGCAGTCCCGCTTACGGTGACCTCCACTGTTGGGGGCAATAGCCCATACAGGGGTCCAAAACCCCACTTTGTACGGAACATGTGGTTCCGTACGATGATACGCTTCAGAAGCGGCAGGCGCCGCTTCTGTTCGAGCTCTTTTAGCAGGCGGAACACCGCCTGCTTCAACACCACGCGCCGGGGTTAAACCACCCCGACGTGGAGACGTACTTGGTCCAGGTGCGGTTCTTCGTTCCCGCAACCATCTGTCATGATCATTGTCGCTGTCAGCTATGACAGCGACACTAGAGTTATCATCGCTGCTAGGCGATGAGCACCTAGCGAGTTTCGACTCGCTAGATCCTTTCTCGGGGACAGCTGTTCCCCAATCACTTTGTTCGGAGTCAGAACTGTCTCCGAACATGGAAGAACCCTTCCTGGCAACACACCATTCGGGGGTTGTCATCGTGCGAGATGTTGCATTAGGAACATCTCCCTGTTTCTTTCCAGATGCCGTCTTAGCAGCATCTGTGGTCGAAGACGGTACGTCTTCCGACCTTTGCGTAGTTGACGCTGCTAATGCATCGTCACTGTTGTCACTCAACACCTCAGCACCTAGTGCTGAGGCGGAGGAAGAAGCTCCTTCGATGTTTTCAGCAGCGCTCTTTAGAGCGCCGCCGCTTGCTTCGACCATCGAGTCGATGATCAATCAGTTGGTGAATGAGAAATTCCGACCAACAAGTGCCACCTATGATTGGCCAAAATAAGAATTATTATTGGCCAACCACCTTAAGTGGGGGGTGATGTAATGGGGTGCCATTACATAATTGATATTCAAGTTAGAATATCACAGTTGAATTTCAGACGCGTTGTATGAAATTCAAATAATAGATTATAAGTTATTATAATCTACGAAGGAAAAGTCGATTCGGTATAAATACCGAATCATGCAGGTTAACTAATAGTACAGTTAGTTTAAGACTTGATATTATGATATTAGTTAGTTAATTACTATACTATTAGCCGCTAACCACCCATTTAATAAACACTCTTAATTTTGCGTTCTCAAGAATAAGTAAATACTTATATTTACTTTTAGTATAGGATTAGTTGTTACCAACTAATCCTGCCCTTATTGTATTGCGCGATTCCTCGCAAAGTACAGTGTAAGCCCGTAACAGGATCATTCCTGTTATAGGTGTTGTACCATTAAATTGGAACAGTTTATTGGTTCCTCTTGGTTGTGATACATGTACGATATTGGTAACAATGTATCATCCGAAACTGAAACCCTGCACGTCGCCGCGGTGGTTACCAGCGTCGTCCCCATGCGATACGTAGGTTTCCTGACCACACGCCGTAGGGTAAACAGCATACACATCATAGCAAAACTCTCTGCATTCGCCTTTTAACAACACGCTGGGCAATATCACTTCCATTCAATGCACCCAAGCCGTGCGTGTCCTGCTTCCACGTGTTTGTACTCAATCTACCACACCCGCCCACGTGCGGTCGTGCAACTATTGCTTTTCGTGTCTACTGTCTCGGTGCACGTCATGTCGGGACACTCCGTACAAAACGATGACAAGAAGCACGATCACTATATCCGTCAATTAAGTGATGCAGATGGAGACTACAAGGATGATACCGTGCCCTTCACCTCGTGGCGCAACACTTTTGACACACTCCGATACGCGCTAGCGTTCATCGTCTTACTTGTAGCTGCTCACCCGCTCGGTCAATGTTTTCCCCACTGCTTCAAGCTACCCTTAATTACGGGGTACCTTGTGGTGGAGTCAAGTTCGAAATCGAAAACATTAGCATCGATAACCTGACTACCACCATAGCGCCCAGCCTTCCAACTTTCGGAGGGGGTACTCCGCGGACCACCACTCGAGATCTGGTCCAATCGTCCGCTGCAAGCAGACGACCAGTCGTCATCAGAACCCACTTGGTCCGATTTTTTAGTGTCCATCTCACCTTGTGTACCCGATGGAATGGGCTAGTTACACACTCGGTGGATCGGGATCGCAGATTGGATCGAAGCGGTCTTGAATATAGAAGACCGATCTGGGTAGGTATCTCTGGGGCGGAACTCTTCACCCCAGACACAAACAGACTAAAAACACTTCCAAGAGATAACTTCCAATAGGTCGATCGTCCAAACGATCAAGACTTGACCAATACGAAATAATAGAGGGTAGACCGACCGTTCCGGTCTAGCCCCTGAACAATACGAAATAAGACCAAAACCGGTCTAGTTTCCAACCAATATTAAAACAAGCCAATATGTCCGCGAAAAGACCCAATATGATCGTGAAACTCCACAAACCATATATCCACGCCAAGACCAATCCAGTGAATAGCACGTTCCAAACGTACTTGAGTTGAGCTGTTGAGATCGCCAATCGTACTCCCGTCGAGGGACTTCCGGTGGGCCAAAGTGCGCGTACGGCGCGTCCAGACCGGGTATAATGGGCGAGAGGGGATAATTCGACCCTCTGCCCCCAAACACTCCGCGGCGGGCGGAGGCGACTAGTGTACGAAAAGGGAAGAACGGCGACCCCTAGCTGTGGTGTGAACCAAGACAAGAAGAGGTTTCAGCCACTTATCCGAAAGCTAAAAGATTTCCATACTTAAAGGTATAACCTCTGTACTAAAAGGTAAAACCACAACTAAAATACTACTACCCTATAGTCCCTAAATGTACCCCCACAAAATATGTAAAAATACCCAAAGTCGGGTGACTCACCAAAACTTGCGTTCTTGACACTTCTTGAGACTGATAGGCTGAAAAGCCCCCCTTGTTTAAACCAATCCGAAATTAGACCAAATGCCTTGACGAAACTTGACCAGAAGTGTGCCAAATTTTGGGCACGCTTCTCCACAACCTCGTCATCGGTATTATCACATGCCACTTCGTCGCCAACCTGCTCACGCAAAACCTCGTCGATGCCTTGTCCACCTACGTGACTGCAATGGCACTCTCGTTCTTCTCCTTCCAAGCAGGGCAGGAAATCTATTATCCTGAATTGCGATCCCGACTCAAGTCGATCGTGATTCTTCTCAGTGTCTTGTATAGCACCGCGATGGTGATTCTCAAAAGTGCAATTCTAGGAGCCGAGAGTGCCTTTTTCTACAACGAACTCGCCTTGAACTGTCAAGTGGGCATTGCGTTCATGTTTGGGTCCATTTCGCCGGTGGTGCGCGCGCGTGAAAATAAATTTGTCCATGATAAATTTGTTGGGACGTAAATTTGGTCTCAACAAATTTAACCTCGCGGATAAATTTGTTTTGTCCTGGGTGGACAAACTTTGGTCAAATCGATTTATCCGGGTTTTGGTAGTCATCCAATTGGAACCTAAATATTCCAATTAGAACCAAACGACATTTCCTCCTATGTAATGAAGTCCCAGTACATCACCCCCATAGCATGGATCCTATAGTATCAGGCAGGAAGGAGGTGTGACAGTCAACGTTGTGGCTAAATAGACACAAGGAAACATGCGAGACATGGACGATGCCTTCGATTTGTATGAAGAGAAGAGTAGGTGGAACGAATAGACGCTGGAGGAGCTCGAGAACGTGAATTGGAGCGCCTCTAAGCCGAAATGAATACTCAGGTTGCTTGAGTCTGGAAACTTTCGTAACGAAACGTTTAAGGGGCACACAAGCCGAGTGGAAGGCAAAACGTGAAAACCGGCTTAGAGAAATCAGCGAATCTCGCAGGAGAGACCTTGTGGTACAATGAGAGAAAGACACGTGAGAGCTTGAGGCCCACAAACGGAACTGTGCCAACTACAAAGTATCTTCCATATCTTGAGGGGAACGTGGAATCATTATGACGGTGATTGTGATTTTGAAGCGACGAACGATCTTCTTAATTGGATTAAGACACCAAGAACGATTGGAAGACACATCCGCAGATTGCCGAGGTTGAAATCGAGAGCGGCCGCAGCGCGTTTGAGCTTCGAAACTCGAGATGTTAAATCTGTGCTGGTTCAAAATCGTACTCATCATAGCCAGCTGCAACAGCTTGAAGCACTGCGCTTCGAGACATTGCGATTGGATCTAGACAGGCAACGAAATGACCGCGTGGTAAAACAATGGAAGCTACGAGTCCGGACAGAGGATGCTCTTAAGAACCAATCCCTACAGTCGTCTGAACACCGTCGACAAGTTGCCGATCTTACGGCAACTGTGGTGCAATTTAGTGAGGGCTCGGATTGCCGATCTTGATCGTATCATAACGATCAGGTTCGTCCCATAAGTGCACTTAGTGTCGGATATTTTGTAAATTTGTCGCTACCCTTTATTTAGTACTATCACCAGAAGTACATACAAGTTCTCGGTCAGTTCTAGACTAAATATCGCTAATGTTTCAGGACTAAGCTACCCATAATACAACTAAGCAATCGACTCTAAATTTCTGAAAGATTGCTACGTACCAACCCATAAACTATTGGCCAACCCAACCATCTTAAGTAGGGGTAATGATGGACTGGGACTTCATTACATAGGACGAAATGTCCTTTGGCTCTAATTGGAATACTTAGGTTCCAATTAGAACAAAAGTGGTCAGTTTAGACAAATGGCTCGGTCAGTTTAGACAGCCCCCTCAAAAATAATATCTGATATAAAATTGTATGTGGCAATAGGCAGAACGTATGTGGCAATAGACAAAGCGTATGTGGCAATAGGCGTGCCCTTAGTTTTTACTTTTGCTAGAAACTGGGTAAATTTCTAGAACGGCTCACTCAAACTGCACCCGAACTTATTTTTTGATTTCACCTGATACACACATCTCGTCATACTAGAAGCGTCATGTCATCGCTTTTCCTCGCGCGTCGTCTAGCGCTACTATCTGCCATTCGCAGCGGTTTGAGAACGTTCTCATCTGAATCTAAGCGCCTAAATTTGGCCGTGATCGGTACAGGGCGCATGGGGCGCATCCGTCTCGCGGGGATGCAGAACGATCCGCGTGTCTCAATCACGGCCATCATCGATTCCAACTCTACCCCTGACGAACTCGTCAAGATGAGTCATCAATACGGCAAAGAATGCTTTATGAGTGTTGCAGAAGCTGGAGACGCTTTGACGAAGAGAAATGAAAAGGTAGACGGTGTCTGGATCTCTACACCGACTCCCACCCACTTGACGCTGATTAAGGACTGTGTAACGGGATTGTTGGGCTCCAAAGTGAAAGCTATCGGCATTGAAAAGCCGGTGGCTGCTTCGGTAGATGAAATTGATGCTGCGTACCAAGTCTGTCAAGAAAACGATGTTAAGCTCGTTTGCTCCTATCAGAGGAGGTTTGACCCAAGCTATGAAGCTTTACGAATTCAGTGTGTTGAGAAACGCACCATTGGAAAGCTGCAATCCATTCACACGGTGTTTCGTGACCACCCTTGTCCGCCTGTTCAGTTCCTTAAGACTGGGGGTGACCCGTTCCATGACCTCGCCGTCCACGATATTGATTATGTTTGTGACCTTGTGGGCGAATATCCGAATAAAGTATACGCACATGGAACAAGTTTATCGGAAGAGCTGAGAGCGCTCAATGTGATGGACAAAGCCAGTTTATGGTTGGAATTTCCCAATACTGGTGTAGTATGCACCATGGATCTCAGTCGGAGTGCCAATTATGGATACGATCAACGTATCGAAGTCGCGGGCGAGTTCGGAATGTTGCAGGTTCAAAACCCGAGCAAGACTGCCATGGTGCGATCGACCAAGTCTGGAATTACCGCTGATACGCTGCTTCACTCATTTCCGGAAAGATTTTACGAGGCGTATTTGCTTGAGCTCGACAGCTTCATTGACGTCGTGAAAGGCAATGCCACTCCTCGTGTCCACTGGGGTGCCTCGCGCATGAACACCATCATCGCCGAAGCCGCCCGTATTGCTGCGGTAGATAAAAAAGTTGTTACGATCAAGTACAACAAAGCAGAGCTAACGAACTCCACATCTGAACCGATAGTGGAGTGCGAATACGAGTTTTAGAGCACGATAGACTGACGTTTTTGATAACCTACATTTAAAGATTGTAAGTGTGGCGACAGATTAACAGTTTGTTCTGATATTATTTTAAATCAAGATCGTCGAAAACAAGTAGAGAGACACAACTGGACATATGAAAGCGAAAAGGTGGATTCAGAATTGTTCCTGGACGGCAATGTAACAAGGTATAATTGTCCCGACCATTTCAGCAATCGCTGTTCGAAACATTCATCATTTGGGATTAGAACTTCATGGAAGAATTAATCCCACACCTAATGTATGATCATAGCTGCCCACATACTTATATGTATATGTATACCGCACGAACAAATCCACGCTACTTAATGTTAAAATCAAGGGAGCCAAAATTTAATCCACTGTCGGAGCGAAAAATATTACTTTTTTAATCCACGCACATGTTTAGATTACAGTTTTATCTATATACTAAGCGCGAAGTGTCTGTGCGTAACGCTTCCAGTTTCCTAATTGACCCGGACGCCCCAGACTGTACATACAGTAGCTCCCCCGAACCCCGCCCCCCAACACCCCCGGGGCCGCTGGCCAGTTTTTGTTTTCCGTCTCCCGCAGCCACGCCGACGTCCCCAGTGCCTTGATGACCGTCGCTCTCTTCTCTCCCTTGCGCTGGAACCTCCATATTGACGTTTCCTGCTGAGAGACCGCATCTTCCGAGGCCTTCCAGTGAACCAAATGCAGTTGGCCATAGCCATTCCATCAATTGACATCAGATCGCTTTCAGTGTCGTTCATCCTGGAAATGCACGCAGGACTCTCTACAAAACCGTCGAGGAACGACGTACGCTCACAGGGACCAAATGCGTGCTGCCCGTCAGCGCGAAACTGAGGAACAAACGAGGACGAAGAGGTAGGAATGTCGAGGCGCAGGCGGTGATAAGGCTCGATGAAGATGGCGAAGCATGCAGTGCTTCGACGCACGAGAGACGCGGCAAGGCATCAAAGGCGCGCAACCTCCCATCTCTCATGTCAAAGATGAACCTCCATCGATGTGCTGTAGCACCGGCCGGGTTGTGGTAGTTCGGATCCCGCTGCCACCAGAACGCCTCGATCTGTACATGAGGTAAGATCCGCTCGACCAGAAATTCCGCAACAACGTGACGGAGAACAAATCGTTTTTCGCTCGAACGGTACGAATATCTTGCAAACGGAAGGATGGTGTGTATACATTGCGGAGTCTATAGTCAAAACTACCATGGTATTGGGAGCTTTCTTCCAGAGGACGGTCGACCATGTTTCCTTCAGCTTTAAATCTACGACACCAGAACGAAACGGATCATTTCATGCGGGTATTGCCACATCTGACGAGAAAGGTGGCCCACTCTCTCCGAAGTATGATTGATCGCGTGAATGCGTTGTCCCTGTTCTCCGCAACATTTCTGAGATACCGAATATCCATTAACGGGCGTTGCTGGTTCGGATGGACACGTCTCAACATCAACGTGTGTGCAATAAAACCGACAGCAAACCCAAGCTAAGTCTGTCAAATATCGATATAAGTACGTTTGCAAGGGTCACGACCGGGAGAGCATAGAGGTCTCGGCGAACACCGACATCTCTAACGGGACGGTCGACGAGGTCAAGCACTTTTTGATGTCCTTCCTCGGTTCCTGAAGCATTCTGGCGTTCGACATGGCAGCGGTAAACCCTCGGTGTACCAGCTTTAGCTCCACCTTCCGGGTGCTCATGTGGTGAAGAGCTATTGAAAATTATTGACCAGTTTGTACCAGTGTACCAGTTGTCAACGCGAGTCGATCAGCTTGGTTGAAAGGATGGAGTGTTTTGGGCTAATCGTGTGCTTGGAGTGTTTTGTACGCAGATTTGAGGTAAGACACACGGTTTACATGTAGTTTACATATTGGATTTTAATTGGTTTCTTAAATATAGTGTTCGTATTACATTGGGTTGCATAAGTTGCCGCTACGTAGGAGTCATTGGGAGAAGAGGGATAACACGGTCCCCTCTTGCTCATTAATCCCGGCCAGGACTGAGCTCCACCGGAAGTCCCACGACGGGAAGTTCCCATTACGTTCACTCACTGTAACAGGGTTACATTATGGTTACATTTAGTATGTGGTGTACGTGAGTACACTACGGTTGGGGTCAGTATTGACCGGTCCGAAAGGTTTGGACCTATTGGTTATTTTAACCAATCAGGGTAGGAGCCCTTGGTGGAGGCGTGGCAGCCAGCCACGTGTTAGTACACAGGTAGTGTACACTACATTTTAGCTAAGTACGAATTTGGTAAGTTCTACTTAGTATTACATATAGTTTACATTAGTTTAAATTAATTTGGGCTAATTACATATTAAATATACATTCAGTTTACATTTCACTCAAAAGACTGCAGGACGCACGACCTCGACCGGTCGCGCGCGCAGTGAGTGTTGTAGTGTAAGGGAAGTTCTTCCCTTAGTTACCCCCTTATTAAGGGAGCCTTGTGTTAAGGCGTTAGCTCACGCTAACTTGTGAACCAAAGTGGAATCTTGGCCCCGAGTAAGAGAGTGCTCTCTTACTAAGCCCTTTTATAAAGGGCGTATCGGCTAAGTAGCGGCACATCGCCGCTTTAGGAAAGTCTTCCTCTGTGCGCTATCCGCACCGTGAGTGTAGGCACCGGCTACACTCACCCCCTCAACTCCCGCCACGTTTGGAACGTGTTTTCTATTTGAATTGACTGGGTTACTCACTGCGATCTGCAGTCAAGTCCCAAGAATCTATTGGCTGGGTTACTCAGTGTTTTGCAGTCAAGCCCCAGAACTTTTATTGGATGGATTAATCACTGCTGCGTGCAGTCAAGTGCCAGATTTTACCCGCATTTGGAGTGACGATTTCCGCTCCATTTGCAGATAAACTACATTGGATTATCTTTTCGTTGGTTTTTGGATCAAGTACCCCAGAAGTGGTACACCCATATCAGTACCTGCCAAGGTCTTCACTAAGCGACGGTCCACCGAGTGTTTAGCCACCCACACCAATAGGTACACAAGGTTAGACGCAAGACAAATCGGACTCGGCGTCCTGCAGTGCCGATCGGGTGACCGATTGGCACCAAGACGAAGGTTCGCGGGGTACCCCCCGTAAGTTGGTCGGATGGGCACGATGGTGATCTAGTTCTGGACACTTCGGTGTTCTATTTCGAACTATACTCCACCGCACATGCACTACAGACGTATCCCCAAACCTTGCTGATTAATCTACGCGCGAAATGGCCGTGCAGTTAAAGGATTTCCACGAAATTCCTAGGAAGCTAACTCAAGCCCAGACGTCCGCCACCAGTACGAGTTCAAGACGCATACTTGGGGTTAATTGACAACCTTGGGATGCGACGAATATAAACCTCCTCGGAACGCCATTTTTCTCAAATCCGGGTGTCTCGGTCGCGCTTCTATGACTTGGAGGCGAGTTTTGAAGCTTTTCTGGTCCAACTTGCTTGATGCAAGATGAGGAGCAGGAGTAGCTTTCTCGCCTTCAGACCTTGCAAGCCTGGCTTGACCATACAGAGCTTGGTGTTGCACAACTACTAACGGACCTGATCAAGTTCACAAAGTGCTGTCTAACCTGGTGGACGGTCATGGGGGAAGGATATTTGGTCCGTTACCTCCTTGCTACCTCCCTTTCTGTTTCGTTAATCGAATCAATTGAAAGAAACAGAGAAGCCACCAGCAGCTTCCATCTGCTCTCTGACGACATGGTGGGGTCCGAGACGCCGGAGAAATTATCGCTCAGTAACCGCGAATAAAATAGGAGCCAGACACGGCAGAGTTGCTATCATCAGGTGAAGAAGAATTATCGGTGCCAGTCAGGAAAAGAGGAAAAATTATGAAGATTTTCTTAAGAACAAAATAGGACAGCTTATTTTTTCCTGGAGCGGGTGACAGACGTTCCCGGTGTATCATATCCTAAGCATTAACCCTTTCTCCAGGTCATTGACCTACAGACAACTCCTCCCGCCCCACCAATCGTGGTCGACAAGCGTTTTGTTAAGGCGAAGCTTCTTTATGAGAATATTCCCTCGATCTACATGTAAGAGGAGAAGAGGAGGAAGAAGAGGAAGATGAGCTCACTGAACATGATGATTGTCGCCCTTTCTTCTGTCTTGAGATCCACCAGCCTCCCGGGTGACTCTACCACATTACCGGGAACCTCGCGTCCACAGGTTGACTGGCCAAGCCTTAGAATGACACGTCAGTGTGGTGAAGTGGAAATGAAAGTTTATGACCAGTTTATACCGGTATACCGTTAATCGGTTTGGAGCAATCGGGTTGGTTGAAAAGGGAGATGATTTTGGGCCAATCGTGTGTCAGGAGTGTCAAGTACGCAGCTTTAGGTGAGTCACACGATGTTTCATGAATTTTACATATTAGGTTTTTAATGGATATTAAATACAGTGTAAGTTTTTCTGTGTTTCTTCTTCTTACGCATATGTCGCCCCCTCCTACTACGGAGTCTTTGGGAGCGGAGGGTTAAAAAGGTCCCCTCCTGATCAACTTACTCGGTCGGGACGTGTGGAGAAGCGTGCCCAAAATTTGGCACACTTCTGGTCAAGTTTGTCAAGGCATTTGGTCTAATTTCGGATTGGTTTAAACAAGGGGGGGGATTTTCAGCCTATCAGACTCAAGAAGTGTCAAGAACGCAAGTTTTGGTGAGTCACCCGACTTTTGGGTATTTTACATATTTTGTGTGGGTACATTTAGGGACTATAGGGTAGTAGTGTTTTAGTTGTGGATTTTCCTAAAAAAAGTAGAAGTCTTTTGGTTGCAGGATTTTTCTAAGTGGAAGTCCTTTGGCCTTGGTTCACACCACAGATAGGGTCGCCGTTCTTCCCTTTTCGTACACTAGTCGCCTCCGCCCGCCGCGGAGTGTTTGGGGGCAGAGGGTAGAATTATCTCCTCTCGCCCATTATACCCGGTCTGGACGCGCCGCACGCGCACTTTGGCCCACCGGAAGTCCCTCGACGGGAGTACGATTGGCGATCTCAACAGCTCAACTCAAGTACCTTTGGAACGTGCTATTCACTGGATTGGTCTTGGCGTGGATATATGGTTTGTGGAGTTTCGCGAGCATATTGGGTCTTTACGCGGACATATTGACTTGTTTTAATATTGGTTGGAAACTAGACCGGTTTCGGTCTTATTTCGTATTGGTCAGGTGCTAGACCGGAACGGTCGGTCTACCCTCTATTATTTTGTATTGGTCAGGTCTTGATCGTTTGGACGATCGACCTATTGGAAGTTATCTCTTGGAAGTGTTTTTGGTCTGTTTGTGTCTGGGGTGAAGAGTTCCGCCCCAGAGATACCTACCCAGATCGGTCTTCTATATTCAAGACCGGTTCGATCCAATCTGCGATCCCGATCCACCGAGTGTGTAACTAGACCATTCCATCGGGTACACAAGGTGAGATGGACACTGAACCATCGGACCAAGTGGGTTCTGATGACGACCGGTCGTCTGCTTGCAGCGGACGATCGGACCAGATCTCGAGTGGTGGTCCGCGAAGTACCCCCTCCGAAAGTTGGAAGGCTGGGCGCGATGGTGGTAGTCAGGTTATCGATGCTAATGTTTTCGATTTCAAACTTGACTCCACCAAAATGGTGCGCATGCCCGGATCACTTGGTGATCGTGGATATCACCGTGCTGATATTCCATCAAAAATTGGATTCGAAGATTTGAATGATTTGAATATGGAGTCGTTCTGGAGAGGACGTAAGGAAAGTCTATCGCCTTACGTTCTCGTTGTTGATAAAGATGGCGGTGTCTGATCTGGCCTGGTGGAGGACCAGATCGGGATTAATAAGTTTTTTCCTCCCCAAAAGGCTCCCACCGGAGCCGATCGGGACTATAGCAGGTCTTGCTATAGTTCCGGAACGGATCAGGACCTTGGTCCTGATCCTATGTGTATGAATGAAAAAATTGATGGAAAACTAAAAGATGAAAATTACTTGAAGGCTGACTGGAACGATCCGGTCTATCTCCCTAAAGTTCCTAAAGTACCCAAGATGCCCAAAATAGGGCTGGGAATGCCACCCGACGAAGACGACTTCGAAGAAAAGTCGAAGGTCGAGGATGAGGCTATCACCGAACACGACCTGGACAAGATGTATTATGTTTTTGAATTGAAGAGATTTGTTCGCCAAAACCAGGTCTTTCGGGTGTTGGACCTCCATATCCCCGAACGTCTTCTCGGTCCCACTACCGAGCCAATCCAGAGTGATCGACCATTACTGCTCGTCAAGAATTTGGTGGCGATGTTGGCGGAGGTTGGCATTAAAATGCAGAACCCCGCCGGTGTCAATAAATTGTTTGAATTTGATGCTTGGAGACTGGAGGCGTCGATGTCGGACCTCCACGACCGTTTGGTGCCACTGGTGGGGGCGGTTCGCCGCCCAACTCCCACCACGGCAATGAAGGTCGCCGAAGCCTCCACAGAGCTTGTTGACATTGTTTCCGATGATGAATCGATCTACCAGTCTCCACCGGCTTCTAACAGCTCATCAGAGTTGGAGACCGGTGTCGAGCGGATGACCATGGGGGTGGACCATACCCGGTCTGAACAAAAAAGGGACATGCGGCAGCAAGGGGCTGTTTGCCAGTCGGGGCTCCAGCAAGCCCCACAGGCCTCAGTTCCGCAAAAGGAGGGTATCAACACGTTGCCCATGACGCCAGCCAACGTCCAAGCCATGTTTGAGACGATGATGCAACGTTTCATGGAAGAACGGGTTAGACCACCTATGCGCCCACATGTCCAAGACCGGTCTACCTTTCAAGGTGTCAATGTTCGCAAAGATGTGGATATGGAATCGGTAACATCTATGGATAAGCCTATTAGAATTGATAAACCAACCGGCAAGGGAAGGCGCAAGCCGCAACAGGCAAGACCGCGTAGACCAAGCAAGACAAGTGACTGTGATATGGAGTCGGTCGGCGGTCTTGACGACCATGGTGGGTCAGATGGTACAGGCGCAGGCAAGGTGCGCAAGGCTAACCTAGCCTCCACTACTGCCTACGACTTTGGATCTGCTGCGATTCCGCGCATCCGTATGGCCGCGACGACCGACCTCAAGGACTTCACCGGCAAGGATGCTGATGAAGACCAGGCCCGGTATTGGTTCAGTCGGGTCAAGTCTGCGTTCCTGCGAGACCAGACCCCAAAAAGCGAACGTTGTTTAATATTCCGGGATTTGTTAAAAGGACAGGCTGCGAACTGGATTCAACAGTTGGATCGGGGCGTCCGGTCTGACTGGGACCTGTTATGTGTGGAGTTTGAAGGTCAATATTGTAACTCCGGATTTTCAAGCGCCCGTAAGTACCACCATATGCAGAAGCGGGCCGACGAAACACCGATCGAGTATTTGCATCGGTCGAACGTGGCTGCACTTCGCGCCGGCATAACAATCAAAGAGAATAACCCGCCGAACGGTACCGCATTAGAACATGTGGGTCACTACATTAGTACCCTGGACGATCAAGAACTGGTGGACCAGCTTACTCTACTGCGTCTTAAGGAAGCGGTCGAAGTCGAACAGACCCTGCGGACGTTACAACAGTCGCGTAGTATGAGAGCGAAGACCGCTGGTGGATCAGGTCGCTATCGTTCCAAGACCCAGACCGATCCGGTCAAGAGACCTTGGACCAGACCGACCCGAGCGGTCAAGGCAATTGTAGCTGATGACAGCACGGGGTCAGAAGGGGAAAGTGGAAGTCCATCCAGCCAGGAGTCATCGGATGAAGACCAGTATCGTTACGTCTATGTTGCGGGACCTGCCCCGGAGACCAAGTCGAAGTCCGACCAGGTGGACCGGAAGGGAAGGAACGGAATCAAGTCCGATCCAGACCGACCTCGTCAGAAGTGCTCCCACTGTGGGTCGAGCAAACATGATGGTCCAAACTTCTGGAAGAAGATGGTGTGCAAGAAGTGCGATAGACGCGGCCACCCGACGGACCACTGCCTCTTCGTATGCAAGTCATGTGGAGAGATCCACGAGGCCGGCCATTGCAAGATTGAAGAATTTTTTAACATGATGCGCAAGTGGTACATGCCGGACAAGCACGCGGGGATGCTGCCGCCGGACGCAGAAAAGATGTTAAACTAGAACGCTCGCCAGGTTGGAATCTGGATCGAGCCGAGCGTTCTACGGTTCACATCTATGCATATGTCGGCAAGGAGGATAAGACCGACAATACACGTTCTATTCCTAATTGCGTCGACCGAGACCATCCGGTCTACAGTCTGAAGACCGATGAGTACTCCCGGACTAAGGTGGTTATGCAGTTGGACTTGCTGCCTGGATAATCCCGCGGATACTGGAAGTATCACGCGCCTGATAAATGGTTCAAGCAGGCGAAAGCCTGTGGCAAGATTAATAACCAGAAGGCGACGATGTTGTTCGACTCTGGAGCTGAAGTATCGATAATCGACTCCGACTTTGCTCGTAAGGTCGGATGTCGTATATACGATACCCAGAGACAAGAATGCGTCGGGATCGGCGAAAACTCTTATATGACCGAAGGAAGAACGCGTGTGAAAATTACTTTGTCGGGATCGCTGGTCTACTTTTTCAGCGTTGGGTTGGCAAGTTGGCTGGTCAAGACGCTTTACTAGGAATGGATTTCATGGTCCCAGCTGGTATTCGCCTAGACCTGTCACATGGAGTGCTTACGCTCCCGGATGAGGTCCAGGTCCAGTTGGCTGGTCGAAGACCTCTGTATGGTTCGTATACCGATCTGGTCCGGTGGGACAAAGACCTCACTATCCCAGTTGGTCAGTCTGCCGATACCCCGGTTGAGAAAGGTTTTCGTTCGAGGAAGTTGTGGTTGACCAGGGGCGATCGGTGGGTCTCGACCTTCGTAAAGAGTGCTGGTCGACGTGATTTTGTCCGTGTTACTAATATCGGTGACAAGCCGCTGACACTGGACAATAACACTATTGTCGGCATGTGGTTAGCAGAAGGGAAGGTACCAAGGAAGATGGGGTTCGTCTCGATTGGGTCGAGGCGGTATGTCGAGTGGCAAAACCTGGTGTACCAATCGACCACCGATCTTATCGGCGATGATGGGTCGGTGGAAGAGGATACCTCACCTTTAGTGGAAAGACCAAGTTATGTCACCCCAAAAAAAGATGTTGGTCCGAAGAAAGGCGCCGCAGTCACTAGGAACGGTGGACCATCAAGTAGACGAGCCAATGTTGGTCAACGTGGTGTCAGCACAAGACCAGGCGACAGCGGAGCAAGAAACGGAAGAAGGGGAACATGAAGTTGCTAGGTCGGACCATGACGGTATTCCTAATCAGACCGATATCAGTGAAGGACAGCCCGTCGATCAAGACCAGGGGCGTTCAGCCGGTCCAGATCGTCTAGGTGATATTGCCCCAGAAGATGAACAAGTTTGTATACATGAAGGTGGGGAACAGTACGTTCAGGAGCTGCAAAGCCAAACGACAGTCCTCCCTGAAGTATCTGCCGACTCGACAGAAGTTACAATGGATGATTTAGAAGTGGGTGATCAAGACCTTAACAGTCCAGACAATATCGAGCAGTTGAAGAATATCATATGGAAGAAAAGACATCTGCTGATCGGAAAGGACAAAGCCTTACCACCTGCAGCCCGTGGTGCGATTTGCGATATTGACGTTGGAGATGCCAAGCCGATTGCTCAGCGATGTCGACGCGTGGCGCCACAGTACCGGGAAAAGCTTTCTGATCTTATCAAAGGACTGTTGGCTACCAAGATTATTAGACCGTCGACCTCGCCATGGTGCTAGCCGATCGTAATTGTTATAAAGAAGAACGGCGTCGACATTAGGTTGTGCATCGACTATCGGCTGGTAAATCGGTTAATTAAACTTATGGTGTACCCGATGCCGCTGATTAATGATTTGTTGGAAGACTTGGACAAGACCTTGTGGTATTGTTCGCTGGACATGGCAAGTGGATTTTGGGTGGTCTCGATGACTGATCGAGCCCGTGAGATTTCCGCATTTGTGACACTGTTTGGTCTTTTCGAGTGGAACCGTATGCCGTTCGGTCTGAAGAACGCACCCCAGATCTATCAAAGGTTGATAGACAACGCACTATACGGACACTTCAAAATCAAGACCGATCGGGACCCTGCCGAAAGTTATGATGTGTTTACAGAGGGTGAATCCGATCGGGAAAGAAGACCGTCCGTTCTAGGGAGGCGGTCGTACATCGACGACATTCTGATACCTGTCTCGTCATGGAACGATCTGTTCGAGAATGTTGAACGATTGTTGGAGACATGCGACCGCTGGAACCTATCTATCAGCGCCATAAAAAGGTTTTGGGGTATGTCCAAGGTCGCCTATTTAGGTCATATGGTTTCGAACAATGGTCTAGAGGTGAATCCTAAGGACCTGGATTCGTTAAGCAACCTCCCGTTTCCCAAGTCTCTGAAGGCAATGCTGTCCTTCCTAGAAGTTTAAACTACTACAGCCGCTTCATCGAATATTTTGCTATCCACGAGGCTGTGTTGTATGAGCTCCGGGAAGTGGACTACCATATGTTGCGCGAAGAAGACCGGGAAACTTTACATGGAGGCGCCGACTCTGGTCTTGCTGCAGATTGTCCGCGAGTGGAGGCCGAAGACCATATGAAGCGTGCAAAGTTTGCTTTTGGTATGTTGAAGGCTAAGATGGTGATGGCACCGATTTTGAAGCATTTCGATCCCGAAAAGGTCCCGACCATTATTGTATATGCTAGTCAGTGGGCCATTTCGGCCACTCTAGTACAAGATCATGATGGTGTGTACCATCCGGTCACGTTCACGAGCAGAACGCTGAAGCCAAATTAAGTGAACTATGGAATTGTCGAGAAAGAAGTTCTGGCGTTGCTACGAATCCTGGATGTGTGTTACAACCTGCTGGTCGGCCGACCTATAAAGGTCCTGTCAAGACGGTCTACTTTGTTCTGGATATTATCAGACAATGGGATGGACGGACGTCTAGGCAGATGGTCTGTGGTCTTGTCGCAGTGGACCCTCGAGGTCGTTAAGTGCACCAGGGGCGAGGAAGAGATATTGGGCACATTAGCTGCCAGTATCACCCCTCGGTCTGAAGTGGACGAGGCATTGATAGCGATTGACCCGAGGAAGCAACCTCGGCAGTCAGTTTCGAGACCGCCACCGACCGTCGACCATGACGAAGAGCTCTTGGTCTTAAGTTTTGACGGATCGGCAAGCGTGAAGAATAAGGTCGGCGCCTATAGTGCCATATTGTGGAAGTTGCCGCAATGGTCTATAGTTGCAGCCGCTGCCGATTTCACGCCGGATATTACTGTTAACGAGGCGGAGTACCGAGGTCTACTTCTATGTCTGGACCTGCTGTCGTCGCAAGAGAAGGGGCGAGTCATCATATGTGGTGACTCCAACCTAGTGATCAGGCATTTCACCGGAGAGATCGACTGCAAGGCTCCACGGATGAGGTCGTTAAATGATCGGGTAATGAAGGCATTGAAAGACCATCCCAACCACGAGCTGTTGCACGTGAAACGGGACTGGAACAGAAGCGCCGACTACCTCGCGACCAAGGCCATGCGAGACCAGACCGGGGCTACGATCACCGAGGAGGCCGTTCTTGATGAATTGATGAATATAAACAGGCCCCCGAGGTGATCGGACCCAAGAACGCTCCGGACCAGGTGAATGTGATGGTAGCGACTAGACCGAAAGCTCGGAAGTCCCACCAACCGTTCCCAAAGGAACGGTTGAGTGAATCTGTTGTGCAACGACTAAGGGCAGAACGGATCCTCAAGGCGCAGGACGAAGAAGAATGGATTGTGAATTTGAAGACCTACCTGCGCGGTGAATTGTCTAAGTTGACGAATGGTCAAGCGAAAGAATGTGCCAAGATCGCAGACAGTTACGAAGTGGATGAGGATGGCTTACTATATTACTGCCGCGATGTCGACCAAGACAGTGCAGACCGAGACCGATTGGCGAAATTGGTGATACCTGAGTTGCTGCAGCCGGATGTCCTCCATCACTACCATGTGAGTCTAGAAGGGGGACATCAGGGCATAGGCAGAACGTATCACAAGATCAGGTCCCACTTTCACTGGAGAGGTCTTTTCCGAAGTGTACAGAAGTATGTGGGCTGTTGTACGGATTGCGAGACCGGAAAGGGTAGACCGGTAATCAAGGGGCGATCGCCCGGAAATATCGAAGCTACCTACCCTTTCCAGGTCATAGCGATGGACCATATACCGTCGCTGCCTAAATCGACATATGGCAATACTGAGTTGTTGATCTGGGTAGAACTGTTCACCGGTCTAGTTATTGCGAAGGCAAGTGCGTCCGGTCTGCCGAGCAGATCGCCAAAAGTTACGAAGAATGCGTGTTCCGAAGGTTCGGCGCCAGCGAGGTCATCAGACACGACCTAGAACCCGGTTTCATGGCCGAGGTGTTCCGGTCGTTTAACAATATGCTGGTCCAGAAACAGAGCGCAACGATGGCATATCGTCCGCAAGCGAATGGATTGGCAGAACGTACGGTACAAACTATTACAAGAGCAATCAAGATGAACGTTGCCGATCCAGACCAGCGCGATTGGGACGAATACGCAGAAAGGCTGGTGTTTGCACTCAACTCGTCGACCGATCGGGTCCGAGGAGAAACGCCTTTTTATCTTGCGTATCGATGGGACCCCCGGTCCACTCTTGAAGCCGCGATACCTATTGGCTGCACTCGGACCCGCGATCGTGATGCTCGACGTTGGCGCATGCAGGTCCAGAAACATTACCATCATGCAAGAGAAATTGTCAACGAAAAGTTACGTCAAGCTACACAAGACCGGGCAGACCGGAACAACGACCAGGCCCAACCCCACGGTATAGAACCAGGGGCGAGGGTATGGTTGTACCTAGACCGAGTGAAGGAGGGCTATGCGAAGAAGCTGGCTCACATGTGGCGCGGTCCTTTCCGTGTTGCCGAGCTGATAGATGAGCACGCTGCCCGTCTAGTAACAACCGGCACGGACTACAAGGTCTTCCCGATCGTACATGTGTCCAAGTTAAAACTGGTCCGAGAATTTCCTGATCGTCCCAAAATGCCCTGTCTAGTAGACGAGGCAGAACGGTTTGATTTCGATGAAGCATTACTGCCGGAGGACAGTTGGGAACGACCGCTGGAGAAGGAAGAATTTGAATTGGAAAAGGTCTTAGATGTCCGATCGGTCAAGAAGACCAGGTTCGGCCGGACCCACCGAGAATATCTGGTCCGATGGAGGGAACATGATGAAACAACTTGGATCGATGAATCCGACCTGAACTGTGGAGCAATACCACGATAATTCGAACGGGACCGAGTCAGTCGGAACCGTTTCGCAGTGATGCAGACCCATGAAGACCAAGACCAAGACATGCAGTAGCATCGGTCTTCCCGACCGACGTGAAGAGGTGGAAGGTCTTGTGTCTTGTGTATTGTGTATTGTGAATATGTGACGAATTGGAATAGTGGAGTGACGAACGTGGATTGTTTTTTCGCGATGTAAGTGGAACGGTTGGTGATAACGTGTCTAGTGCAACTCTGGAGAAAGTGGTGGAATTAGCTCAAGTGATTTGATGACCGAACATGTGAAAAAGAACGATGATATATATTAAGTGTTATCTGATCGACTACTTACGACCTCACTCGCCATCACCCCACAGACGGCCGACGGTCAACGACGGATTCTTTTCAACTTGGTCCTGGTACTGGTTACGCCAAGGTTCCTGTTGGTCTAGTTGGACCAAAGCATCCTTGAGGTCCAAGACCGGTGTTGTGCACCCAAGACCGGGGTACCATGTGCCACCGTCAGCCAGCAGCCGGGTCTTCTCGACGCGACGCCGCGGCATATGCAGTACAACTGTATATAAGAACACATCGACGTCGCACTCGTGGGCCAGCATCCCGTCCAAAACATATTGGCACAGGGACTACCAGGCCTCACCCGCTCTGATCCGACGCCGCTTGCGCTCGTTCTGGATGGTCGCCAAGCCAGGTTCTTGCCGAACTCGTTCCGGGGGAAACACCAGATAGTGGGATGCCTCCCAGATGTCTTGAGTGTGAGTCTTGTTAAAATATTTCACCCGACTCATGAAAGCATGGGCCCACGGAGTCGAGTGGAAGATGAACCCCAGCTTGGGATGCTCGAAAATCTTCCACGGCTCGTCAGCGTACAAGCAGGAGATCTGTGCCGACGTGATCAAGTCCGGCCGCCATTCCGACGCGGCAGGAACTTTCTTCGCCGGCGGGAAAAGCCAATGGTCTGGACGAGAGAAAGACCGTGACAGGAGCTGCTTGGTCAGGGTGGACCGGCGTAAACAACCGATCTGCCCTGGCGACCACGGCAAAGTATCCTCACGCGTTCGTGGCGGAAGGGAAGAATTGTCGATTGCCACGTTGGCCAACAAAGCATCTTTGTGGAGCTTGGACGTCCCAGGCAAGACCGTAGGTGTTGACTTTGTCGACGTATGAGGTGGTGGAACACCACCATGCGGACCGGTCTTCTTGGTCTGCTCCGAAGTCGATCCAACTTGAACAAAACTTTCATGTGGACTTGTTCGAGACTTGGTTGGGATGGGGACAGCAAACTCCGAATCACCGGAGTCTTCGCCGGAGTCATCCCAGGACGAGAACTCTGAATAATTGGCATGGTCAGCACCGGCGGTCGAGGGCGCTTGATTTTTGGAGATGTTACTGTCGTCATCCTCGTCCAAGCTTGGGCCCACGAGAAGCGCCTTCGTATTGGCTCGCTTATGGGGCACCGCACGCTTCCCTTCGAGCTCAGGGTCGCGCGCTATGCCCCGCGCCCTCGCGCTACCCGGCGCGTCCGCGCGCTTCTTTGATTTGTGTGCAATATCGGGCTGGAGAATTTCGGCCAATGAACGGCCTTGGTCTTGGTCCCGGTGCAGGTCCACCAAGGCGGCCGACGCAGACCGGTCTACGCTGGAGGCAGCAACCGGATGTCGACGAGGACACAACAGGTCAACCAAGCGCTGATGACATTCTTTTAATACCGCCCGACGACCGTTCGCTGCCTGCGTCCAATCGTTCGACTTGCGTTCACAAGACCGGACCTCCTCGGTCTGGTCTTGAATCGAAATTCGGAGCTCGGTGAGACGCCTCTCGAGATCGTCGATTTGAATGCTCAACGTGGTCTGGTCAAGCAGGTCTTCCGCTTGCTGCTGTTGTACCAGCACAAGCTGCCCCCGAAGATGGAGCTGATGATCCTCCAAGCGGGTCAACTTATTGCGCGCGTTTATTAGTCCGGTCAAAATCTGACGCAGCTGGAGGTCATCGTGTTCGACTGCCGATCGGCGGCAAGCAGGGCATTGATCGCCTTGCTGATGCCAGGAGGTATACGGGCTGGAGGTATACGGGCTGAAGACAAACGAAGGTTAGAGCAGGCCCAAGGTGAAGACCGGATATGCATGCTTACGTTGTGTTGCCTGTTGAGCAATCTGATCCTGGAGACGTGCGATCTCTTCAAGTGCGTCTTGAAACTGCGCGTCGGTCCCGGTCTGATGCCCTGCCGATGTCTGAGGTGCAGTAGAACGATGGGAGCTGCCAGACCGGACCGACCGGACGGGCGAAGTGACATGCGATGACGTGGTATGCGAGGTGCCTACAAGAACGGTCATTAAGGAAATACAAGAAGGTCAAGTCCAGCAGTGCAAGTACCTGGAACGGATGAAGAAGATGGTTGCTCCATGTCGGAAAAGTCTGAATGACCAAGGTTCAACTGAATTTGATGGACGAGGTCAGACCGTTGTCGTTGTGCGACACGGTCTGACTCAGGGGCGGCTGTGGAGAAGCGTGCCCAAAATGTGGCACACTTCTGGTCAAGTTTCGTCAAGGCATTTGGTCTAATTTCGGATTGGTTTAAACAAGGGGGGCTTTTCAGCCTATCAGACTGAAGAAGTGTCAAGAACGCAAGTTTTGGTGAGTCACCCGACTTTGGGTATTTTACATATTTTTGTGGGGGTACATTTAGGGACTATAGGGTAGTAGTATTTTAGTTGTGGTTTTACCTTTTAGGACAGAGGTTATACGTTTAAGTAAGGAAATCTTTTAGCTTTCGGATAAGTGGCTGAAACCTCTTCTTGTCTTGGTTCACACCACAGCTAGGGGTCGCCGTTCTTCCCTTTTCGTACACTAGTCGCCTCCGACCGCCGCGGAGTGTTTGGGGGCAGAGGGTCGAATTATCCCCTCTCGCCCATTATACCCGGTCTGGACGCGCCGTACGCGCACTTTGGCCCACCGGAAGTCCCTCGACGGGAGTACGATTGGCGATCTCAACACCTCAACTCAAGTACGTTTGGAACGTGCTATTCACTGGATTGGTCTTGGCGTGGAGATGTCGTTTGTGGAGTCTCACGAGCATATTGGGTCTTTACGCGGACATATTGGCTTGTTTTAATATTGGTTGGAAACTAGACCGGTTTTGGTCTTATTTCTTATTGGTCAGGGTCTAGACCGGAACGGTCGGTCTACCCTCTATTAGCTCGTATTGGTCAGGTCTTGATCGTTTGGACGATCGACCTATTGGAAGTTATCTCTTAGAAGTGTTTTTGGTCTGTTTGTGTCTGGGGTGAAGAGTTCCGCCCCAGAGATACCTACCCAGATCGGTCTTCTATATTCAAGACCACTTCGATCCAATCTGCGATCCCGATCCACCGAGTGTGTAACTAGCCCATTCCATCGGGTACACAAGGTGAGATGAACACTAAACAATCGGACCAAGTGGGTTCTGATGACGACCGGTCGTCTGCTTGCAGCGGACGATCGACCAGATCTCGAGTGGTGGTCCGCGGAGTACCCCCTCCGAAAGTTGGAAGGCTGGGCGCGATGGTGGTAGTCAGGTTATCGATGCTAATGTTTTCGATTTCGAACTTGACTCCACCACAGACGCGTTACAGGCGCACTTGGCCCGCCGAAAGTCCCACGACGGGAACGCGTAGTTACAAAATGACACTCACCCTCAGGTCGCACACGTTTGGAACGTGCAATTAATTGGAAAGGTTACTATCGATTGGAACGGTTATTGCAAAGGTTACGTGGAGATCTCGTTGGTGGAGCCCAGGCTGTTGGATACGTTTGCTTGGCTGTTCCTCATTCGTTTATCGATCTCTCGTTTTGGTTGATCTCTACGATCAGCTATACGCGATCTTCCCTGTAATATATTGGAATTAACTATATCGTTGGATATTGACGTGTCTAGGGTAAAGATTTCCGCCCTAGATACACCCTGCTCCAGAATTGTATCGATCCATATCGATCCCCCCAAGTCCTATCGCGCGACGGTCCACCGAGTGTGTAGCCACCCAAACCAATGGGTAAACAAGGTGAGAGGGGTCAAATAAAATCGGCCCAGGCGTCCTGTAATACAGATCAGTCATCCAATCGGGATGTAGGCGAAGGTTTGCGGGGTACTCCCCCCGTAAGTTGGTCGGATGGGCACGATGGTTATCGGGTTCAGGACACTTCGCTGTTCGATTTTGAACTCGACTCCACCACACTCATCGCCAGCATTAATGCCATCCACAGATCGAGTCTCACATCTCACCAACTAAGGCGGTGCTTGCGGCGGGTGAAAAGTTGTCTAAGCCAGGATTTATCTTCTTATTCTTGGACGAGATCGATAGATATTCTGTCGACCCTAGATCGCATGATCGTGGTAGCTGACGGGTTTCTTCGGAAATTCCTGGAAACCTTAAAATAAAGACTGACAGGCGTATCGAACACCGGCATGTCCGCTTTCGATCTACCATGGATCGCTCCGCTTCCGATCGGCAATGCCGGCTGGCGGACTGTCATTGGGTGTGAGGCTTGACTTTTATTGGAAAGATTTAGATGTTCTACCTGGAAAGGATGCGCGCTAGCGTTTGGTTCATGAAATGTGTAGACTGTAGTTGGTCAAGTGGAGCTGGAGGGCAGGAAGCCAGGGCGGCGATCTGTATATTTTTGAATCCGCTACAACAAAAACAAAAAGTTAACAGTTTGATTGGCGAGACTTTTTAGGGGTTGCACGGGTTGGAGTGAGGTTGAGTATAGAGGTGGCGTACTCACCGCCTTCGATTTAATATATTAACGGTACACCCGAACAAAAACGCATGTACCGGACCATTTAATCCGGTTCATGCGCTTCAATTTTCCGTCTGAGGCTGGATTTCTAGCCTTCGTATGCTCGCTTCTTGTACCGAGGTGTTTGAAGAAGAGCTCAACATTTTCGTACTCCATTCCATCATCCGTTCTTAGTACATACATTTGACAATACAATTTGTCTTCGAACCCCGTTAAAAAATATTCAAACATTTCTGCCACCGATCGGACTACCGATCAACAGAATCTACCGATCGGCAATCCAAACATTTGTAGTGCTGTCGCTGTTCCAAACGTCGAGCGTGAAAGGAAGAACGATTCGGACGACGAAACGGATTATGTCGCGGATTGCCGATTAATAACAAAAATGACGAAGATAGATGACGACAGCGATTACAACCCAGCCACTGGCATCTTCAGAAGCTCGTCCATTTGACCTTTTGCCTTCCTCTCGATTGACTCTCGATGAGTCGGAGACTAGATGTACATCCCGCCGTATCGGACCCAAGATATAATAAGGAGCCACAAGAAAATCCCAACTCACATATGTTGGTGGCAGAATTACAGCCGTTAGAGGTGCTAGGGACCTAGAGAATTGCAAAGAAAAAAGCGGATGAAACTCCAACGCCCACGAAGTGTGTTTACAAAACAAAACTGAAGTCAGATGTTACGATCGACCGTTACAAGATCCGCCTTGTGGCGAGGGTTGGCCGTCAGATATATGGAAAATAATATACTTAACTTTATGAAAGTATGGTAAAAATACAATACAGGGTGTGCCTGTTCGGCATGGTCATGTGCCTCGTTCCTTTCCTGAAGAGAAAACGGAAGAAGGATACCACAAGGCATGGAGATGACCGAAGAACAGATGGATATTTTTGTAGCTGGGTCCAGAAGTCGATTAGTACTAAAAAAAAAACGCAATCTCTAAGGGTTAAAATAAGCTGCAAAAATGTGGCATCAGTTATTGAATGAAGATTACAAAAGTTGGACTGTATGCCAGTGCGTAAACGGACACGTGCATTTTCACAAGCAAAATAACAGCGAACTACGATGGTTGGAACAAACGTATACGATCTGTTGGTCACTGGAAGCACACAGAAGTGGTATTTTTTCTTAAATGATATGCAAAGTTTAGGGTAGAAGACTAAGTAAAATATGAAACCTTTTCGAGGGTTACGGGTCGGAGGAGATCCGAAAAATGGCTATGCTTGATTAACAAGATATCATTGAAGAACCGATGAAATATTTTAGTGTGGATAAGACAAAATCAGCATGATCTCCATGCAAGATTTTAAAATGGTGAAAGATTTTGACGAACCATTGCCCGTGAAGTCAAGTGAGAGAAATCCGAACAGAAGAATTTCAATCAATGGTTGGAAATTTACTTTGTATTTCCAGAGCGCTCGCCCCGGCATTTTAATTGCTATGCATCGGGCGACTTGGCGCACACGCATGCGCCGACACACAGTAACTAAAGTTGCTATGAGGATTGTGAAGTACGTAAGGGTACGAAGGGTTGAACGTTAAGTTGAAGCAGAATGATGAGCTACCGCTCCGGTGAGAATCCATTGCTAACCCGACGAAGATTTTGCTGCGGATAAATTGAATCGTGTAGGAAAATAACGTTTGGTGCAGTGTTATCCTATCTGACCTGTTACTTTTTATAAGATAGTATGTGCGTAATTAAGCGCGAGACGGCCGGTACTAGGCCAGTGCTAGGCCGGTGCTAGACGTGACGAGTAAATAAGAAGTAAAAAACGAAAGTTTATATCATAGATAAAAAAAAGTTTCTAAGACTAAGTTGAAATCTTCTCACACGTACTCACATGAGTTTATAGCCAATCCGTTTCTGTATCTTGAATTTACATCTCATCCAAAACTCAAAAATGGCTACACGCAAATTCGACAGATCACAAGAACATAAAGTCCATGGTTACTTATGTAAATAGTTTTAGAACGAGTTGGCAGCGCAAAAAACAAGCTCGGTAGCACTATGTACGGCGGAGGCTAAGTTCGTTGCTGCCTTAATGGATGAAAAGGAAGGACTTTGGCTTAAAGAGCTCTTCAATGAAATTTGATATCACGCAAAAACGTCCCTGGTACTCAAGATTGATAATCAATCCGGCATCAGAAATCTGGGATGTGAAACAAGTCCAGGAAGTACGTACGTCAATTTCAAGTTAAATTTTTTTTAATGATTATACCAAAAATGGCGCTGTTAAAGCCGTAAACGTGGTTGGGCGGGCGCAGATCCGTTACGCATATGTCGAGAAATCTCTTGAGTTGATGGTAAAAAAGACTATGCATTCAGAGTTCCATACCACTGGACCTATAGAATTAAACTTGTACCTTATGCATGCATTGTCATTCTCCGATAGGATGAAATCTCGGAGTATTTTCACCAATGGAATTACAACATTTTTTATTATCAATCGTGTTTCTTCCAATCAGAAAACGGGAAGGACGTCTCTTTTATGAATCGTACTCCCTGTCAAGTGTGGAAATGATAGCGGGCGGGCCCAGTGACAAAGACATTGAGTGCGCAAAGATATGATGGACCAAAGAAAGCAAATGGATTGCATTATTACCGCGTTTTTCCGGGAGGAGTACGATTACTTGCATTAACAATCAGTGCGAAACATGTTGATCAACCTTGTTTTAACATAACGAGAAGTTAATGCAATCCACAAATAACGTAAACGAGGTACGAGATTACCGCAATCCCACGTAATCGCAATCTCCACGGTATAATCTGTAATCGTGAGCTCCACAACGTGAAAAGGAATCGTAATCTCCACAGTTCAAAACGTAGTCGTGAAATCTACTAGATAATTCACCCTCACTTGGTGTGTGCAGCGTAGGCGCAAGAGGTCGCAAAACAAATGAAACGAAAGTTCAGTCGTAAAGCAGGAAAATGTAAAAGTTAATATATTTGATTAACCTAAATCATAGTCAATCACAACATGCAAATTTAATTACATCTAATTTCTCAATTTTTCCCATGATGCTTAACTGAAAACCCGCCATATTTCAACAAAACATCTACGAAATTCAATGGCCAATAGCATAGTGTTGGAAAGCGAAGTTAAGTCGCGGTATTGCGGCTTTCCAAGGATTTAGCATCGACGCACAAAAGTCGAAAAGGGTGTACATAAATTGCATTTTTTTGTGACGTACTATATTTAGTCTATTCTAAATATATCACTTTTACATTTTCTTCTTACAGTAGATTAATGTTAACTACGCGCCTGTTTTCTTTGCGCGCATAGTTACTTTGGCTTTATAGGTAGTGGTAGAGGGGGTAGACGAATCGTCACGTGGAATATCAAGTCTCGTTTTAGTGGATACGGGTGGTTACGGTTCGATTATTGTGGCAGAAGTGCTGGACTGGTTGATTACGCATATTCAAGTGGAGGTATACTTTGATTAAGTGATTTAGACGCATTTGCACTACGATTACGCTATGGCTAAGAGTAAAGGCGCACAACAACAGGTTACGAGCCCAAATAAGGAGCGTGAAAACACCGACGTGAAGGTTGCTGTCGTGGAAGAGAATGTGGGGTCAGCCGACATCTTGCGGCAATCCACGAGCTTGCAGACCGGCTGGGCGAGCTCGAGTATTCTCGTGGAACAGCGTCTAATGGGGGTAGTAATGCGTTTCACACCCCCAGAGGCGACACCAAGATGAGCATGGCTTCCTTGGAGGGAAGTCATGATGTAGCCGGTGCGTATACGCACGGTGCGGCTAGCGCACAGAGGAAGAATTTCCTTTAAGCGGCGTTCGCCTCTACTTAGCCGCTACTCCCTTATAAAGGGCTTAGTAGGAGAGAGCTCTCCTACTCGGGGCCAAGATTCCCGGTTTGGTTTACTATTAGCTTTCGCTAATGCCTTAACGCAAGGCTCCCTTACTAAGGGTGTAGCTAAAGGGAGGGCTCCCTTTGCGCTACTGCACTCACCACACGCGCGACCGGTAGAGGTCGTGCGTCTGTAGTCGTTTGCGTGAAATGTAAACTGAATGTAAATTTAATATATAATTATCCTAAATAAATTTAAACTAATGTAAACTATATGTAATACTAAGTAGAACTTACCAAATTCGTACCTAGCTAAAATGTAGTGTACACCACCTGTGTACCAACACGTGGCTGGCTGCCACGCCACCCCCAAGGGCTCCTGCCCTGATTGGTTAAAATAACTAATGGTTCAAAACCTTTCAAACCGGTAAATACTGACCCCAACCGTAGTGTACTCACGTACACCACCTACTATATGTGACTCGAATGTAACCCTGTTACATCCTCCCCATAAAGATTATTGATTACGCAGTAAACAAAATTTTGTTTGGGAACTCCAACTGCCAGAATCTCTGGCTGACCATGAGCACCATTAGTGGTGCTATGGAAGGAAACTATTCCGATAACTCGGAAGTGGATGCCCTTGGGGATATCTCCCTAACGGCTGACCACTCCGACAGCGACGAACGGGTTGTCGGTCATCCAATCCATTCCCCACGTGGGGAAAACGCTAACTCGTGCGCCGCCTTTACCAACTACGGATGATGCCCCCGGGTCGCCGAAGGCGACCATCATCAATGAACCGGCCTCGGTTCATGAAACCCTACATGCCGTACCGGAACGGAAGGGACCTCGTGACCCTCAAAAGAGGGCTAAGAACGCGGTCAAGAGGGGTATAGCCTCCTATACCCCTGGTCCAGCGGCTATACTGCCGCGTGAAATTGCGCGCCGGAAACAACTCCGGGCAAAACTGCTTACTCCTAAGCAGTTCACGGCCAAGTCCTACCGAACGCGCCTCGGGAAACAGGCACGCGGTGCCCTCGCGGATATCCTCCGCGAGAATCCCTTCGTTCTCTTACGGGACGAAAGCGTCGAGGACGCAGAACGGGCATTCCGCGCTTGGGCGGAAGGGGAAAAGCGCCTCCCCAACTTTGATGCGCTGTACAACAGCTTTTCCGATCCCGACGTTCGGGTAGAGAGGGCGTTACGCTTGGCCTACGCCCAGGCAAAAGCGCAAGGTCAATTACCTGCCTCTTACTACAATCGTCCTGCTCTCGACGTGGTGCCGGAGAACGATTCAAACTCTTCATCTGCTTCCGGCAAACTCCCAGCTACTGGGAGTTAAGGGGATTTTTCCGCCCCTTCTGTCGTTGACTCTCAGCGGGGTTCTCCCGCTCGAAAGCGTCAACGACGTCACGGCAATCCTGCCGCAGGAGAGTCTAGGACTCCCACGAGCTCTGGGAATGTGGATAACCTTTCCACTTCACCAGGTACTGGGTCTCACCCCGGTGGTGGCGTCGTGCCATCAGGCGTTCCACATGGTAATGTGGAGTACCCTCCGTATCGAGCACTGGAGGAGGGGGTCGCGCTATTGCGACGTGCGTTCCACGAGCGCTGTGATCGACACAGGCGTCGCATCCAAGATGCCCAGGAGGGACTCCGCAACGAGGGGTGTGCGAATTCACGCCTCGAGGGGCGGCTTGCCTCCCTCGAGTCTCTTGTTGCGGAGATTCAGGGTCGTATTTCAACCCTGTCGGAGATGTTCCGACCTGTCGTGCCTTCGGCTACCCAACTTACCACCCTCCTCCAAGAGGGGACCCGCCTCCGGGTTCTGGTATGGCTTAAGCATACCCACATAGAAGGTTGGATGCGTACGCATTGCCTTCGGGATGTTCAAGGTATACGACAAGCCATTTCGGGCTAATACCTTAAAGGGGACCACAAACCTGGGGCGCAGTTTATTCCGCAACACGTTGGAAACTGCATGTGTAGGAAGATTTTTAGCGCCTAATAAAACACTTTCTCCTACTTTGTATACCTTGTCCTTACGCCGCCCCTTGCGGTCAGCCTTCTGCTTGTCTTATCTTTCCGCCATGGCATCGCAGACGTGTCGTAAGACACTAAGGCGCGTCGATAAAAACTTATCGATGTGATTTCGCACAGATACAGGGCTGACATAAGGGAATTCTCCCCCCTCAATCCCTGGGCCACACACACGTCGCGTCAACGGGACCCTCGGATTCATTAATCCGTTCACGTAAAACGAGTTAAGCCCGTAGATGCATGGACCGAATTGTTTATAGAAAATTTGGCCATCGGAAGCATCTCACTCCAACTCTTTGGGGGATCCGTACATAAACTCCGGAGAATATCCTCTACAACGCGATTAACGCGTTCCGTCTGCCCTTCCGTCGGCGGATGATCCGCAGTGGACATGAGTAGCTTGGTGCCTAGCACCTTAAACAACGCTCCCCAGAATTGTCCCGTAAAACGGGGATCCCGATCCGACACAACGGAATCGGGTAGACCATGCTGTCGAAAGACACGGTCTAGGAACACTTTCGCTGTTCCTTGTCCATTAATGGACTCTGGCACCGCCGCCAGGTGAGCCATCTTGCTCAATCGGTCTACAAAGACCAATATGCCGGTGTTCCCGGCCATAACCTTCGAAAAACCGAAGATAAAGTCCATGCTAATGGATTTCCAACACTCCGTTGGAACCGATAAGCTCGCAAAAGGCGCAGCTGAACTTGCAGTGGGTTTAACGCTCTGACACGTCTCACAGGTGCGTATATACGCACCGACCCACTTATACATGTTGGGCCACCAATACAAAGCGCTTAAAGCGCTGTAGGTCTTATCCCGACCTAAATGACCCCCGGTAGGGACGTCATGTGCCTCAAAGAGGACTCTATACTTCAGTTCCTCATCATGAGGAACAACCACCCGCGGAGTGTCCTCCGCGCTTGTGCTATAATATAGCAAACCGTCACAGTACCTGTAACGGTGTAAACGAGCTTTAGCTCGACTTGAAAGGGTAGGCTCAGATGAGCCAAGGCCCTTGTCACCCAATGCGATGATAAGCGCCGTACACTGTGTGTCTTTCCCATACCCCTGGCGTATGAGATCCACCATAGACGATGTGACGAATGTCGCGTGAGCGAGCTCGTAATCGGGACGACGCTACAACGCGTGTGCAAGAAAATTCTGCTTGCCAGGTTTATACTGAACCTCAAAATTATACTCCGCAAAGAAGGAGAGCCAACGGGCCATCCGTTGCGAGAGATGAGGCGAATTTGTCGCTGTCCGTAAGGACGCATATAATCCACGAACGGCTTTGAGCCGAGTAGGTGAACCCTAAATTTGACAAGAGCATACTTCATTGCAAGAATCTCCTTGTCATGAACGGGATAATTCCGTTCCGCAGCTTTAAGCTGGCTCGACGCAAACGCGATCACGCGTTCCCTTCCTGCATCGTCTGCTTGTAGCAAAGCACATCCGATTGCGAAATCGGAGGCGTCGCAGACGACACTAAATGGTTTCCCATAATCTAGGAGAGCAAGAACGGGGGTGCTTTCAACAAGCTCTCCTTAACCGCTTCGAAAGCGGTTTGGTGTTTGGTTTCCCAACACCAATCTACGTCCTTCTTAAGAAGGTCTGTTAATGGCTTCGCCATCTCAGCGTAATTCTCGCTGTACTTGTGGATTTAATTGGCTAATTGAAGCCACTTCCGTAAATCTATAAGATTTACAGGCGAAGCCCACTCCACAATGCTTTCAACTTCTCGGGATCCGCCCGCACTCCATCCTTACCGATGAAGCATCCGAGGAAAGGAATTTCCTCAGCACCAAAAATACATTTGGATGCGTTTGCATATAACTTATGCTCCCGCATACATTCGCGCACCGCCCGAAGATGCATTAGGCACGTCTGAACATCAGACGAGTCGCCTTCCGCGCGACTATGAACGAATATATCTTTTAAGTACGTCTGAGCGTACTTTCTATGAGGGCGGATGAGTTGTGTCACCAAGCGATTAAAAGTCGATGGTGCATTCGAAAGCCCCTGTGGCATAACAAGCCACTCCCACAGCATTCCACTAGGCGTGCTGACCTCTGTAAGCGGAATAGCGGATGCTCGCATGAGCACCTGATAGTACCCGTCCACCAGATCTAAGGCGCTGTAAACAGTACAGCCTGCCATATTATTCTGGAGGACATCCTTCCTAGGAATCGGAGTTTGCATTGGTACAGTAGCTGCATTCAGCTTATTGTACGCATGCACAATTCGCCACTTTCCGTTCGGTTTACGAACACAAAAAGTGGGAGATGAGTGGGGAGACTTGCTCTCCCGTACCATCTCGTACGGCGTGGTAGGAATCAATTCCGACGTGCGGAAGAGACGAACTACCGGTCCCTACGCTTGGAAGCGGCTCGCGCTTAACCACAGGGGTCTTTACCCCTACCACTGGAGTCGCACCAGTCTCGCCTAACACGGCGTGGTCGGGAACCCCGACCTGCAGAAGAGACAAACCTTGTGTCTCTTCTCTAGGAAGCGCCTCGATCTAATCCTCAGAGGAATCCACCTCTACCACTGGCGACTCACCAGTCTCGTCTATAACGGCGTGAAATTTAACCACCGAATCCCCATCGTCAAGGAACACTTCCTTGACCTCATTGGGACTGATCATATCATGCATCCCAATCTCTGGCATCTCTCGCCAGAATCGCTTTTGCGATCGAGCAAAGGTGGGTTCATGACTCGCCAATGCTTCACCCTACCGCGGATGCGTTAAGCCAATGGACTTAGACTTCCAGTCTATCCATGGCTCGTGGCGTTCCAGCCACTTCATGTCCAGAATGAGCTCATACCTCGAGTCCAAATCCAGGACTAGGCAACGTTATAAGCTTTCGAAGTCTGCAAACTTCAGCTTAAGGTCAATCGAGACCTTGGGTACAGAAACCTGTACACCCGTCGCTAGCCGGACCGTGACAACGTCACGAGAACGTGCCTCTAGGGCCTCGGCATACAGCCGACTCTTATCTACAGAAGCCCGTCTGACGTAATTGTCAGAAGCTCCAGAGTCTAGCAAGACTCTCCAAGGCTTATAAAAGCCTTTCTCGTCCGCAAGGACGACCAGCAAACCTGGATGGTACACCAACTCGGTGCTAGAAAGCACCGTTTCCCTCGGGGCTTTGTGCTGTAGTCCCCTACCCTGGGGCTTAACAGCACTTAGGGATCCCCCAGTAGGGCTCCCCGCACCTACTGGGAGCCGTCTTTTCCCGACGGCTTGGGCGAGGTCATTTTACCCGCCCTCGGCCCCTTATAGCGAGTGTCTCGCTGGGGGTTTCGTGGACATCTGTTTCCGCAGATGATCCGAACTTATACACAGGAAGCATCTTAGCGGCCCCCGCCGCCGTAACATTGCAAGAAGCACCTCTTCGAAGCTCTTCAAGAAGGAGTCAGAGTGACTCTTAGCGGAAGGTTTCTCCTCCGCTTCGACCTGACTCAGGTCCATGGGTTCGGGACCCACCTTAGAGGAACGGAAGTTATTCTCGGCGTTAAACGCCATATTAAACGCCCCCTCCAGGGATTGGGGTCGGCATCGGAAGAGACCCGAACGTGCTGGCCCTTTTTTCAGGCCTCCCATGAACACGGGAATGGACAAATCGTTCGAATACGCTTTCGCGTACATCCCTGCCAACAGGTCTTTAGTTCTTGGACATATGTCTCCTAGTACCTAGTGCCCTGACGGCACCTCAAAAACGCAAGCTGATTCTGGAAAACTAGATCAGGCGTAGCGTACATGTCCAGAAGCTTTTGATTAAGGACTTCAAGTTCGGGAACACGTCCGTGACCGAATCCGGACACGTAAACGCCCATGTACGGGCTCTGCCCGTAAGATGGGTTAATGCAAGTCCCACTTTCAAGTGATCCTCGATCACATTTGCTGTGGCGAAGGCCGTTTCGACCTCGCGAAGCCACACATAAAGGTTATCACCTTTCTCACCGGTGAATTCCGTCACCTTAAAGGATAAGTGAGGGCGAACCCCCGTAGTCGCGGAGTCACTTCCGCGAAAACTCGCCTCATAGGCGATGAGGGCGTTCACCCTCTCACGCACCGAATTAAGACCCTGCTACACTAGGAGGCGCATGCCATGCTGACCCAATATGGGTAACAGCCTTTTAAAGGCTTCTTGTTGGACGGGGGTTAGCTGACCCCACTCGTCCTGGTCCATCTTTTGCAGAGGATGCCGTCTACCAACACAAGTGTTGGATTTACTACTAGTGCTAACAGGTGTAGCCGGTGCGTAAACGCACGGTGCGGCTAGCGCACAGAGGAAGACTTTCCTTAAGCGGCGATACGCCGCTACTTAGCCGATACGCCCTAATGAAAGGGATTAGCGATAGATTACTCTCTCGCTCGGAGCCAAGATTCCCCCAGTTTCCTGTTAGCGTACGCTAACGCTTTAGCCTAAGGCTTCCCTTAGTATGGAGTAGCTAGGGGAGGTAATCCCCTGCTACGACACTCACAGCACGCTCGACCGTTCCCGGTCGGACGCCTAGCTGGATATAGAGTAAAATGGAAACTGATTATTTAATATATAATTAGCCTAAATTAACAAACTAATGTAAACCCTATGTAATACTAAGTAGAGCTTATTTAATTCTTACCTAGCCAAAAATGTAAGGTACACCACCTGTGTACCAACACGTGGCAGGCTTCCACGCCTTCACCAAGGGCTCCCACCCTGATTGACTAAAACACCAATAGGTCCGAACCTTTCGGACCGGCCAATACTTGACCTTAACCGTTGTGTATTTACATACACCAACGTAACTAATGTAACCCCGTTACAATGTCGACGTGCGGATCAAGTTTTTAATCTCGAAGCAGATGGAAGGGCGAATAGAAGTGCGTTACAAGGGAAAAAGCGAGATGGTTGCGGACATGTTTACCAAGGCGCTGGCGATGCAACGGTTTGGAGAGTTGAGATCAAGTGTTGGGCTGTCAGAACGTTGAAGGCAACCTGTTTTCGAGCTGGGCGGAAATGAGAAGGAGTGTTGGAAAGCGAAGTTAAGTCGCGGTATTGCGGCTTTCCAAGGATTTAGCATCGACGCACAAAATTCGAAAAGGGTGTACACAAATTGCATTTTTGTGAAGGACTATAATTTAGTCTAGTCTAAATTTATCACTTTTACATTTTCTTCTTACATTTGATTAATGTTAACTACGCGCCCGTTTTATTTGCGCGCATATTTACTTTGGCTTTATAGGTAGTGGTAGAGGGGGGAAGCATCGTCACGTGGAATATCAAGTCTCGTTTTAGTGGATACGGGTGGTTACGGTTCGATTATTGTGGCAGAAGTGCTGGACTGGTTGATTACGCATATTGAAGTGGAGGTATACTTTGATTAAGTGATTTGGACGCATTTGCACTACGATAACGCTATGACTAAGAGTAAAGGCGCACAACAACACATAGAAATTTACGCGTTATGACTAATTTGTTTTCGGGTTTACGTTACGTAGTATCATGCTGTTGAAATGTTGTCGAGTTACGCGTGTGCAAGCTGCATACAAATTTCAAGTTGTGCGCGATCATTGTGGCCATTTTTGCATTTATGCATTTTTAGTACTTTGGAATTTATTTTTATATTAAGTTTTAGGTTAGGTTCTTAGGTACGCATTTTATAATTTAGTATATCTGTTACCGTTTAAGTCTCTTTACATCCTGTCCTCGTGGATACCCTGATCAGGTAGGGCGCGCTTCTTTACAAGAAACTTCCATCCCAACGGCAGTCAGGCACTAACGGTCTGAACTGCCATTTAGGAAAGTTACACATGCCCCCAACTCATGTCAACTTCCGACATATGCAATTTCTTTTTTTGTACATGCGGTTCATCGGCGGGACGAGAATAAGTATATGACGCCGTATGGGACGGGACCTATTGATTTGACATGCAATGGTTTTAAAAGTATTCATAATACGGGTTTTATTAAAGCCGAGTTTGATTGATACTTTTATTAGTTATAGCAATATTCATATCGTACTTATTAGTAATATGCTCTATGTGTTTGTACTCATTCTGAGTACATATGTTTTCGGGCACTAATAAGTAGTGTAAAGCACACAACAGATGGAAGTTTACCATAACTTCAACATCTGGTACATATTTCATGTTTAGGCTAGCTAAATATTTCTCAATAGACATTCCATTAATAATTCCCTGGTTTGGTTATTTTCTTCTTCTCACTACGAAGTTTCTACGGGTGTAATTTTCGCCGCGAGCGGACATTTGGTTGCAGAGATATTGACTTAGGAGATTTTCGTTATATTGAAGTTATTATTTGACATCTATGACTCAAGTTTTCGACTATCTGCGCAAGTATGAATAGCTACAACTTTCAACAAATGGGTGTAGCATTTCACCTCTATGCGACGCAAATTGTGCTGGTGATGTTGCTGAGTTATGAGCTTTTACAATAACATAAATTTTGGCTGGCTTTATCGAATATGATTACCATAAAAGAAGCATAAAGATGGTCATCATAAGAAAATCCATCAGTGTTCAAACGAAAAACTACACCTTTTCCCGTCGAAAATGAAAAGTTTTGCAACCAAAGTGAAACAGGTAGCGAAGTAAAAAATATATTTAACAACTTTTGCAACCAAAGTGAAATGGGTAGCAAAGTTAAAAATATATTTCACAACTTTTGCTACCAAATTGCAACCAATGTGAAATGGAACAATTAAATAAAAACAAAGAAGAGAAATAAGCCTCAATTTTAGGGACGCGCTAAACAGCACCAAATGAAAGACTAATCAGCACCAAGTGAGGCTCCAAGCGAGTTCTTAAGAAATTATACCACGACTATGCTTTGAATTATATGTTTTTAGTAAGATGTCATTTACTTCATCAAATAAATTAAACTCCTCAACAATATCATTCAGTATTTTTAAAGCCTTTGGTGTTTCTTTTATCTTTACGCCTTCACAGTTAACAATTCTTATGCATTTACTGATTGTATTTGGATCATAGTGCTTAAGCTCTCTTAAACATTGACAGGATTGCCCACTTTTGGTAAAGTCGCGCGCCTGGCTAAACCTAGTGAAATAGGCTAAATGGATAACAAAACAGAAGAGTTTTCGTATAACCAAGCAATTAACCTAATATGCAATCAATTACAAGCACTTGGTATAACAGATATCCTCGTCATGGCCGTCATCATTTACACCTAAGGAAGCCTGGGAGTCGGGTGGCTGGTTGAACAATGCTTGTATATTCATTGCCGCCATTTTGACTGGCAAAATAAACAAGTTTGCTCAGCTGATCTATAGTACGACGTATTAAGATTCAAGAATTGAGAATATAAACAAAGAAGTATAAGTAACATACAAGTAAACCGACAACTCAGGAACAAGATAATGCAATGGCGGAATAATAGGGATATGCTACGAGTGAGACTGCTACCTGAACCAAGTCTGTGCGTATTGGAACAGTGCAGAGCTCTTACTTTCGGACAGAGAAACTCCGACCAGAACTCCGATAACGACAGACAACGAGCTTCAAGTGGCTGTAAAAACTACGAACCCAGACAAGCAAAGTAGGCTATAATTTTATTTTGTTTACACACAAATCACTGCCATGTCCTGCGCCTTGTCCGAAGCTGGTGCAGACGCGCACAAAAAGCCCAGAAAGGAAAAAGTATTTCCTAAAAACTCGCTTGGAGCCTCACTTGGTGCTGGTTAGTCTTTCATTTGGTGCTGTTTAGCGCGTCCCTCAATTTTATCAGTTAATGAAATTGAGGCTTATTTCTATCCTCCTAAAAAAGTGACTCGTGTAAGGTGCAAAGAGAGGAAAAACCAGTGGATTCATCATGTTTGTGCGTGTGGATGCATGTCACTACCTAGGAGGGCATGCAGATCATTCTACGTCAACTTGCGGCGGATGGATTCACAAACATCGTGTGGATCAATTTGAGAGAGGTAGGCCTAGAGAGAGCGCGTTGTATGCCGTGCGTCGTCTTGTGTGTCCGTCGCTGACTCAAAGACGTTGTCCCCTACGTCCTGATGATGGCAGGAAGCAGTGATTTATGTGCGAGGGAAGCCGTTCACCGCCCGACGCAGTGCGCGGCTCAATGAAAACGATTTGGTGCCTGGCATTACGGGTCACAAGGTTCAAATCTTGGAATCATCGTTGAAACAGAGTTTGCAGCAAGCACTGGGCGCCGCGGCGCATCGATTCGAGTATTCGAACGAAGTGGCGCCGGGCGAGAATGATCTCGTCGTGGCACAGGCCGCCCCGGACGACGTCGTTACGTTGCCCGCGCTCTGTGAGACGTTGAACGTCGGCCACGGCGAGACCAGGATCGAGCCTGTCGTGTACCGACGCCTCCCCATTGAACGCGAAAATGCCCCAGAACAGAAACACGTCGAGATGCTCATAAAATACATGTAGATCGATGGCATTCGAGGAGACGAGACGACCGACATCAAAAGTACTGTTAAATGGGTGATTTCGTCACATTATACTTTCTGAAACCAACCAACTTAGTTTGGCCCGGGATCGAACCCGGGACCTTCCGGTCCCGCAATGAGTAGTGAACCACTCGATCACGGTCGGATTAAAAGTACTGTTAAATGGGATAGGGAGTTTTTGTAACGCTGCACTTTTAATGTTATTCAGCGTTAGCTTGTTGCAACAGCGAAAGACAGATGCACCTGCTGAATGGATCCGACGGCTTCCGGATATGGCGAGAGGCTAGAAGACTCATATCCCGCGCGGGACCCTCACGCTCTCAGTACTCCAGGATAAGGCTGGAGTAAACCCTCGCACTCCAGGTGCAAGTAATGTGCCTGACAGCACCAGTGGCGTCGCTGGGAATGATACCATGATGACTGCTAATGCCCCTCCAGGTATCGCAATGAATTCGGGAGCAAGTAGTATGGGTCCTCACGGCCACGTAGTTGGGAATATGCCCTACGGAAATCGAATGTTACAACAGCAGTTAATGCAACAGCAACACCTGCAGATGCAAAATACAGCAAAACACACAGATGCGGCAGCAGCTCGCTCCGCAACAGCTGCAGCTATTCCAAGAAGCTCAACTTTATAAACCCTTTATTCACCTATAATGAATGCTGATAAGTGAGGCTTATTTCTCTTCTTTCTCTTCTTTGTTTTTATTTAATTGTTCCATTTCACATTGGTTGCAAGGCTTTTCACTTTGGTTGCAAAAGTTGTGAAATATATTTTTAACTTCGCTACCTATTTCACTTTGGTTGCAAAAGTTGTTAAGTATATTTTTTACTTCGCTACCTATTTCACTTTGCTTGCAAAACTTTTCATTTTGGACGGGCAAAGGTGTAGCTGACTTGACTAAATCGCTCCACTGTCAGTATGCTCTTCACTCGTCGGATCCTTCCTGGACCAACAGTGTTTTAATATCGTCCTCCATCGACAGCGGACGGTCTTTGGGGGCAAACCGCTTGTACGGCTGGCCATTGCGATCCACCAAAAACTTGGTAAAGTTCCATTTCACAAAGTCGCCGAAGGACCCAGGTAGCTTCGTTTTTAAATACGTAAAAACTGGTCGAGCGTTTGCACCATTCACATCATGTTTTTCAAAAAACGGGAACGTCACGTTGTATTGCTTGACAAATTCCATTATCTCTTCATGTGAACCAGGCTCTTGTCCAGCAAACTGGTTGCACGGAAACGCTAGCACTTCCAAGCCTTCGTCCTTGTATTTACCATACAGCTGCTGTAGCTCGGGATAGTTCGTGGGAGTCAAACCACACTTACTTGATACGTTCACAGCCAACACCACCTTTCCTTTGTACTTGGCCATCGATGTTTCGTTTCCTTCTATGTCGAAGTCCTTAAGCTCAAAGAATGACTTGATCTTGGCCGTGTCCTCCACGTTGAACACCTCGCGGTACCGTGCACCAGCGTTAATAAACGAGTTGAGCCACTCCTCTTGCTTTTCTTTACTCTCAGCCACGAAAATCTCCGTCCATTTGGCGTTTGCTAGTTTTATACTATGTGTCATGGACGCATCACACTCGACGCTGGCATCGGATGATAAATCTATCGTATTTAGAGTTTTTGTTTTGGTCGCTGACTCAAACACCGTCACGTTCTTTTGCTTTTCATTGGCCTCGACATACACGAGCTGCATCCCCCACGCAAGCTTAGTAAATAGACCTGTTCGCTTGCGGTGTAGATTACCAGCTTGGATAACGTGTTTACTCTTGCTCATTCTTGGAACGCACTTACAATCATCAATTTTACCCAATCCTACTCTTGTATTTAGCTAAATTGGTAGAATACGTATCATTACACTTTTTATTTAGCTAAATTGGTATGCGAGTTGGTAACATGCGTCAGCTTCTACTGAAGCTTCCTCGGCCATTGATGGTGCCCGCTGTTGCAAGCGCAGCTTACCTGTCCCAGCACGAGGATTCTAGTCTGTGTAAGGGATCAACACCCACGTCTGCATTTTTGTACCAACCTTTGTCCGAAGACAAGTCTCCTAAGGATAGTATCGAGTTTGATACCACGGCACCGCTACCCAAGCGCATGGAAGCGCTGATTTTGCGCGTTCAAGACGAAATTTGTTCAGGGATTGAGGCTATCGATGGTAAGAAATTCTTGGAGGATAATTGGGAGCGCGGAGGACACGGCGGTGGAGGCCGCACGCGCATCCTGCAAGATGGCCACGTATTTGAGAAAGCTGGCGTCGGAGTTTCAATCATCCACGGAAAGTTGCCGCCTGCTGCAGTGAAGCAGATGAAAGCGAGTGGAAAAAATCTAAAAGAGGAACAAGAATTACCTTTCTACGCCTGTGGAGTCAGTCTGGTCATGCATCCGCACAATCCTATGGCTCCGACGATCCATCTTAACTACCGCTACTTTGAAGTGGAGACGGGGTATGTTACCAAAGATGGAGAGCCAGAAAAGATCGGGTGGTTTGGTGGAGGTGCCGACTTAACGCCTAGTTATCTATTCGAGGAAGATGCGCGCCACTTTCACGCCGTCTATAAGACGCAGCTTGATAAGCGAGACCCGGAGATTTATCCTAAGTGGAAGAAAGCATGTGACGAGTACTTCTACATCCCTCACCGTAAGGAAGGCCGAGGTATTGGTGGCTTTTTCTTTGATGATCTTACCGATACGTCGGAAAATAACTTCCAGATGATTCGCAATTGCGCCAATTCGATGCTCGACGCGTATATTCCCATACTTGAAAAGCGTAAAGATTTACCGTTCACCAAGCAGCAGAAAGAGTGGCAGCAAATGCGTCGTGGTCGCTACGTCGAGTTTAACATAATGTATGACCGAGGCACCAAGTTTGGCTTGTTGACTCCGGGCTCGCGCGTTGAGTCAATTTTGATGTCGCTGCCTTTAACGGCTCGTTGGGAGTACATGCATCAGCCTACCCCTGGATCTTGGGAGGAAAAAACGCTCAAGGTGCTAAAGGACCCCGTGGACTGGCTTGATGTGCCTGAAGTCGACTTGGAGTCGGTCCCGACGGGTGAATTGCTAAAGGAGATTGCACGAAGAAGCGAGTGATGACACCAACTTGCTCGATGGTTATAGCACAACCGAGTAGAGGATCCATATTAGGAAACGGAATGAATTTAGTTTTTACAAGAGCACTAAATTGATTCCGTTTCCTTATATGGCTCATATTAGCTAACTTATAATGAGGTGGAAAGGATCTCCGATAACTAAAACAACCTCAGGAAACTCATTCATAAACTCCAACGAGTAAATCGCTCGTCTAATCCTAAACGAAGGTATTCTAAATAGTCATTAGATTGGTTTTGTCAAAACCTGGTATGATTATATTCATGAAGTAGCAATACTCACTTCGTACTTATTAGTAGATAAGATTGTGTACTCGTACTCGATTTTGAGTACATATGTTTGAGTACTGATAAGTGGTGGAGGATTCACGACGGATGGAGGTTCGCTATAACTTCAACATCTTATGCACAATTCATGTTAGGCTAGCTAATCTGTTGTTATGTGCTCTTCCCTTTGGCCATCGTATAGTCGTAGTGCAAAAATGCGTAGCAATCACTTGATCCTAGTATGCCCTCCCCTTAGTACGCGCAAACCTTCGTATCCAGTCCTTATACCCAGTAACTGGAACCTAAATGCGCGCCCCCACTAAAGAATAACTTGGGCTGCCGTGTGATGCCGCTTTCCCCTCTCAACTCCTACTGGATATGCCGAAGTGACCAAGCGCACAGAGAAAACGGGCGCGTGGCTACTGTTAGTTAACCGTGAGAAGAAAATGCAAAAGTGATATATTTAGACTAGACTATTTTAGTCCGTCACAAATATGCAATGTGTGTATACCTATTTTCGACTTCTGAGCGTCGATGCTAAAACCTTGGAAAACCACAATATCGCAACTTGCCCTTGGTTTCCAACACTCCTTCTCATCGCCGCGCACTTCGAAAACAGGTCTCCTTCATCGCTACGACAGTCCAACACTTGATCGCAACACTCCAAAACTCGGCATCGGTAACACCTTGGTAAACATGTCCGCTTTCATTTCATCAGTCCCTGTAACAGGACTGATCCTGTTACAGGCTTACACTGTGTTGTGCGAGGAAGCGCGCAATAAGGGAGGGGTAGGATTATTTGATGACAACTAATACTATACTAAAAGCAAATATAATATTCGCTTTACCTTAAGAACGCAAAATTAAGAGTGTTTATTAAATGGGTGGTTAGCGGCTAACAGTATAGTAATTACCTAACTGATATAATAATATCAAGTATTAAACTAAATGTACTATTAGTTAACCTGCATGATTCGGTATTTATACCGAATCGACTTTTCCTTCGTAGATTATAATAACTTATAATCTATTATTTGAATTTCATACAACGCGTCTGAAATTCAACTGTGATATTCTAACTTGAATATCAATTATGTAATGGCACCCCATTACATCACCCCCCACTTAAAGTGGTTGGCCAATAATAAATCTTATTTTGGCCAATCATAGGTGGCACTTGTTGGTTGGAATTTCTCATTCACCAACTGATTGACCATCGACTCGATGGTCGAAGCAAGCGGCGGCGCTCTAAAGAGCGCTGCTGAAAACATCGAAGGAGCTTCTTCCTCCGCCTCAGCACTAGGTGCTGAGGTGTTGAGTGACAACAGTGACGGTGCATTAGCAGCGTCAACTACGCAAAGGTCGGAAGACGTACCGTCTTCGACCACAGATGCTGCTAAGACGGCATCTGGCAAGAAACAGGGAGATGTTCCTAATGCAACATCTCGCACGATGACAACCCCCGAATGGTGTATTGCCAGGAAGGGTTCTTCCATGTTCGGAGACAGTTCTGACTCCGAACAAAGTGATTGGGGAACAGCTGTCCCCGAGAAAGGATCTAGCGAGTCGAAACTCGCTAGGTGCTCATCGCCTAACAGCGATGATAACTCTTGTGTCGCTGTCATAGCTGACAGCGACAATGATCATCACAGATGGTTGCGGGAACGCAGAACCGAACCTGGAACAAGTACGTCTCCACGTCGGGGTGGTTTAACCCCGGCGCGTGGTGTTGAAGCAGGCGGTGTTCCGCCTGCTAAAAGAGCTCGAAAAGAAGCGGTGCCTGCCGCTTCTGAAGCGTATCATCGTACGGAACCACATGTTCCGTTCAAAGTGGGGTTTTGGACCCCTGGATGGGCTATTGCCCCCAACAGTGGCGGTCACCGTAAGCGGGACTGCCAATATGCGCTGTTCGATATCAACGTGCTGGATGACTTCGAAGATATCCAGTCACGTCGATTCGATCGAAGTACAAACGATAGGCGTCTGTACTTTATTGACCTCTTTTTCCAGGTTCGACATTATTCGAGCCGGAAAGGGTCAAGAAAGAACAGGGACGACAAGGACGCCCTGACTCAAAGTTGGAACGCTTTTGTTGACAACTACAACAAAAGCCCAGATGATTACGTGAATAAAGTTCACGTAATGCGCGAGCGCTTTTTAAAGCACTCGCGAACAGGCAAAATGGAATACATCCATTTTGCTTGCATCAAAGAAGGGTTGAAATGTGGTGTCCCCTCTCACCTCGTTTGCCCGCGGTATCCGCAGGGCGCTCCTCGTCTGTCAGAGGAGGAGTTGCGGGGGTACGGTGGTTTTTCCGTACCCGACGAAATTCAGAGCTTAATCGATGCCCTAAATGCATCAACACCTAGTGTTGATGCTACTTCGCATTATGAGTTTGAGAATCCTTTTCAAACTCAGTTAAAAGGTCTGGGGCGTCGGCCCTCAGAACCTTAATCGGCTCCCAATAGTCGCACTCTTGGGGATATCCCAGCCAGCGTACCAAGTACTCGGTACGCTGCCCCTTCTTCGAAGGCACCGAGCGCTTCGAGATCAAGCGCTCGAGGATATATCGCTTATTCCCCTGATTATCAGTCAGGGGCGGCGGAGGTTGAGAATTCCCTCGCCGTTGTTGTTGCGGAGCATGGTTCTTTTCTCCGCAAACTCGAGGAGGGTTTTTCCTCCTTGAGCAGCGATATGTCTCACTCTGTGAAGACATATCGGTCTCTTCGCGAAAATGTCCGCGACATCTTCGGGGCGCACACTGCCCTTCTGCAGAAGAATGATCTTCTGTACATCGACCTTTCAGGCTGTAAGGAAGAGCTCGATCGGCACAAGGCTAATCTTGAGCAGTCGAAGGCGGAGGTAGTGACTCTCCGCTCTGCTCATCAACGACTGGAAGCCGATTACAAGTCTCTCTTGGTAGACTTGGAGAAGCACGGTATCTTCCGTGGTTCTGTGTCTCGTCGTTAGACGAAGACGCATGATACGGCTTGATCTGCCCAACATAGAATGTTGGGTGGAGCCGCATTGCTGTGGGAATGTCTAAGGTGTAGGCATTCCCCCGAATCTCTTGGACCTTGAAAGGTCCAATGTACTTAGGAAGCAACTTCCGTGTAGGGAAGTTGCTTATTGGATGTATAGTCAAATTGGTAGTACTTAATAGTACCAATTCGCCTTTTCGAAAGGAGTTTTTGTTCTTCCTTCCTTGCTTGTCTGCATTTTGCTTCTGCTTATCCAAAGCAGAAGCAAGTGCATCTTTTATATAGCGTATTACAGGTTGGCGCTGTAATACGAATTCATCTACTGCTTTATCAGCAGTAAGTGCGTTTCCCTCATTGTCTGCAGCCATTGATGCAGACACATATTCATCAATGCAGCTTCATTTTCATTTGAAGCTGCTTCCGCTTCTACTGTACTTTCGGTAAAAGGAACATCGTTTTGTTCACAAGTTGCAGTTGCGACTTGCGCATTGACTCGCTCAAAATTTGAGCGGGTCCCTCCCCCACTTAGATTTGGCGTACCGCCAAGTAAAGCTGGGGTTCGTGGATGCCTTAAGGCTTTCACGTAGAACGGTGTATGCTTAGTTGAAGCATGGACCGAATTGTTAATCGCAAATTCAGTGAGTTAAAGGTAGTCACTCCACTGTTCAAAGGTATGTGCGTATGATCGCAACATGTCTCCGAGAACGCGGTTAACCCGTTCCGTCTGCCCATCCTTTTCCGGATGGTCCGCACTTGACATCTTCAACTGGGTTCCCAACAATGAGAACGTTTCTTGCCAGAAACGTCCGGTAAATCTCGAATCTCGATCCGAGACAATGTCTTACGGCATTCCGTGCAAACGGAATACCGTATCAACGAATATCCGCGCTGTTTGAGCGGCGGTTACGTTCGCTTATACTGCAGTAAGATGTAACATCTTACTGAAACGGTCTACAAAGACCACTATTCCGGTCTTCCGACTATTGTCGGGTGGAAGACCGACTACGAAGTCCATTGAAATGGACTTCCAAAACTCTGTCGGAACCGGCAGAGATTGCTGCGGAGCCTGTGCAGACTGCGCAGGCTTAACGCGCTGGCAAATCTTGCAAGCGCGTACGTATTTCCGTACCCACTTGTACTGGTTTCGACAGTAAAAGTTACGTTCGAGAGAAGCGTATGTCTTCTCTCGACCTTGATGCCCCGAAATCGGTGCATCATGATACTCAAACATAATTTGATGTTTGAGATCATCGTTGTTTGGAACGACGATGCGACTTTCATCTTTTTGGTCTGTGCTGTAAATCAGTAGACCATCGTGCAGTCGATATCGATGCACGCAAGCTCGGAGGAACTCTGGGAGTTCGTCGCGATTCTCACATGATTGATTACTTAAGTAATCAATCAACAGACGTGTCTCCTCGTCTGTTTTGTACGCCTCGCGTCCTTGTCGTATAATTGACGACGACAAAGAAGTGCAACGGATCGCGTTTGCACTGGCACCTTCGGCTACGGACGGTTTCGTCTCGTAATCGGGCCTTCGTGATAGCGCATCTGCTATCACGTTCAACTTTCCGGGTTTGTATTCAACCGTAAAGTTGTATTCAGCAAAGAATGACAGCCATCGAGCCATTCTTTGAGAAATGTGTGGTGAATTCACGGCCGTGCGTAGCGACGCATGGTCCGTGTAAACCACAAACGGTCTATCCTTCAAGAGATAGATCCGAAACTTGGCCAGTGCATACTTCATGGCAAGGAGTTCCTTGTCATGCTCTGGATAGTTGCGCTCGGCTGGGCGCAACTGACGCGATTGATAGCAGTTTACGCGATCACGATCATCGTGATCACGCTGCATCAAAGCACAGCCGATAGCGAAATCGTTCCACGTCGCAAACGACGTGGAACTGACGCTCGTTATCGGCTATAGCCAAGACAGGCGCTTCAGTCAAGCTTTGCTTGACTGCATCAAAAGCATCTTGGCATTGGGTATCCCAATGCCATTCGACATCCTTCTTAAGTAATTGAGAAAGAGGTCGTATTAACCCAGCATAGTTGCACGAATACTTGTGCAAATATGTTGCCAACCCAAGGAACTTTCGAAGTTCCTTAACGTTGTTTGGCGTAGGCCATTCAACGATCACCCTGATCTTTTCAGGATCAGATCGCACCCCGTTCTTGCCCACAAAACATCCAAGAACGGGTATCTCAGGTGCACCAAAGGTGCACTTCTTTAGATTTTCATAGAGCTTATGCTTACGCATAAGCTATAACACTCGACGTAGATGTTTTCTATGGACATCTACATCGCTTTTATCGTGTTCACCCTTACTATGGACGAACACGTCATCGAAATAACTCGGCGAATTCTCGCACCGGGCGTAATAGATGCGTTACGCATCTGTTAAACGTAGAAGGGATATTTCGAAGCCCCTGCAGCATAACAAGCCACTCCCAAAGCATGCCGCTTGGGGTGCTTACCGCCGTGGGAGGATATCCTTTTAACGCATTAGGATTTGATAAAATCCATCTCTTAGATCGAGAGCACTAAAGATGGTGCTCCCGCACATGCCATCAATGATGACATCTTTTCGCGGTATCGGCGTCGGCACCGGTACAGTCGCTGCGTTCAGCTTGTTGTAAGCGTGAACGATTCTCCACCCACCTGTGGACTTTTTCACACAAAAGGTGGGGGTAGAGTGCGGTGAGATAGACTCCCGCACTTGGCCTGCTTTACGACGAGCTTCGAAAAACTCGACGATCGCTTTTACTTGATCACGCGACAACGGACATTGCCGCGTAACACAATACTTCGTGCCTGGCAGAGGTCAATCTCATGACGAGTTCCCTTATCCTTAGGGAGCTCGCTAGGTACTTCTTCTGGGAATACGTCAGCGTATTCCCGAAGTACCTCATAAAATGGGGAGTTCGCTTAAAGCGACTCCCAGCTCTGCGCTTCAAAGCGCTGAACTTTGGTTTGATCATTGGGAACCTCTTTCCCAATGTTTTCTACTTGTAATGTGGATATTCGTTCACGAATAACCACTACATCATCTGTTGCAACGATGATACAGATCTGTTCGATCTGATCATCGTGCAAGTTCTTCATAAACTTCTTCCAGCTTAGCGCTGGAAGAGCCATTACCTCAAAACCCTTCTTTCGGAGGGTGTTCCATCAACAGACACTGGGTAGCTAATCCGGTCTCCGTTTGCGTCAAGACGTTGATCGTCTCGACGGAACTTCCCATGCAATCAGACGCACTCGTCTGATTGACTGCTACACGGTGATTACGATTCACCGTGTGCGAATACTCATCATCATGGTGGCCACTGCCTACCATGGAATTTTGGCGATCAGATGTGCTCGTCTGATCGGCCGCCTGTTCTGCGACACGGTGGTCTTTATCACCCGTGCGCATGGCTAACGCAACGTGGTGGTCACTGGCCACCACGGAGTTTTGCTCACGATTGCACTCGATCGTGAGTTCACTCTCATCAACACGGAATTCGTTCGTCGTGTTGGAACCTTCGGTCGCACCGTGGGTGTTTCCCACTGTGGATACTATTTCATTCTCACGGTGGGTGTTTCCCACCGTGGATATTACTTCATTCTCACGGTGGTCTTTATCACCCGTGGAATGTTTCTCTCCAACACGCAACGACTCTTCTGTTGCGTGTGGTAGTCCCTCTGGACTCTCACCAGCGGAGGTACCTTCCGCTGATCGTGTCAGAACAGACCTGGTGGCGCCATCGCTATCCACCAGACTGTCTGACGCTGCGGTTGTATCCTCTGATACAGCCGGATTACACACAGGGTGATCAGATCCTGTGCGTCCGCCGCAGTCGATCGATAGGTTAACCCAGTAGATCGAAGGTTTAAACTTGGACATCCATGGGATTCCAAGTATCACATCGAACTTGTCATCTAAATCGAGGACGATGAATTCATCCTCTAATGACAGTTCATTTAACTCGAAGCGTGTTTTAATCACACGCTTTGGAATAGTCACGGTTTCACCTGTTGCTAACCGGACTGACAACATACTTCGTGGGGTCTCTACCTCCACAAAGCTCAACAGCGTTAGACTCTGAGTTCTAACGAAATTGTTTTACGCTCCTGTGTCAAACAAAGCTCGCATGGGGCCATCGCTCCCGTGCGGCTTAACCTCCAGGGTGATAAGAGGCTTTCCATCACCCTGCACCTGTTGACAGGACATATTCCCGTCTGGGGCTATTACCCTCACATGCCCTATGTCGGCATGTGGGATAACATTCCCAGTAGGGCGCCCCGCCCCTACTGGCGATTCTCGTTTTTTGCACCAACAGGGTGATGTCCCTGTTGGTGTCGCCGTGCAGCGGACGGTTCCGTCCGCTGACTGCGTGGCACCGGACGCGGTGTCATACACTCATGGGCAAAATGCCCCATTTTCGCGCATCTATTGCAGCGAATATTCTTCTTAAATTTCGGTTGCTTCGTGTTCGAAGCAACCGCAACCGATAGGTCCATCGGCTCTGGACCTCCACCGCCCATGCTCTGGAGCGGGTGGCTGTTTCTTGAGACGAAGTGTGAGCTTTGTCTGCCTGACTGCTGATTGTTGACATGCCGTTGCGGCATGTCAAAAGCGAAAGGGTTGTTGAGCCCTTCGGCTGTACCCAGCATGAGATGACGCTGATCGCATGCTGAACTCTTCACGGATGATCATATCAATGGTATCCCTTAGAGTCTTTGGCGGGTGTCGGTAAAGACTCTGTTTGACGGGACCATCATTGAGTCCCTTCATGAATCCAGTGACCTGCATAGAAGGGGGCACCGGCTCATACACAATATTTGACAGCAAATATTGCGTCTTCTGAGCGTAAGCTTGGAGGTCAAGCTTACCTTGCCGGAGTTCCATAAACTCCTGCCGACTACTTAGCTCCATTTCTGGAGCTTCAAAGTTGAGCTTTAGCTCAGCTTTAAATTCCTTATAAGTAAGGAACGCAGAGTCATCAGTGGCTCTGCGACTCATCACCCATGCCCTGGCTCTTCCGCCTAGACATGTTGTGGCGAAGTACGCCTGTTGACGTTCGTCAACAATATTTTGCGCAGAGATGGCATCTTCCACCTCTGTGAACCATCTACGAAGGGGCTCGCCCCCTTCGACGGTAAAGGGCGGTACTCGCGCCTTTACTACTTCAACGATATGCGTTGCAGGTGCAGTTTCGGTCCGCGCTGCCTCTGGAGCGGGCCGTTATGACTTTTCTAGGTGGTTTAGCCTAAAGCGGTTCACCACCTGTACCACTTCCTCTGGAGACTTACTCTTGAGGAAGGTAATGATGTCGGTCCCCATAGACCGAAACATTTCCGCCGTCGCGTCTTTACTACGCGACGAGAAGTGAGGGAAGTGTTTATTCACCTCTTCCAGCGTTCTTTCTCGCTCGGCAGCCGACATGTCTCGCGACATGATGCCGAGCGGCTCTTAATCTTCGCTCCGCTAGTTAACTAGCAGAACGGAACTGTGGTCGTTAAGACGGACCACAAAGTGCTACCAGGTGTACTGGTAGCACTTTACAGGACTGATCCTGTTACAGGCTTACACTGTAATTTGCGAGGAAGCGCACAATACTATAGGGCAGGATTAGTTGGTAACAACTAATCCTATAATAAAAGTAAATATATTAATATTCACTTATCTGTTACAACTCAAAATTAAGAGTGTTTATTTAATGGGTGGTTAGCGGCTAACAGTATAGTAATTACCTAACTAATATAATAATATCAAGTTTTTTAAACTAACTGTACTATTAGTTAACCTGCATGATTCGGTATTTATACCGAATCGACTTTTCCTTCGTAGATTATAATAACTTATAATCTATTATTTGAATTTCAGACAACGCGTCTGAAATTCAACTGTGATATTCTAACTTGAATATTAATTATGTAATGGCACCCCATTACAGTCCCCTTAGAGCGCACTTCAATGAGCCCTTACATATGCTTCGAGATCAGGAACTTGATCCTCACGTCAACATGCTTCATCTTACTTGAGTTGCTTTCACCTTCCAGGAACTTTATTGCAGCTTGATTGTCCGAATATAGAATCATCGGCAGCTTCAAATTTATTCCAATCTCCGTCAGCCATCCGTACACTCCAAACACCTCGCACTCCACTTGCGACGCAGCATAAAACTCTGCTTCCATTGTCGAAAGTAACACGCACGCCTGGCGTTTGCACATCCAATAGAGAATAATTCCATCCAAAGTGACCAATCCACCGTTCACCGACTTTCTTTCTTCCTTACATCCCGCGTAGTCTGCATCACTGTATGCAACTAACTGTAATCCATCTTGCACGTCATCTTCATTCGACTGCTCCATCTTTAGCTTCATCTTGAATGTCCCCTTCAAGTACCCCAAAATTCTTTTGGCTAAAAGCCAGTCTGTCATCCTCGGCGCATGCGTCTTCCTGGTTGCCCTGTGTACCGCGTACACTATGTCTGGCCTAGTATATCTCGCAATCCACAGGAAGGATCCCACAAGTGACTGGAAGTCCCTCACTGCAGGCGATCCGTCACTAGGCTTGACCGGCAATTCCACTTGATTTTCTATACACACGTCCTCGTGATTTCCTCCAATTGGTGTCTTCACTGTATTGGCATCCTTCAAACCATATTCTTCAAGAAGAAACCTGATCATCACTTCTTGGTCGAGGTAATAACCTCCGTCTTCTTTATAAGTCACCCGTATTCCTAGAAACTTGGAAACTTCACCCAAATCCTTGATCTCTAACACTTTCATGTCATCAAAAAATGTCGTTACCAAATCTTCTTGCGTTCCGGTCACCTATAAATCATCCACGTAAAATCCGACCACGATCAGATCCACCCCACGTCGCTTGAAATACAAACATAAATCCGTGTAACACTGCGATAAATTGAACGTAATCAACTTGTCGTGCAATAGTCTGTTCCAGTGTCGCCCTTCCTGCTTAAGACCATATAAGGTCTTCTTCAGCTTCAGCTTCAGCACCAGCTTATTTACTTCTTCCACTTCGATTCTCTTGAAATCTTGTTTTTTGAATTCCATACCTCTTGGTATATATAAGTAAATATCATGCTCCTTTTCGAGCGCCTTGACGTATGCATTCGGGATATCTCCATGCTTGGCCTTCACATTCCATCTTCCTGCCAACGCCAAAATAACCTTCACCGTCCCCATATCCATCACAGCCGTGAACGTGAGTCCATAATCAACTCCAAAGCGTTGTTCGTTTCCGCACGCGACTAGTCGTGCTTTGTAACGTTCCACACTTCCGTTTGCGTCAGTCTTGGTCTTGAACACCCATTTGGTGTGTAACGGCCTGCATCCACTCGGTCTCTTGGTTACATCCCACACTTCATTCATTTCTAACGCTATTATCTCCGTTTTAATCGCTTCACTCCATTCATCCTTGTGCTAGCTCTTCATAGCTTCCGAAAAATTACGCGGATCCATTTCCGTGATCATATTCACCACTCCATTGTCTTCATTGTCATCATTGTTTTCTTCCTTCTGTTCATCACTTGTTTCCGCTCTCTTCATAGCGTACTCCCTTGTCACGTGCCGCTCGCTTGACCATGTCTTCTTATTCTTGACTCTCTTGGTCTCCTTCTTGCTGGCTCGTGCTTCTTGAACTTCTTCATCTTGTTCTACACTTGATACTGGTGCTCCTTCTGAATCTGCACCTCTTTCTTCAGTAAATAGACGCCGCAACTGCTCGTTCTGCGTGTCGTCCAAAGTCTCGATGTTCTTGATATGCTTGGTCATGCGCACGTCTACTGTCAGGACCTTGTTCACCTTCTCGACTTCGAAAATGCTCTCGCCGGTCGCTTGGTACTTGATCACCCTCTTACTTTTCACGTAAGCCAACTCGCAGCCCTTTTCTTCTAAGAGTCCATACGATAAAATGCTACGCGCCAAATTCTCCACGTAACACACATTTTCAATCTTGATCAGTCTTTCGATTCCACCGCACCGCGCGTACACGTGCAACTCGCTCTATATACATCGCGACCTTCAGATTCTTACCATCAGCTTGATAATACACCATCCACTGGCTCTGTATTCCACAGAAAACTTGAGTCATTCGTCAGGTGCATGCTTGCACCGCTATCCAAGATCCACTTATTACTCGAAACGTTAGCTTAATATTCAGTAATCGTAAGCGACATATCCACATTCTTGCCACCATTCTTCGGGCATTTCCACTTCAAATGTACCGCATCTCCACATACGTAACATCGTCTTGACTTGTCCTTCATTTCTGCAACGACGTTCACTGTGACTCGTGCTGCCGTCCTTGGTCTGTTACTTCGTGTTCCACTGCCTGCGCGAACTGGCATAGCTCTTCCGCCTGCCGTAGATAGTCCACGCGAGTGTAATCATACCTCGACATTAATACATGCTTCAGCTCTGGCGCTGCATGATAAATAACATTATCAAGCACCAGAGCATCCGCGCGCCCCCCCTACTGCTTCCGCCACTGCTAGCAAATACAAGTAATGCTCTTTCCATGATCTTGTATAACACTTCCTCAACAAAAATAACTTCATCGCTTGTGCCGACGTTAGCTGCTTATGGAACGTCGTCAACATATTATCCATAACATACCACAAAGCGGGAGTCTCACTCCACCACGTTTCAACCTGGCGGTTGTAATACCTCTCCGCCGTACCAGATAGGTAGTGTCCCAGGAGATCGACCTTAACGTCTTCACTCCATGGGAACCCACACGCTGCCTCAGCGATACCTATCTGGCGCAAAAACTTCCTGACACACGGGTGAAAACCCGACCCGAGCCCCCGGTACACTTCAGACCGTCGAAGGCTCTAATTTGAAGCTTGCACTGCTTCGGTGAGGGCGTCCGCATTATCTGCGCTTGTGCTACCTGCCCCGAATCTATATTCACCCCTGGGTTTACATACCCCTGTCCTGGGATGCCCGCCTGCGCACCGATCTGTCCGGCGTCTGCTACGCCACCTCGATCGAAACAATTCGCACCGGCCATGCTGAGATGCCTAAAGCTCATAGCAGCTGGATTAGCTGGCATGTACACGGCCTTCTCCTCATGGCTCCCTTCCGAGGAAGCCATGCTCATCTTAGTGTCTCCTCTGGGGGTGTGATACACACCACCCACCTCGGACACTGATCCACGAGAGTTTTACAGCTTCCCCAGCCGGTCTGTCAGCTCGCCGATGGCTGCTAAGACATCATCCGACCCCGAATTATCTTCCACAACAGCGATTTTCTCCTCGCTGTCTTCACGCCCCTTACTTGGGCTCATAACCTGTTGTTGTGTGCTCTTCCCTTTGGCCATCGTATAGTCGTAGTGCAAAAATGCGTAGCAATCACTTGATCCTAGTATTCCCTCCCCTGTAACAGGGTTACATTCGGGTACATTTAGTAGGTGGTGTACGTGAGTACACTACGGTTGGGGGCAGTATTGACCGGTCCGAAAGGTTTTGGACCATTGGTTATATTAACCAATCAGGGCAGGAGGCCTCGGGGGTGGCGTGTCAGCAATCCACGTGTTTGTACACAGGTGGTGTACACTACATTTTATCTAGGTACGAATTTAGTCAGTTCTACTTAGTATTACATATAGTTTAAATTAGCTTAAATTAATTTAGGCTAATTATATATTAAATATACATTCAGTTTACATTTCACTCAACCGACTACCAGACGCACGACCTCGACCGGACGCGCGTGTAGTGAGTGCAGTAGCGTAAAGGGAGTCCTCTCTTTAGCTACCCCCTCAGTAAGGGAGCCTTGTGTTAAGGCATTAGCGAAAGCTAATAGTAAACCTAAGTGGGAATCTTGGCCCCGAGTAATAGAGCTCTCTCTTACTAAGCCCTTTTATAAGGGCGTATCGGCTAAGTAGCGGTGAACGCCGCTTAAAGGAAAGTCTTCCTCTGTGCGCTAGCCGCACCGTGCGTGTACGCACCGGCTACATCTGGTAGCACTTGTAGTCAATCTGTGGTAGAGTCAAGTTCAAAATCGAACACCGTAGTGTCGATAACCTGACCACCATCGTGCCCGGCCTTCTAACTTACGGGAGGGAGGGTACCCCGCGAACCTTCACCTTCGATCCGATCGGAGCGTCCGCTGCTGGCAGACGACCGGTCATCAACACAGGACGCCTGGTCCGATTTGTTCTTCATCTCACCTTGTGTACCCGATGGATTGGGCTGGTAACACACTCGATGGATCGGTGCTGGGAATTGACTTGTGGTCTAAATATGGTAGACCGTGCTGGGTAGGGCACCCTGGGCGGAACTCTTCACCCTGGGTACAGGTAGACCAGTTATACTGGGAGTGAGTATACTCCAAAGGGCAGATCGCTCAACCAATCGTAGATCCCGACCAATATGAGAAATAAATTTCAGTAATCCAATAGGGAGATCCAAATGAGAACGTGACACACTCCACGAACGATATCTCCACGAAACAATCCAAAAGACTGAGTAACAACTTCCAAACGTGCGTAACTTAAACTTGAGAGGTCAACCAAAGTGCACTCCCGTCGAGGGACTTCCTGCGGGCCAAGTGCGTCTGTAACGCTTCCCAGACGGGTATAATGAGCTGGAGGGGATTATTCGACCCTCCGCTCCCAAACACTCTGAGGAGTGCAGAGGCGACTGATGTACAAAGCGAAACGACCCCCGGTTGAGTGCTAAAGACGTCGGGTATAGAAGCCAAGAAAATTAACGACGCAAATTAATGACTAAGTAAAAAATATCCTCTATGGTCCCCAATCTGTACAAATGTAAGTGCACGCCATATCATGTGACTCACCAAAATCCGTGTTCTTGACACCCCTTCCACATGACAGGCCCAAAAGCCTCCTTGATTTCCACCAAACCGATCGCCGATAAGACGATCGGTCTGGTGCTGACCGGAAGCGACCAAAATTCTTGGATCCGCTTCGCCACAGCCTCCCCTGAGTCGTGTCGCAGCCGCGCAACGGTAGCAGTCCGATATCATCATATCCAGATCTTCATAGAAGCGGACTTCACCAATGGACGGATCTCCGAGTCCACCTTCGCCAGGTACCTGCCTTGCACACCCGATCGTCTTGTAAGCTCTCTTGACATTCTTGGGTACAGGTGCCCTGCGTTCCTCATCGCCTCATTTCGATTCGCCGGCCAGATCGGCCCGATCTGACAGCCCTCTCATCAATTCTGAGTCCGCCACACCGGGCAAGCATCAGATCGAGGCCGATCAGCTCCGGAAAACGGTCCGTGAGCTCCAGTCCCAGTTAGACCTTAGGGAATCTTCAATCCTGCAACTGCGGAAGGAGGTGGATACTTTGATCCCCATGTCCACGAAGTTGCAGGAGGTGACCGCTAAAAATGCACATCTCCGGGCCCAGATCGCCCAACAAGCAACGCGAGGTAAGCCGATCGGTCTGTTTATATCTTGGGTCTGCTCTGACCTTCCTTTGCATGTAGATCAATTGCCCGCCAATATCGCCAAAACGTTCGACGCCTTATTCACGGCTGATCGGTAGTCTCATGATCATCGCGATCAGCTCCGACCGATCTTGGACGGACTGATCGGTGCACGGCACGATCTGTCTTGCTTGGAGGCCTATAGGTCCCACCTCCTGAAACAGCTCACGGTGGTCGACCGGCAGAGGTTGGAGGACCAGTCCGATCGGACCTTACTCCGCACCCAACATGGTGACCTGGAGAGACAGATCAGCGAGTTACAGGTCGTGGTCCGGGAGCAGATCGGGAAGGTCGAGTCCTTCCAGGCCCGATCGGACGCCTGGACCCAGGAATCAGATCGTCGCTGGGCGGCCGTAAACCGGTGCTATCAACAGCTGACTGACTTGTTGCACCGGCATCTGGCTGCATGCTCTAGCGCCGACCGGTCTGCACCGGCCGTTCTTGCCGATCTGCGCCGAGACCGGACCCGACGCCACTCATTGGCCAAAAGTAAGCACCCCGAAAATTCGCAAACTTCCAAAAAAGCGTAAGGACGCGTCGAGGGATCAAGGGCGCGGGGCATAGCGCACGACTCCGAACTCGAGGAAAAGCGATCGGTGCCGCAGAAGAAATCCAAGACGCTGGCGCATCTCTCAAGCCCCAAATCGGATGCAGGTGACAAGTCTATAACCCCCAAATCTCGTGCGCCTCGCGCCCCCGCTCCACTCGCACCAAGTGTATAGAGGTCTCCTCCGGAGAGGTCTCCGGGGGGAGGATCGAGTGATTCCGAGTTCTTGGTCACTGCGTTATCCAAGTCCTGGTCCAATCAACGCCGAAGTTCCGTTCCTGCGATGCCTGCATCGGGGACTAATAAGGCGATCAGCTCCCAGGGTGGTGGTGCTGCAACGACGCGCAAGTCGACCGGACCGTTGCCTTCGTTCAAGCCCAGCACATCTGGGCTGCGCAATCACGCCCGATTGAAAGGATTGTTGGCCGGGGATCGACCTCTCCCATCGCTGACTTCGGATGCCACTTCGCCATGGTCATCGTGGCATATCAGTAGCTTGTACCAATCTGCCCTGACCGAGCAGATATTAGCCCGATCTCTATCGCGCCCGGACTCCTGGCTTTTTCCTCCAGCTTCCAAGGCTCCTGACGCTTCTGCAAGGCGGGCGGACCTGGTCACAGCACCACAAATCGCCCGTCTGTACGCAGATGAGCCATGGAAGGTGTTCGTCCGCCCCAAGCTGGGGTCCATGTTTGCGTCGACTGCGTGGATCGACTCGTTCTTAGGTCGAGTGAAGGCCTTCAACGAAATTTACAGCCAAGAAATCAGGGATTCTACGCACTATCTAGTCTTCCGGGTCGAGCGCAACATGATCAAGGCCTGATCTCGTTCCAGAGAAACCGAAAGAGGCGCCGGAGTCGGGCAGGAGAGGCCTGGCAGACCCTATGCCAGTTCGTTCTGGGAGGGATGCTGGCCCGCGAATGCGACCTCGACATCTTCTTATATCCTGTGGTTCTCCATATGGCCAAGCGTCGGGTTGAGAAAGCCGGGGTGCTAGCTGACGATGGCTCCTGGTATCCCGGTCTTCATTGTGACGAGCCGGTCACAGACCTGAAGGAAGCTTTGGCCCAGATCGATCGGAAGGAGCTCTGGCGCAATCAGTACCAGAACCAGATCGAAGTCCATCCGGCGCTGACTATCGGCTGTCTGTGGGGTGATAGTGATTCTTGATGCAGCAGTTAGCTGACCAGATAATTCATAATACATGTCATCATTCTTTTCACATTCCTGATCATCCAATCACTTGACCAAATTCATCACTTTCTCCAAACTTGTACCAACACGTTATCATATACAATTTCCATCCACATCGCGAGAATTACCACCACTTTCGTCATTCCACTACTCCAGTTCATCACAGTTCATCACAAATTCACAATAATTCAAACCTTACACATATTCACACCGATCGATATACTGAAGGTGCTACTGTGTGTCTTGGTATTCGTCTTCATGAGTCTGCATCACTGCGAAGCGATTCCAACTGACTCGTTCTCGCTCGAACTCTCGTAGCAGTGCTCCACAATTTAGGTCGAGTTCGTCGATCCAAGTTTCTTCGTCATGATCCTTCCAGCGGACCAAATATTCTCGGTGGGTGCGACCGAAACGGGTCTTCTTGACCGATCGGACATCCAGCACCTTTTCCACCTCGAATTCGTCCTCTTCCAATGGCCTTTCCCAACTGTCTTCCGGCAGCAGAGCTTCGTCAAAATCGAATCTCTCCGCTTCGTCCACCAGACAGGGCATTTTAGGCTGATCGGGGAACGCTCTGACCAGCTTCAGCTTTGACACGTGCACGATCGGAAAAAAACTTTGTAATCCGTGCCGATCGTGATCAGACGGGCAGCATGATCACCGATCAGCTCTGCTACACGGAAAGTACCGTGCCACATGTGAGCCAACTTCTTCGCATAGCTGTGGTGGAGTCAATTTCGAAATCGAATACATTTGTATCGACAACCTGACCACCACCATCGTGCCCAGCCTTCCAACTTACAGGGGGGGGGGTACCCCGCGGACCTCCATTCGAAATCTGGTCCGATCGTCCGCTGCTGGCAGACGACCGGTCATCATCCAGAGACACTTGGTCCGATTCACTTAAGACCATCTCACCTTGTGTACCCATTGGAGTGGTCTAGTTACACACTCGGTGGATCGGGATCGCAGATCGATTTGATTCGGTCTTGAATATGAGACCGTGCTGGATAAGTGTACCTAGGGCGGAACTCTTCAACCCAGGTACGTACAGACCAGAAACACTTCCGAAAGATAGATTCCAATAGGTCGATCGTCCAAACGATCTAGACCTGACCAATACGAAATAATAGAGGGTAGACCAATCAGCCGGTCTAGCCCCTGACCAATATGAGAGAAGACAAAAACCGGTCTAAACTCCAACCAATGTTAAAATGAGCCAATATGTCCACGTGAAGACCAAATATGCCCGTGAAACGCCACAAACGATATCCCCACGTAGAGACCAATCCAATGAATAGCACGTTCCAAACGTACTTGACTTAAAGTGTCGAGATCGCCAAATCGTACTCCCGTCGAGAGACTTCCGGTGGCCAAAGTGCGCGTGCGGCGCTTCCAGACCGGGTATGATAGGCGAGAGGGGATAATTCAACCCTCTGCCCCCAAACACTCCGCAGTGGGAAGAGGCGACTAATGTACGTAAAAAGAAGAACGGCGACCCCTTGCTGTGGTATAGACCAAGACCAAAGGACTTATACTTAGAAAATCCGCAACCAAAAAACTATATCCGGGAAATCCAGAACCAAAAGACTCTTACTTGGAAAAACCGCAACTAACCAATAATACTACCTCCCTATGGTCCCTAATGTACCCACACAAAATTATGTAAAATACCCAAAGTCAGGTGACTCACCCAAGACCGGCGTTCTTGATACTCCTTGAATTTGATAGGCTAAAAAAACCTTGTTTGGACCAATCGGAAACTCGACCAACTGCCTTGACCAAAAGTGACCAAATTTGTGGTACACTTCACCACAGCCGCCCCTGAGTCCGACCGTGTCGCACAACGATAACGGTCTGACTCACCCATCACTCGACCAACTGGACCTTGGTCACTCGCACTTCTTCACCATGGACCAAACATCTTCGACACCTGCGTCAGGTACTGCCTTTACTGCACTTGATCTTCTTATGCTTCCCTTTGACGCTTGTTCTTGTCGTTCTTGCAGAAACTCTATTCGCCGAGTCGCCCCACCTTGCTTCGCCTGTCCGGTCGGCTCGTTCTGACAGCCCACGTAACTCTCATGCACTTCAAACATCGGAAGGGTGTCAGACTGAAGCCGACACGCGGATGCAGGATATGCTTGCAGAGAACACGCGGCTCAGGACCTAGGTGGACAACCAGGCAACACGAGGTGCGCATCTTTGGTCTTCATCTTGTACTCTTCTTGACCCTCGTTTGTCTTCAGCTCTCATCTTTCCCAACATAGTCCAGGCAATAGGTGCCTTGGTCGATGCTGATAGGCAGTCTGACGGTCACGCTGACCAGATTCGACACATTTTGGAGGAGCTGATAAGCGCGCGCCATGAGCTGTCCCGTCTGGAGGCTCATCATTTGTTCGACGACAGCATCTGGACGAACAGCTTGATGCGACTTCACTGTGCATGCAAGGCGACGACCTCGCGCGACGAATTGCCGAGTTGCAAATTGCGATTCAAGACCAGACCGCGAAGGTCCGGTCCTGTCAAGACAGGTCCGACGCTTGGACGCAAGAGTGGGGTCGTCGTCGGGTGGCACTAGACCAGTTCCGCCAGCGATTGATGAACTTGCTACCTCCGTGTTCGACTGCTTCCTCCAGCGTAGATTGGTCCGCATCGGCAACCTTAGTCGCCGCGGGGCAAGAACAAGACCGCTTGAAACAGGACCAAGACCGGTTGAAGCAGGACCAAGACCGCTTGAAGCAGGACCAAGACCGACGTCGCTCATTGGCAGATATTCACCATCCCGAAATTACATTACAATCAAAGAAGCGCGCGGACGCGCCAAGTAGCTCGAGGGCGCGGGGCACTGCGCGCGGACCCGGAATCGGGGGGAAGCGTGCAGTGTCCCATAAGAGAGCCAAGACACAGGCGTTCCTCATGGACTCGGACTCGGACTCGGACATGGACGACATCTACAACCCCTCGGAAAGTCGAGCGCCCTCGCGCCGTACTGCAATTCGCATACAGCACACAGTGGTCTCGTCTGAGGAGGACTCCAGCGAAGGTTCCGGCGATTCCGAGTTCATGATCCCCATCCAGTCCAAATCACAAACGAATTTTCTTGACAGTTTCGTCCAGGTGGCGTCGACAGTGGGGTCAGAGCAGAAGACCGGTCTTCCAAGTGACGCTGCACCAGTATCAACATCCGCGACGCCGGCGCCTTCGGTTCTCCCCGGGACATCCGGGCTTCACAAGTACTCCTTATTGAAGAACATGGCGGTTGATACCAGATCCCTTCCGCCGCGGACATGCCAAGGCTTCGCGTTGAGAAGACCAGACTGCTGGCCGACGACGGCACATGGTACCCCGGTCTTGATTGCGCTGAGCCGGTCGCGGACCTCAAGGATGCTTTGGTCCAGCTTGACCGGAAGGACCCATGGCGTAACAAGTTTCAGGATCAAGTAGAGAATCATCCGTCGATGGTCATCGGCCGTCTGTGGGGCGATAGCAAGTGAAGTCGAAGGTAGTCGACCAGATAACTCGTAATACATCTCATCATTTCTTCTTCATATGTCTGATCATCAAATCACTTGAACTAATTTCACCACTTTTTCCATAGTTGCACCGAACACGTTATCGTAAACAGTTCCACTCCCATCACGAAAAATAGTCATCACATTCATCATTCCGCTATTCCAATCCGTCACAGTTCATCACAATTTCACATCAACTCCAGACCTTCCACATCTTCACACCGGTCTAGACAGACCGATGCTACTGCGTGTCTTGGTCTTGGTTATCATGGGTCTTCATCACTGCGAAGCGATTACGACTGACTCGTTCTCGTTCGAACTCTCGTAGAAGAGCCCCACAATTCAAGTCGAGCTCGTCGACCCAGGTTGATTCATCATGGTCCTTCCATCGGACCAGGTACTCTCGGTGAGTCCGACCGAACCTGGTCTTCTTGGTCGACCGAACATCTAAGGCCTTCTCCACTTCAAACTAGTCTTCCTCTAATGGTCGTTCCCAACTGTCCTCCGGCAGTAACGCTTCATCGAAATCAAATCTTTTTTCTTCGTCTACCAGACAGGGAGTTTTGGGTCGATCAGGAAATTCTCGGACCAGCTTCAACTTGGACACATGCACAATCGGGAAGACCTTGTAATCTGTACCAGTTGTTACTAGACGGTCAGCGTGCTCACCAATAAGCTCGGCAACACGGAAGGGGCCGTGCCACATGTGAGCCAGCTTCTTCGCATAGCCCTCTTTCCTTGGTCTAGGTATAGCCATACCCTCGCCCCTGGTTCTATACCGTGGGGTTGGACCTGGTCATTGGTCCGGTCTTGTGTGGCCTGACGCAGCTTTTCGTTGACGACTTCTTTTGCATGCTGGTAGTGTTTCTGGACCTGCATGCGCCAGCGTCGAGCGTCGCGATCGCGGGTCCGGGTGCAACCGATAGGTATCGCAGCTTCCAATGCCGACCGAGGGCCCCATCCATATGCCAGATAAAAAGGCGTTTCTCCTCGGACCCGATCGGTCAACGAGTTGAGTGCAAACACCAGCCTTTCTGCATACTCGTCCCAATCTCGCTGGTCTGGGTCAGCAACGTACATCTTGATCGCCCTCGTTATGGTCTGCACCATGCGTTCCGCCGATCCATTTTCTTGCGGACGATATGCCATCGTCGCACTCTGTTTCTGGCCCAGCATGTTATTGAACGACCGGAACACCTCGGCCATAAAACCGGGTCCCCGATCATGCCTGATGACCTCGCTGGCGCCGAATATTCGGAACACACATTCTTCGTAGCTCTGGGCGATCTGCTTCGCAGACCGAGATGCACTTGCCTTCGCAATAACTAGACCGGTGAACAGGTCTACCCAGATCAGCAGCTCAGTGTTTCTGCGCGTCGATCTAGGCAGTGACGGTATGTGGTCCATCGCTATGACCTGGAAAGGGTAGGTAGCTTCGATATTTCCGGGCTATCGCCCCTTGATTACCGGTCTACCCTTGCCGGTCTCGCAATCCGTACAACAACCCACATATTTCTGTAATCTTCGGAAAAGACCTCTCCAGTGAAAGTGGGACCTGATCTTGTGATAAGTTCTGCCTATGCCCTGATGTCCCCCTTCTATACTCACATGGTAGTGATGGAGGACATCCGGCTGCAGCAACTCAGGTATCACCAATTTCGCCAGTCGGTCCCGGTCTGCACTGTCTTGGTCGGCATCGCGGCAGTAATACAATAATCCATTATCATCCACTTCGTAGCTATCCGCGATTTTGATGCACTATTTCGCTTGATCGTTTGTCAACTTGGACAGTTCACCACGCAGGTAGGTCTTCAGGTTCATAATCCATTCTTCTTCGTCCTGCGCCTTGAGGATCCGTTCTGCCCTTAGTCGTTGCACAACAGATTCACTCAACCGTTCCTTCGGGAACGGTTGGTGGGACTTCCGAGCTTTCGGTCTAGTCGCGACCATCACATGCACCTGGTCCGGAGCGTTCTTTGGTCCGATCACCTCGGGGAGCCTGTTTATATTCATCAATTCATCCAGAACGGCCTTCTCGGTGATCGTAGCCCCGGTCTGGTCTTGCATGGCCTTGGTCGCGAGGTAGTCGGCACTTCTGTTCCAGTCCCGTTTCACGTGCAACAGCTCGTGGTTGGGGTGGTCTTTCAATGCCTTCATAACACGATCATTTAGCATCCTTAGTCGTGGAGCCTTGCAGTCGATCTCTCCGGTGATCTGCCTGATCACTAGGTTGGAGTCACCACATATGATAACTGCCCCTTCTCTTGCGACGACAGCAGGTCCATCCATAGAAGTAGACCTCGGTACTCCGCCTCGTTAACAGTAATATCCGGCGTGAAATCGGCAGCGGCTGCAACTATAGACCATTGTGGCAACTTCCACACTATATCACTATAGGCGCCGACCTTCTTCTTCACACTTGCCTATCCGTCAAAACTTAAGACCAAGAGCTCTCATCATGGTCGACGGTCGGTGGCAGTCTCGAAACTCACTGCCGAGGTTGCTTCCTCGGGGCAATCGCTATCAATGCCTCGTCCACTTCAGACCGAGGGGTGATACTGGCAGCTAATGTGCCCAATATCTCTTCCTCGCCCCCGGTGCACTTAACGACATCGAGGGCCCACTGCGACAAGACCGCCGACCATCTGCCTAGACGTCCTTCCATCCCATTTGCTGATAATATCCAGGCCAAAGTAGACCGTCTTAACAGGACCTTTATAGGTCGACCGACCAGCAGGTTGTAACACACATCCAGAATTCGTAGCAACGCCAGAACTTCTTTCTCGACAATTCCATAGTTCACTTCATTTGGTTTTAGCGTCCGGCTCTTAAACGTGACTGGATGATACACACCATCGTGATCTTGCACTAAAGTGGCCGAGATAACCCACTTACTGGCATATACAATAATGGTCGGCACTTTTTCGGGAGCGAAATGTTTGAGAATCGGTGCCGTCGCCATCTTAACCTTCAACATACCAAAGGCAAACTGTGCACGCTTCATATTGTCTTCGGCCTCCACTTGCGGACAAACTGCAGCAAGACCAGAGTCGGCGCCCTTCTGTAAAGTTGCCCGATCTCCTTCGCGCAACATATGATAGTCAACTTCCCGGAGCTCGTACAGCACAGCCGCGTAGATAGCAAAGTCTTCAATCAATCGGCTATAACAATTCAAGCTTCCCAGGAAGGACTGCATTGCCTTCAGCGATCTGGGGAACGGGAGGCTACTCAGCGAATCCAGGTCCTTGGGATTAGCCTCTAGACCATTGTTCGAGACCATATGGCCATAATAGGCGACCTTGGACATACCCCAAAAACTTTTCACGGCACTGATAGACAGGTTCCAGCTGTCGCATGTCTCTAACAATCGTTCAACCTTCTCGCACAGATAGTTCCATGACGAGGCAGGTATCAGAATGTCGTCGATGTACGACCGCCTCCCTAGAACGGACGGTCCTCTTTCCCGATCGGGTTCACCCTCTCTAAACACATCATAATTTCCAACGGGGTCCCGATCGGTCGTGATCTTGAAGTGTCCGTACAATGCGTTATATATCAGCCTTTGATAGATTTGGGGCGCGTTCTTCAGACCGAACGGCATACGATTCCCCTAGAAAAGACCAAACGGTGTCACAAATGCGGAAATCTCACGGGCTCGATCAGTCATCGAGACCACCCAGAATCTTTTATGTTTAGGAAATGATGAGAAGGACTTGTAGTCGAGGCTGCAAAACTAAAAGTGATATTTATTCATGTGAATTATCTGTCGTTGCTCCTAGCCACTTATTTTTACCTATATGCGATTGGTTGGTTTACCTATAGTAATTACTAAGTAAAAACGTTGTGGCGACTTCAACTTCAACTTCAATGTAAGGACATAACCGAAAAATACACAAGATGGAAGGGGACGTAACTTCCGGGGGAGAAGCCCTGGTGAACCCTAAACACCAGTACCAATATTCAACTTTTCCATTGTGGGAATTGAACCCGTGCCAAGTGGTTGGTCTGTTAACCCCCCGGTACCAACTACTTGAACAAGGATACGATTGTGATATTCGGAAGAATAACATAGTATCATGCACAAAAATATCACCTTCAACAAAATCCACTTGCCATATCTAGCGAACAATACCACAAGGTCTTGTCGAGGTCTTCCATCAATCATTAATCAGCGGCATCGGGTAAACCATGAGTTTAGTCAACCGATTTACCAGCCGATAGTCGATGCACAGTCTAATGTCAACGCCGTTCTTCTTGATAACAATTACGATCGGCGAGGCCCATGGCGAGGTCGACGGTCTAATAATCTTGGTGACCAACAGTCCTTTAATGAGACCAGAAAGCTTTTCACGGTACTGTGGCGCCACGCGTCGACATCGCTGGGCAATAGGCTTGGCAGCTCCAACGTCAATATCGCAAATCGCACCACGGGCTGCAGGTGGCGATCAGCAGATGTCTTTTCTCCCATATGATATTCTTCAACTGCTCGATCTGGTCTGGGCTGTTAAGGTCTTGATCACCCACTTGTAAATCATCCATTGTAACTTCGGGCGAGTCGGCAGACACTTCAGGGAGGACTGCCTTTTGGCTTTCCGGCTCCTGAATGTACTGTTCCCCGCCTTCATGTTTTCATACTTGTTCATCTTCTGGGGCGATATCACCTGGACCATCTGGACCGGCTGAACGCCCCTGGTCTTGATCGACGGGCTGTCCTTCACTGATATCGGTCTGATTAGGAATACCGTCATGGTCCGACCTAGCAATTTCATGTTCCCCTTCTTCCGTTTCTTGCTCCGCTGTCGCCTGGTCTTGTGCTGACACCACGTTGACCAACATTGGCTCGTCTACTTGATGGTCCACCGTTCCTGGTGACTGCGGCGCCTTTATTCGGACAACATCTTTTTGGGGGTGACATAACTTGGTCTTTCCACTAAAGGTGAGGTATCCTCTTCCACCGACCCATCATCGCTGATAAGATCGGTGTTCGATTGGTACGCCAGGTTTTGCCACTCGACATACCGCCTCGACCCAATCGAGACAAACCCCATCTTCCTTGGTACCTTTCCTTCTGCTAACCACATACCAACAATAGTGTTATTGTCCAGTGTCAGCGGCTTGTCACCGATATTGGTAACACGGAAAAAAACACGTCGACCAGCACTCTTTACAAAGGTCGAGACCCACCGATCGCCCCTGGTCAACAATAACTTCCTCGAACGGAAACCTTTCTCAACCGGGGTATCGGCAGACCGACCGACTGGGATAGAGAAGTCTTGGTCCCACCGGACCAGATCGGTATACGAACCATACAGAGGTCTTCGACCAGACAACTGGACCTGGACCTCATCCGGGAGCGTAAGCACTCCATGTGACAGGTCTAGGCGAATACCAGCTGGGACCATGAAATCCATTCCTAGTAAAGCGTCTTGACCAGCCAACTTGCCAACCCAAGCGCTGAAAAAGTAGACCAGCGATCCCGACAAAGTAATTTTCACACGCGTTCTTCCTTCGGTCATATAAGAGTTTTCGCCGATCCCGACGCATTCTTGTCTCTGGTTATCGTCTATACGACATCCGACCTTACTAGCAAAGGCGGAGTCGATTATCGATACTTCGGCTCCAGAGTCGAACAACATCGTCGCCTTCTGGTTATTAATCTTGCCACAGGCTTTCGCCTGCTTGAACCATTTATCAGGCGCGTGATACTTCCAGTATCCGCGGGATTCTCCAGGCAGCAAGTCCAACTGCATAACCACCTTGGTCCGGGAGTACTCATCGGTCTTCAGACTGTAGACCGGATGGTCTCGGTCGACGCAATTTGGAATAGAACGTGTATTGTCGGTCTTATCCTCCTTGCCGACATATGCATAGATGTGAACCGTAGATCGGTCGGCTCGATCCAGATTCAAACCTGGCGAGCGTTCTAGTTTAACATCTTTTCTGCGTCCGGCGGCAGCATCCCCGCGTGCTTACCCGGCACATACCACTTGCGCATCAGACTGAAATACTCTTCAATCTTTCACTGGACGGCCTCGTGGATCTCTCCACATGACTTGCACACGAAGAGGCAGTGATCGGTGGGGTGGTCGCGCCTTTCGCACTTCTTGCATGTTAACTTCTTCCAGCAGTCCCCACCGTCATGCTTGCTCGACCAGCAGTGAGAACACTTCTTGCGAGGTCGGTCCGGGTCGGACTTTTTTCCACTCCTGCCCTTCCGATCTGCCTGGTTAGGCGTCGATCTGGTTCTTGGGGCAGGTTCCGTGATGAAGACGTGGCGGCACTGGTCCTCATCCGACTCCCGACTGTACAGGCCGCTACTTTCCTCTTCCGACCCAGTGCTGTCTTCAGTCACAATCGCCTTGACAGCACGGCCGATCTGGTTAAGGGTCTCTTCACAGGGTCGGTCTGGGTCTTCGATCTGTAGCGACCCGATCCAACGGCGACCTTCGCCCTCATACTACGCGAATGTTGCAGCGTCCGCAACGTCTGCTCTACTTCCGCCACATCTTTGAGACACAGCAGAGTGAGCTGATCTGCCAGATCTTGGTCATCCAGGGTACTAATATAGTGACCCACGTGCTCCATAGCGGCGCCGGTCGGCGGGCTGCCTTCCTTGATCACTATTCCGGCGCGAATTGCGGCCAGGTTCAGGCGGTGCAAATACTCGATCGGCGTCTCGTCGCCCCTCTTCTGCATATGGAGGTACTTGCGGGCGGTAGAAAATCCGGAGTTCCAGTACTGCCCCTTAAATTCTGAACATAGCAGATCCCAGTCATATCGGACATCCCAACCCAACTGTTGGATCCAGTTCGCAGCCGGTCCTTTCAGGAGATCCATGAAGATCAGACACCGTTCCTTTTTTGGTGTCTGATCCCGTAAGAAAGCAGACTTGACTCGACAACACCACGACCTGGCTTGCTCTTCGTCGGCGTCCTTGCCAGTAAAGTCCTTGAGATCCGTAGTCGCGACTATAAGAATACGTGGGATCGCGGCAGATCCAAGATCAAATGCGGTAGTAGAGGCTAGGTTAGTCTTACGCGTTCTGCCCGCCCCTGCACCGTCTGAACCATAGTGGTCATCCGGATCGCCGACCGACTCCATGTCGTAATCGCTATTCTTGCTTGATTGGCGCGGTCGGGCTGGCTGCAGCTTGCGTCTTCCTTATCCAACTGGTTTACCACCTCGGATAGCCTTATCCGCTGATGCCACTGACTACATATCCACATCCCGGCAAATATTGACATTTTGCCGGGCAGATCGGTCCTGGGCATGTGGGCGCGGAGGCGATCGGCATCGGTCTCCCATGAAACTCTCCATCATCGCTTCAAACATGGCTTGGACGTTTGCTTAGGTCATGTGCAACATGTTGGCATCATCCTTTGGAGGTACTGAAGCCTGTGGGGGCTCCTGGGGCCCCGACTGGCATGCAGCCCAATGCGGCCGCACGTCCCTTTTATGCTCTCATGGGGTCTGGTCCGGCCCCATGGTCATCCGCTCATCACCGACCTCCAACTCCGATGAGTTATTAGAGGCAGGTGGAGACTGATACAACGACTTATCGTCAGAGCACACATCGTCGTATACTGCCGTGGTCTCAGCGACCTTTAATGCCGCGGTGGGAGTTGGGCGGCGGACCGCCCCCACCAACGGCACCAAATGGTCATGGATGGTCGACATCAACATCTCCATCCTCCAAGTATCCAGATCGAAGAGTTTCTGCACGTTGGCGAGGTTTGGCACTTTCATGACGACCTCGACCAACATCGCCAGCAGGTTCTTCACCAATAGCAACGGCCGATCGCTTTGGATCGGCTCGGTGGTGGGTCCGAGAAGGCGATCGGGGATCGGGGGGTCTATAATCCGCATGACCTGGTCTTCGCGAATAAATCGCTTCAACTCGTGGATGTATACATCCTGGTCAGGTCTTCTTCTTTGATGACCCCATCCCCGACCTGCGACTTTTCTTCCAAGTCGGCTTCCTCGGACGGCATTCTGAGCCTCTGCTTGGGAACCTTGGGAGGGTGGACTGGATCGTCCCGATCAGCCTCATAGTCGTTTTCACTTTTTATTTTCTTTTCGACAAAATATTCATTCAAATACATAGGATCAGGACAAAAGTCCTGATCCTTTCCGGAACTATAGCAAAAATTGCTATAGTCCCGATCGGCTCCGGTGGGAGCCTTATGGGGAGGAAAAAACTTATTAATCCCGATCCGGTCCTCCACCGGCCAGATCGGACATCGCCATCCTTATTAACAACGAAAACATAAGGCGATAGCCGTTCTTTGTGTCCTCTCCAGAACGATTCCACATTCAATTCCTTGTAATCAATCCTTTGCTGAATATTGCTTCGGTTATATCCACGATCACCAAGTGATCCGGGCACGCGCACCATTGTGGTGGAGTCAAGTTCAAAATCTAACACCGTAGTGTCGAGAACCTGACCACCATCGTGCCCGGCCTTCCAACTTACGGGGGGGGGTACCCTGCGAACCTTCGCCTTCGATCCGATCGGATAGTCCGCTGCTGGCAGACGACCGGTCATCAACACAGGACGCCTGATCCGATTTGTTCTTCATCTCACCTTGTGTACCCGATGGATTGGGCTGGTAACACACTCGGTGGATCGGTGCTGGGAATTGACTTGTGGTCTAAATATGGTAGACCGTGCTGGGTAGGGTACCCTGGGCGGAACTCTTCACCCTGGGTACAGTTAGACCAGTTATAATGGGAGTGAGTATACTACAAAGGGCAGATCGCTCAACCGATCGTAGAGCCCAGCCAATATGAGAAATAAATTTCAGTAATCCAATAGGGAGATCCAAATGAGAACGTGACACACTCCACGAACGATATCTCCACGAAACAATCCAAAAGATTTAGTAACACGTTCCAAACGTGCGTAACTTGAACTTGAGAATCCGGCCAAAGTGTACTCCCGTCGAGGGACTTCCGGCGGACCAAGTGCGTCTGTAACGCGTCCCAGACGGGTATAATGAGCTGGAGGGGATTACTCGACCCTCCGCTCCCAAACACTCTGCGGCGTGCAGAGGCGACTGATGTACAAAGCAAAACGACCCCCGGTTGAGTGCTAAAGACGTCGGGTATAGAAGCCAAGAAAATTAACGACGCAAATTAACGACTAAGTAAAAATATCCCCTATGGTCCCCAATATGTACAAAACATAAAAATATGTAAGTGCACGCCATATCATGTGACTCACCAAAATCCGTGTTCCTGACACCCCTTGCACATGACAGGGCCAAAATCATCTTTGATTTCCACCAAACCGATCGCCGATAAGCCGATCGGTCTGGTGCTGACCGGAAGCGACCAAAATTCTTGATCTGCTTCGCCACAAATCCAACACCTGCGTCGGAAGGCTACGGAATCCTCTGCAAGGGATGAATCAGGACGATTGGGATAGGTTAACCCTCGTCATCAGGAAGCCTTTAACATGATGTTATCCTTACTGGGTGACCAAGGCATGCAGCTCCTAGTAGAGCAGGGCCTTTGGGCCGTGAAGGAAAGGGTCAATGAACTCATCGCCCATGAGGCGAGTTTAGGCGGAAGTCGTTCCACCGGGGTGCGTCCCCCCTTATCCTTTAAGATAAAGGAGTTCACCGGGGAGAAGGGTGACAACCTTTATGTGTGGCTGCGAGAGGTCTAAACGGCCTTCGCCACAGCGAATATGACCGCTGATCACTTGCAATTGGGACTTGCATTGACCTATCTTACGGGCAAAGCCCGTAAATGGGCGTTTACGTGCTCGGAGTCAGTCACGGACGTGTTCCCAACCTGGGAGGTCCTTAAGCAGAAGTTTATGGACATGTATGCCACGCCTGATCGGGTTTTCCAGAATCAGTTGGCGTTTTTGAGGTGCCGTCAGGGCACTAGGGGCTTGGAGACATATGTCCAAGAACTGAAGACCCTGTTGACAGGGATGTACGCGAAAGCGTATTCGGACGATGTGTCCATCCCCGTCTTCATGGGAGTCCTGAAAGAAGAGCCAGCACGTTCGGAATTATTCCGATGCCGACCCCAATCCCTGGGGAGGCGTTTAAGATGGCGTTCAACGCCGAGAGGAACTTTCGTTCCTCTAAGGTGGGTCCCGAACACATGGACCTGAGTCAGGTCGAAGCAGAGGAGAAACCTTCCGCTAAGAGTCACTCTGACTCTTCTTCGCAGAGGTTCGAGTCGGAGCTCTTAGCTATGTTGGAGCGGGAGGGCCGCTAAGGTGCTTCCTGTGTGGAAGCGTGGATCATCTGCGGAACAGATGTCCACAAAATCCCCAGCGAGATGGTCCCTGGAAGGGGCCGAAGGCGGCAAAAAGGCCCTCGCCCAAGCCGTCGGGAAACGACGGCTCCCAGTAGGTGCGGGGCGCCCTACTGGGGGGACCCCTCAGTGCTGTTAATTCCCAGGGTAGGGGACGACAGCACAAAGCGCCGAGGGAAACGGTGCTTTCTAGCACCGGGTTGGTGTACCGGCCAGGGTTGCTGGTAGTCCTTGCGGACGTGAAAGGCTTTGATAAGCCTTGGAGAGTCTTGAAAGACTCTGGAGCGTCTGACAATTATGTCAGACGAGCTTCTGCTGAGAAGAGTCAGCTGTATGCCGAGGCCCTAGAGGAACGTTCTCGTGACGTTGTCACGGTCCGTCTTACGACGGGCGTACAGGTTTCTATACCCAAGGTCTCGATTGACCTTAAGCTGAAGTTTGCAGACTTTGACACTTTAGAACGTTGCCTAGTCTTGGATTTGGACTCGAGGTATGACCTCATTCTGGGCATGAAGTGGCTGGAACGCCACGAGCCATGGATAGACTCGAAGTCTAAGTCCATTGGCTCAACGCACCCGAAGTCGGGTGAAGCATTGGAGAGTCATGAACTCATCTTGGCCGATCGCAAAAGCGATTCTGACGTGAGACGCCAGAGATTGGGATGTCTGAAAAGATCATTCCCAATGAGGTAAAGGAAGAGTTCCTTAACGAGGGAGGTCGGCGGTTAATCCCCACGCCGTTAACGGTGAGACTTGTGAGTTGCCAGTGGCAGAGGTGGATTCCTCTGAGGCGACTTCAGTGGTAGGGGTAAAGACCCCTGTGGTTAAGCGCGAGGCGCTTCCAAGCGAAGAGACCCGTACTTCGTCTCTTTTGCACGTCGGAAATGATTCCGACCACGCCGTTATAGGCGATACTGGTGAGTCGCAATTGGTAGAGGTGGATTCCTCTGAGGTGACTCCAGTGGTAGGGGTAGAGACCACTGTAGTTAAGCGCGAGGCGCTTTCAAGCGAAGAGACCCGAAGTTCGTCTCTTTCGCACGTCGGAAATGATTCCGACCACGCCGTTGTAGGTGAGACCGGCGAGTCACCGGTGGTAGAGGTAGAGACCTCTGTGGATAGGCGCGATGTGCTTCCAATAGATGGGGCAATTGACTCCCCCCATCTGGGTCCCGGGATGAGTCCCGAGGCCAGTAATCAGCAATCCTATCGGATGCTGAATAGTGTGACAGGTGTTGGCACAGAAGGCGTAAGCTTTGAACGGTTGCCTGGAGGCGAACTGTCGTCGTTGGAGGAGATGTCCTTCAACGAGTTTGAGACTGCTTTGAAAGCAGATGAAATCGACGAGGTCGTCGTGTTGCGTCCGGAAGAGGAGTTGAACTCCTCATCCACGATAGACGAGTCAGTTTTGGTGAAAACCAAACAGGAATTGAATGCCCGAAGCGGTCTCAAGATCCTCGCGGATCCTGAGGACCCTTACCATTCCTTACTAAAGGAATTTGGAGATGTCATTAGTGAAAACCCACCGATGGGGTTACCACCGGATCGGGGAGTCCGACATGAAATTGATTTGGTTCCTGGAACCAAATACTGCGTCACTAAGCAGTGGCCTCTCCCCAAGGAGCAATGCAATGTTATCGACGCATTCTTCAAAGGGAAAGAAGAGGCAGGGATGGTACGGGAGAGCAAGTCCCCCCATTCTTCTCCCACGTTTTGTGTTCGTAAACCGAACGGAAAGTGGCGCATGTGCATGCGTACAATAAGCTGAATGTAGCTACTGTACCAATGCAAACTCCGATTACTCGGAAGGATGTCCTCCAGAATAATATGGCAGGCTGTACAGTGTACAGTGCCTTAGATCCGGTGGACGGGTACTATCAGGTGCTCATGCTAGCGTCCGATATTCCGCTTACAGCGGTTAGCACGCCTAGTGGCATGCTGTGGGAGTGGCTAGTTATGCCACAAGGGCTTTTCGAATGCGCCAGCGACTTTTAATCGCTTGGTGACTCAACTCTTCCGCCCTCATAGAAAGTACGCTCAGAAGTACTTCGACGATATATTCGTTAATAGTCGCGCGGAAGGCGACTCGTCATATGTTCAGACGCACCTAATACACCTTCGAGCGGTGCTCGAATGTATGCGAGAGCATAAGTTATATGCGAACGCATCCAAATGTATCTTTGGTGCTGAGGAAATTCCTTTCCTCGGATGCTTCATCGGTAAGGATGGAGTGAGGGCGGATCCCGCGAAGGTGAAAGCCATTGTGGAGTGGCATTCGCCTGTAAATCTTAGATATTTACGGAAGTGGCTAGGATTATCCAATTATCTCCACAAATACAACGAGAACTACGCTGAAATGGCGAGGCCCTTCACGGACCTTCTTAAGAAGGACGTTGATTGGTGTTGGGAAACCAAACACCAAAACGCTTTTGAAGCGGTTAAGGGGAGCTTGTTGAAAGCTCCCGTTCTTGCTCTCCCAGACTCTGGGAAACCATTTAGTGTCGTCTGCGACGCCTCCGATTTCGCAATCGGATGTGCTTTGTTACAAGCAGACGATGAAGGACGGGAACGCGTGATTGCGTTTGAGTCGAGGCAGCTCAAAGCTTCGGAACGGAATTATCCCGTTCACGATAAGGAGCTACTTGCAATGAAGTATGCCCTTGTCAAATTTAGAGTTCACCTACTCGGCTCAAAGCCGTTCGTGGATTATACGCGTCCTTACGGACAGCGACAAAGTCGCCTCATCTCTCGCAACGGATGGCCAGTTGGCTATGCTTCTTTTCGGAGTATAATTTTGAGGTTCAGTATAAACCTGGCAAGCAGAATGTGCTTGCAGACGCGTTGTCGCGTCGTCCCGATTACGAGCTCACTCACGCGACATTCGTCACATCGTCTATGGTGGATCTCATACGCCAGGGGTATGGGAAAGACACACAGTGTACGGCGCTTATCATCGAATTGGGTGACAAGGGCCTTGGCTCATCTGAGCCTACCCTGTCAAGTCGAGCTAAAGCTCGTTTACATCGTTACAGGTACTGTGACGGTTTGCTATATTATAGCACAAGCGCGGAGGACACTCCGCGGGTGGTTGTTCCTCATGATGAGGAACTGAAGTATAGAGTCCTCTTTGAGGCACATGACGCCCCTACCGGGGGTCATTTAGGTCGGGATAAGACCTACAGCGCTTTAAGCGCTTTGTATTGGTGGCCCAACATGTATAAGTGGGTCGGTGCGTATATACGCACCTGTGAGACGTGTCAGAGTGTTAAACCCTCTGCAAGTTCAGCTGCGCCTTTGGTGAGCTTATCCGTTCCAACGGAGTGTTGTAAATCCATTAGTATGGATTTTATCTTCGGTTTTCTTATGGATAAGGCCGGGAACACCGGCATTCTGGTCTTTGTAGACCGTTTGAGCAAGATGGCTCACCTGGCGGCGGTGCCAGAGTCCATTGATGGACAAGGAACAGCAAAAGTGTTCCTAGACCGTGTCTTTCGACAGCATGGTCTACCCGATTCCGTTATATCGGATCGGGATCCCCGTTTTACGGGACAGTTTTGGGGAGCGTTGTTTAGGGTGCTGGGCACCAAGCTCCTCATGTCCACTGCGGATCATCCGCAGACGGAAGGGCAGACGGAACGCGTTAATCGCGTTGTTGAGGATATTCTCCGGAGTTTATGTACGGATCCCCCAAAGAGTTGGAGTGAGATGCTTCCGATGGCCAAATTTTCTATAAACAATTCGGTCCATGCATCTACGGGGCGTACTCCGTTTTACGTGAACGTATTAGTGAATCCGAGGGTTCCGTTGACATCACGTGTGTGAGGCCCATGGCTTGAGGTGGGAGGATTCCCTGATGTCAGCCCTATATCTGTGCGAAATCACATCGATAAGTTTTTATCGACGCGCCTTAGTGTCTTACGACACGTCTGCGATGCCATGGCGGAAAGCCAAGACAAGCAGAAGGCTGACCGCAAGGGGCGGCGTAAGGACAAGGTATACAAAGTAGGAGAAAGTGTTTTATTAAGCGCTAAAAATCTTCCTACACATGCAGTTTCCAACGTGTTGCGGAATAAACTGCGCCCCAGGTTTGTGGTCCCCTTTAAGGTATTAGCCCGAAAGGGCTTGTCGTATACCTTTAACATCCCGAACGCAATGCGTACGCATCCAACCTTCTATGTGGGTATGCTTAAGCCATACCAGAACCCGGAGGCGGGTCCCCTCTTGTAGGAGGGTGGTAAGTTGGGTAGCCAAAAGGCACGACAGGTCGGAACATCTCCGACAGGGTTGAAATACTACCCTGAAGCTCCGCAACGAGAGATTCGAGGGAGGCAAGCCGCCCCTCGAGGCGTTCATTCGCACTCCCCTCGTCGCGGAGTCCCTCCTGGGCATTCGTGATGCGACGGCTGTGTCGATCACAGCGCTCGTGGAACTCACGTCGCAATAGCGCGACCCCCTCCTCCAGTGATCGATACGGAGGGCACTCCACATTACCATGTGGAACGCCTGATGGCACGACGCCATCACCGGGGTGAGCCCCAGTACCTGGTGAAGTGGAAAGGGTATCCACATTCCCAGAGCTCGTGGGAATACGAGACCCCCCTGCGGCAGGATTGCCGTGACGTCGTTGACGCTTTCGAGCGGGAGAATCCCACTGAGAGTCAACGACCAAAGGGGCGGAAGAATCTCCTCTTTTCCCAGTAGCTTGGAGTTTGCCGGAGCCAGATTCAGAGTTTGCATTGCTCTCCGGCAAGACATCGAGAGCAGGGCGCGTGTAGTAAGAGCCAGGTAATTGCCCTTGCGCTTCGACCTGGGCATAGGCCAAGCGTAACGCCCTCTCTACCCGAACGTCGGGTTCGGAAAAGCTGTTGTACAGCGCATCAAAGTTGGGGAGGCGCTTCTCCCCTTCCGCCCAAGCGCGGAATGCCCGTTCTGCGTCCTCGACGCTTTCGTTACGTAATAGAACGAAGGGAACCTCGCGTAGGATATCCACGAGGGCACCGCGTGCCTGTTCCCGAGGCGCGTTCGGTAGGACTTGGCTGTGAACTGCTTGGGCATTAGCAGTTTGGCCCGGAGTTGTTTCCGGCGCGCAATTTCACGCGGCAGTATAGACGCTGGACCAGGGGTATAGGAGGCTAAACCCCTCTTGACCGCGTTCTTAGCCTTCTTTTGAGGGCCACGAGGTCCCTTCCGTGCCAGCACGGCATGTCGGGCTCCATAAACCGAGGCCAGTTCATTGGTGATGGTCGCCTTCGGCGACCCGGATGCATCAACGGTGGTTGGTAAAGGTGGCGCTCGAGTTAGTGCGATTTCCCCACGTGTGGGGAATGGATTGGATGACCGACAACGCCGTTCGGCGCTGTCGTAGTGGTCAGCCGTAGGGGAGATATCCCCAAGGGCATCCACCTCCGAGTTATCGGAATAGTTTCCTTCCATAGCACCACTAATGCTGCTCATGGTTAGCCAGAGGTTCTGGCAGTTGGAGTTCTCCAGCTAAAATTGATTTATTGCGTGAACAGTAGTCTTGATGGGGGAGGATGTAACATAATTACATTCAGGTTACATTTAGTAGGTGATGTACGTGAGTACACTACTGTTGGGGTCAGTATTGACCGGTCCGAAAGGTTTGGGACCATTGGTAATTTTAACCAATCAGGGAGGGAGCTCTTGGTGGAGGCGTGACAGCCAGCCACGTGTTTGTACACAGGTGGTGTACACTACATTTTAGTTAGGTACGAATTTAGTAAGTTCTACTTACTATTACATATATTTTACATTAGTTTAAAATAATTTAGGCTAATTATATATTAAATATACATTCAGTTTACATTTCACTCAACCGACTACAGACGCACGACCTCAACCGGTCGCGCGTGTAGTGAGTGCAGTAGTGTAAAGGGAGTCCTCCCTTTAGCTACAGCCTTACTAAGGGAGCCTTGGGTTAAGGCATTAGCGAAAGCTAATAGTAAACCAAAGTGGGAATCTTGGCCCCGAGTAAGAGATCTCTCTCTTACTAAGCCCTTTTATAAGGGCGTATCGTCTAAGTAGCGGCGAACGCCGCTTAAAGGAAAGTCTTCCTCTGTGCGCTAGACGCACCGTGCGTGTACGCGCAAACCCTCGTATCCAGTCTTTATACACAGTAACTGGAACCTAAATGCGCGCCCCCACTAAAGAATAAGTTGGGCTGCCGTGTGATTCCGCTTGCCCCTCTCTACTCCTACTGGATATGCCGAAGTGGCCAAGCGCACAGAGAAAACGGGCGCGTGGTTACTGTTAGTTAACCGTGAGAAGAAAATGCAAAAAGTGATATATTTAGACTAGGCTATTTTTTTAGTCCGTCACAAATATGCAATTAGTGTACACCTATTTTCGACTTCTGTGCGTCGATGCTAAAACCTTGGAAAACCACAATATCGCAACTTGCCCTTGGTTTCCAACATAATCACTTCTCAATACACGTTCCATTGATTAAGTCCCTGACTTGGTTACCTTCTGCTCCTATATACGAGGTGTCTACCGGTGTCTTTTTATCGCCAACGGATTTCTGGTTAAGATATCATACAATATAGACGATTTCAATATATTAGGGGGTTTCAAAGTTAGATTCAGAAGATTTCGCAGACGATTTTGCAGAAAATCCAATTGTCCAACTGGAAGCGTTCTGCAAGTGGCTAACTTTGAAGCCCCGAGTCCTCACTCCTGCCGATCGGAAGTAAACAACCAATCAGATAGCGTTTGGTTATGCAAGTGAAGAGGGTGAAGGGAGACTGTTAACAGACATCAGAGTGCTTTTGTAGTGCAAGTTGAGATTTTTGTGCGAGGCTAACGAGCGTTGACGACGCAGCAGCCGCGGTCGGCGTTGGTAGTACGTTGTTGGGCTTAACAGCCATGGGGACGCGTTGTTGCGTTTTTCTTTCTGAAAATTCCTATGCAAGCCCGAGGCATTCAGGAAATTCTACTTTCTGCAAATTTTGCAGATCGCTCTGATTGGCCGGATTTTCTGCAAAATCATCTGCAAAATTTTCTGAATGTAACTTTGAAACCCCCTATTGAAGGCATCAAACTACATCTACGGCTCAAGTCTACACAAGGAAAGATGCTGAAACATTCAACAGGTTATGAGCCCAAAGAGACATGATGTATCAAGTGATGAAATCCTTCATGAAGAAAAACCGGCAGGTTTTGGTGCCAAAGGAATGAAGATTTTGGAAATGTTCCAAAAATTTTGTGATCGTCTCGACAAGTTAGAAAATTCAAGTGATGTTCAAGATGATAACGATTTTGGCTTCAACAATTCGATGAGGTTGGGTACCCGGATGCGGACGTTGCTCAAAAGCACGCCTGAAAGAAAACCGCGAAATAAAGCTGGTTTTAATAACCATATTTACGGTAGGGGTTTACCAATGGAAAATGTCAACCCGTCTTCAAAACACCCTCCGCCAAGGCTGCAAGCTGTCTATAAGAATGTTTGATGGAACTGCTGTGTATCGTGCCTTTGGTGCCGGATTCAATGAATGGGGGAATCATTTTATCCGTCAAATTTCGATTGCTGAATCGGCATGTGGCTTTTTTGGAGTGAAGACATTAAGGTCGACCGCCTTGGAAATTACTTCAGCGGTACCGCTAAGAGGTATTACAACCGTCAAGTTGACTCATGGTGGAACGGGTCACCGACTCTGGTGCATGTGATGAATAAAATGTTAAATTCATTTCATACTTCCATAATATCTGCACAGACGGAGAAACTTTTTACGAGTCGAAAAAATCCAAGACGATCTTGGAATGAGCACGATCTATATTTAGCTGTTATTTTAGAAGCCGTTGGAGGCAGTGAACCACTTGTCTTAGATAATGTGGTTCATTATGAATCGCCGCATTTAAAAAAAATTCTGATGGCAAAATTTGAACATACGAGGTCAGATTTTTATGACATGCCAAAAAAGTATATCAATTTGCTCAGGTAGTGGAGGTCAAAACACGGAGCACAAATACTTTTGGTGCTGATGCCGTGAATTTAGTCGAAGAAAAGAAAAATGGTTAAATGCCATGGTTGTGGAAAAGCAGGACATATTCGTCCAAAAGTACAAATAAAGCCGACAAAAAGGTTGATTTCTCGCTAACCATTTTTAGCGAGAACCTGGTCAGAAGTGTATGAAGCACTTGGACTTTGGACAGTAGTGCTAGTATGCGCCTTGTCAACGACAAAAAATACCTGCGTGATGGTGAGGGTGTGAACGGCACCTGTTACCAGGCAGATGGCAAGAAATTTCGAGTTTCTCTCAAAGGTTGGATTATGATCCTGTGGTGGAGTCAAGTTCGAAATCGAAAACATTAGCATCGATAACCTGACTTCCACCATCGCGCCCAGCCTTCCAACTTTCGGAGGGGGTACTCCGCGGACCACCACTCGAGATCTGGTCCGATCGTCCGCTGCAAGCAGACGACCGGTCGTCATCAGAACCCACTTGGTCCGATTGTTTAGTGTCCTTCTCACCTTGTGTACCCGATGGAATGGGCTAGTTACACACTCGGTGGATCGGGATCGCAGATTGGATCGAAGCGGTCTTGAATATAGAAGACCGGTCTGGGTAGGTATCTCTGGGGCGGAACTCTTCACCCCAGACGCAAACAGACCAAAAACACTTCCAAGAGATAACTTCCAATAGGTCTATCGTCCAAACGATCAAGACCTGACCAATACGAAATAATAGAGGGTAGACCGACCGTTCCGGTCTAGCACCTGACCAATACGAAATAAGACCGAAACCGGTCTAGTTTCCAACAAATATTAAAACAAGCCAATATGTCCGCGTAAAGACCCAATATGCTCGCGAAACTCCACAAACGATGTCTCCACGCCAAGACCAATCCAGTGAATAGCACGTTCCAAACGTACTTGAGTTGAGGTGTTGAGATCGCCAAATCGTACTCCCGTCGAGGGACTTCCGGTGGGCCAAAGTGCGCGTGCGGCGCGTCCAGACCGGGTATAATGGGCGAGAGGGGATAATTCGACCCTCTACCCCCAAACACTCCGCAGCGGGCGGAGGAGACTAGTGTACGAAAAGGGAAGAACGGCGACCCCTAGCTGTGGTGTGAACCAAGACCAGAAGAGGTTTCAGCCACTTATCCGAAAGCTAAAAGGTTTCCTTACTTAAAGGTATAACCTCTGTCCTAAAAGGTAAACCCACAACCAAAAGCCTCTTACTTGGAAAAACCACAACTAAAATACTACTACCCTATAGTCCCTAAATGTACCCCCACAAAAATATGTAAAATACCCAAAGTCGGGTGACTATCCAAAACTTGCGTTCTTGACACTTCTTGAGTCTGATAGGCTGAAAAGCCCCCCTTGTTCAAATCAATCCGAAATTAGACCAAATGCCTTGACAAAACTTGACCAGAAGTGTGCCAAATTTTGGGCACGCTTCTCCACAGCCGCCCCTGAGTCATACCTTGTCCCACAACGACAACGGTCTGACCTCGTCCATCAAATTCAGTTGAACCTTGTCATTCAGACTTTTCCGACATGGAGCAACAATCTTCCTTATCCGTTCCAGGTACTTGCACTGCTGGACTTGACCTCCTTGTATTTTCTTAACGACCGTTCTTGTAGGCACCTCGCATACCACGTCATCGCATGTCACTTCGCCCGTCCGGTCGGTCCGGTCCGGCAGCCCCCATCGTTCTACTGCACCTCAGACATCGGCAGGGCATCAGACCGGGACCGACGCGCAGTTGCAAGACGCACTTGAAGAGATCGCACGTCTCCAGGAGCAGATTGCTCAACAGGCGACACAACGTAAGCATGCATGTCCGGTCTTCACCTTGGGCCTGTTCTAACCTTCGTTTGTCTTCAGCCCGTATACCTCCAGCCCGTATACCTCCTGGCATCAGCAAGGCGATCAATGCCCTGCTTGACGCCGATCGGCAGTCGAACACGATGACCTCCAGCTGCGTCAGATTTTGACCGTACTAATAAACGCGCGCAACAGGTTGACCCGCTTGGAGGCTCATCAGCTTCATCTTCGGGAGCAGCTTGTGCTGGTCCAACAGCAGCAAGCAGAAGACCTGCTTGACCAGACCACGTTGATCATTCAAAGCGACGATCTCGAGAGGCGTCTCACTGAGCTCCGAATTTCGATTCAAGACCAGACCGAGGAGTTCCGGTCTTGTGAACGCAAGTCGAACGATTGGACGCAGGCAGCGAACGGTCGTCGGGCGGTATTAAAATAATGTCATCAGCGCTTGGTTGACCTGTTGCGTCCTAGTCGGCATCCGGTGGCTGCCTCCAGCGTAGACCGGTCTGCGTCGGCCGCCTTGGTGGACCTGCACCGGGACCAAGACCAAGGCCGTTCATTGGCCGAAATTCTCCAGCCCGAGATTGCACACAAATCAAAGAAGCGCGCGGACGCGCCGGGTAGCTCGAGGGCGCGGGGCATAGCGCGCGACCCTGAGCTCGAAGGTAAGCGTGCTGTGCCCCATAAGCGAGCCAATACGAAGGCGCTTCTCGTGGGCCCAAGCTTGGACGAGGATGACGACAGTAACATCTCCAAAAATCAAGCGCCCTCGACCGCCGGTGCTGACCATGCCAATTATTCAGAGTTCTCGTCCTGGGATGACTCCGGCGAAGACTCCGGTGATTCGGAGTTTGCTGTCCCCATCCCAACCAAGTCTCGAACAAGTCCACATGAAAGTTTTGTTCAAGTTGCATCGACTTCGGAGCAGACCAAGAAGACCGGCCCGCATGGTGGTGTTCCACCACCTCATACGTCGACAAAGTCAACACCTACGGTCTTGCCTGGGACGTTCAAGCTCCACAAAGATTCTTTGTTGGCCAACGTGGCGATTGGCAGTTCTTCCCTTCCGCCACGAACGCGTGAGGATACTTTGCCGTGGTCGCCAGGGCAGATCGGTTGTTTACGCTGGTCCACCCTGACCAAGCAGCTCCTGGCCCGGTCTTTCTCTCGTCCAGCCATTGGCTTTTCCCGCCGGCGAAGAAAGTTCCTTCCGCGTCGGAATGGCGGCCGGACTTGATCACGTCGGCACAGATCTCCTGCTTGTACGCTGATGAGCCGTGGAAGATTTTCGAGCATCTCAAGCTGGGTTTCATCTTCCACTCGACTCCGTGGGCCAATGCTTTCATGAGTCGGGTGAAATATTTTAGCAAGACTCACGCTCAAGCCATATGGGAGGCATCCCACTATCTGGAACTTCCCCCGGAACGAGTTCGGCAAGACCCTGGCTTGGCGACCATCCAGAACGAGCGCAAGCGGCGTCGGATCAGAGCGGGTGAGGCCTGGTAGTCCCTGTGCCAATATGTTTTGGACGGGATGCTGGCCCACGAGTGCGACGTCGATGTGTTCTTATATCCAGTTGTACTTCATATTCCGCGTCGTCGCGTCGAGAGGACCCGGCTGCTGGCTGACGGTGGCACATGGTACCCCGGTCTTGGGTGCACTACACCGGGCTTGGACCTCATAGATGCTTTGGTCCAACTAGACCAACAAGAACCTTGGCGTAACCAGTACCAGGACCAAGTTGAAAAGCATCCGTCGTTGACCGTCGGCCGTCTGTGGGGTGATGGCGAGTGAGGTCGTAGGTAGTCGACCAGATAACACTTAATATATATCATCGTTCTTTTTCACATGTTCGGTCATCAAATCACTTGAGCTAATTCCACCACTTTCTCCAGAGTTGCACTAGACACGTTATCACCAACCGTTCCACTTACATCGCGAAAAAAAAATCCACGTTCGTCACTCCACTATTTCAATTCGTCACATATTCACAATACACAATACACAAGACACAAGACCTTCCACCTCTTCACATCGGTCTGGAAGACCGATGCTACTACATGTCTTGGTCTTGGTCTTCATGGGTCTGCATCACTGCGAAACGGTTCCGACTGACTCGGTCCCGTTCGAATTCTCGTGGTAGTGCTCCACAGTTCAGGTCGGACTCATCGATCCAAGTTGTTTCATCATGGTCCTTCCATCGGACCAGATATTCTCGGTGGTTCCGGCCGAACCTGGTCTTCTTGACCGATCGAACATCTAAGACCTTTTCCACTTCAAATTCGTCCTTCTACAGCGGTCGTTTCCAACTATCCTCCGGCAGTAATGCTTCATCTAAATCAAACCTTTCTGCCTCGTCTACTAGACAGGGCATTTTGGGACGATCAGGAAATTCTCGGACCAGTTTTAACTTGGACACATGTACGATCGGGAAGACCTTGTAGTCCGTGCCGGTTGTTACTAGACGGGCAGGGTGTTCACCAATCAGCTCGGCAACACGGAAAGGACCGTGCCACATGTGAGCCAGCTTCTTCGCATAGCCTTCCTTCACTCGGTCTAGGTACAACCATACCCTCGCCCCTGGTTCTATACGGTGGGGTTGGACCTGGTCGTTGTTACGGTCTGCCCGGTCTTGTGTAGCTTGACGTAACTTTTCGTTGACAATTTCTCTTGCATGCTGGTAATGTTTCTGGACCTGCATGCGCCAACGTCGAGCATCACGATCGCGGGTCCGAGTGCAGCCAATAGGTATCGCGGCTTCAAGAGTGGACCGGGGGTCCCATCCATACTCAAGATAAAAAGACGTTTCTCCTCGGACCCGATCGGTCGACGAGTTAAGTGCAAACACCAGCCTTTCTGCGTATTCGTCCCAATCGCGCTGGTCTGGATCGGAAACGTACATCTTGATTGCTCTTGTAATAGTTTGTACCATACGTTCTGCCGATCCATTCGCTTGCGGACGATATGCCATCGTCGCGCTCTGTTTCTGGCCCAACGTATTGTTAAACGACCGGAACACCTCCGCCATGAAACCGGGTTCTCGGTCGTGTCTGATGACCTCGCTGGCGCCGAACCTTCGGAACACTCATTCTTCGTAACTTTTGGCGATCTGCTCGGCAGACCGGGCCGCACTTACCTTCGCAATAACTAGACCGGTGAAAAGGTTACCCAGATCAACAACTCAGTATTGCCATATGTTGATTTAGGCAGCGACGGTATGTGGTCCATGCTATGACCTGGAAAGGGTAGGTAGCTTCGATATTTCCGGGCGATCGCCCCTTGATTACCGGTCTACCCTTTCCGTTCTCGCAATCCGTACAACAACCCACATATTTCTGTAATCTTCGGAAAAGACCTCTCCAGTGAAAGTGGGACCTGATCTTGTGATACGTTCTGCCTATGCCCTGATGTCCCCCTTCTAGACTCACATGGTAGTGATGGAGGACATCCGGCTGCAGCAACTCAGGTATCACCAATTTCGCCAATCGGTCCCGGTCTGCACTGTCTTGGTCGGCATCGCGGCAGTAATATAGTAAACCATCCTCATCCACTTCGTAACTGTCTGCGATCTTGGCACATTCTTTCGCTCGACCATTCGTCAACTTAGACAATTCACCGCGCAGGTAGGTCTTCAGATTCACAATCCATTCTTCTTCGTCCTGCGCCTTGAGGATCCGTTCTGCCCTTACTCGTTGCACAACAGATTCACTCAACCGTTCCTTCGGGAACGGTTGGTGGGACTTCCGAGCTTTCGGTCTAGTCTCTACCATCACATGCACCTGGTACGGAGCGTTCTTGGGTCCGATCACCTCGGGGATCCTGTTTATATTCATCAATTCATCAAGAACGGCCTCCTCGGTGATCGTAGCCCCGGTCTGGTCTTGCATGGCCTTGGTCGCGAGGTAGTCAGCACTTCTGTTCCAGTAACGTTTCACGTGCAACAGCTCGTGGTTGGGACGGTCTTTCAATGCCTTCATTACCCGATCATTTAGCGTCCTTAGTCGTGGGGCCTTGCAGTCGATCTCTCCGGTGATCTGCCTGATCACTAGGTTGGAGTCACCACATATGATGAATCGCCCCTTCTCTTGCGACGACAGCAGGTCCATCCATAGAAGTAGACCTCGGTACTCCGCCTCGTTAACCGTAATATCCGGCGTGAAATTAGCAGCGGCCGCAACTATAGACCATTGTGGCAACTTCCACACTATATCACTATAGGCGCCGACCTTCTTCTTCACGCTTGCTGATCCGTCAAAACTTAAGACCAAGAGCTCTTCATCATGGTCGACGGTCGGTGGCGGTCTCGAAACTGACTTCCGAGGTTGCTTCCTCGGGGCAATCGCTATCAATGCCTCGTCCACTTCAGACCGAGGGGTGATACTGGCAGCTAATGTGCCCAATATCTCTTCCTCGCCCCCGGTGCACTTAACGACCTCGAGGGTCCACTGCGACAAGACCGCCGACCATCTGCCTAGACGTCCGTCCATCCCATTGGCTGACAATAGCCAGGCCAAAGTAGACCGCCTTGACAGGACCTTTATAGGTCGGCCGACCAGCAGGTTGTAACACACATCCAGAATTCGTAGCAACGCCAGAACTTCTTTCTAGACAATTCCATAGTTCACTTGATTTGTCTTAAGCGTTCTGCTCGTGAACGTGACCGGATGGTACACACCATCATGATCTTTACTAGAGTGGCCGAAATGGCCCACTGACTAGCATATACAATAATGGTCGGGACATTTTCGGGATCGAAATGCTTCAAAACCGGTGCCGTCACCATCTTAGCCTTCAACATACCAAAAGCAAACTTTGCACGCTTCATATGGTCTTCGGCCTCCACTCGCGGACAATCTGCAGCAAGACCAGAGTCGGCGCCTCCATGTAAAGTTGCCCGGTCTTCTTCGCGCAACATATGGTAGTCCACTTCCCGGAGCTCATATAACACAGCCGCGTAGATAGCAAAATCTTCGATGAAGCGGCTGTAGTAGTTTAAACTTCCAGGAAGGACAGCATTGCCTTCAGAGACTTGGGAAACGGGAGGTTGCTTAACGAATCCAGGTCCTTAGGATTAGCCTCTAGACCATTGTTCGAGACCATATGACCTAAATAGGCGACCTTGGACATACCCCAAAAACTTTTTATGGCGCTGATAGATAGGTTCCAGTGGTCTCATGTCTCCAACAATCGTTCAACCTTCTCGCACAGATCGTTCCATGACGAGGCAGGTATCAGAATGTCGTCGATGTACGACCGCCTCCCTAGAACGGACGGTCTTCTTTCCCGATCGGATTCACCCTCTGTAAACACATCATAACTTTCGGCAGGGTCCCGATCGGTCTTGATTTTGAAGTGTCCGTACAGTGTGTTGTCTATCAACCTTTGATAGATCTGGGGTGCATTCTTCAGACCGAACGGCATACGGTTCCACTAGAAAAGACCAAACGGCGTCACAAATGCGGAAATCTCACGGGCTCGATCAGTCATCGAGACCACCCAAAATCCACTTTCCATGTCCAGAGAACAATACCACAAGGTCTTGTCCAGGTCTTCCAACAAATCATTAATCAGCGGCATCGGGTACACCATAAGTTTAGTTAACCGATTTACCAGCCGATAGTCGATGCACAACCTAATGTCGACGCCGTTCTTCTTGATAACAATTACGATCAGCGAGGCCCATGGCGAGGTCGACGGTCTAATAATCTTGGTAGCCAACAGTCCTTTGATAAGATCAGAAAGCTTTTCCCGGTACTGTGGCGCCACGCGTCGACATCGCTGAGCAATCGGCTTGGCATCTCCAACGTCAATATTGCAAATCGCACCACGGGCTGCAGGTGGTAAGGCATTTCCCTTTCCGATCAGCAGATGTCTTTTTTTTCATATGATATTCTTCAACTGCTCGATCTGGTCTGGACTGTTAAGGTCTTGATCACCCACTTGTAAATCATCCATTGTAACTTCGGGCGAGTCGGCAGACACTTCAGGGAGGGCTTCCATTTGGATTTCCAGCTCCTGAATGTACTGTTCCCCGCCTTCATGTATACAGACTTGTTCATATTCTGGGGTGATATCACCTAGACCATCTGGACCGGCTGAACGCCCCTGGTCTTGATCGACGGGCTGTCCTTCACTGATATCGGTCTGATTAGGAATACCGTCATGGTCCGACCTAGCAACTTCATGTTCCCCTTCTTCCGTTTCTTGCTCCGCTGTCGCCTGGTCTTGTGCTGACACCACGTTGACTAGCCTCGGCTCGTCTACTTGATGGTCCACCGTTCCTGGTGACTGCGGCGCCTTTATTCGGACGACATCTTTTTTGGGGTGACATAACTTGGTCTTTCCACTAAAGGTGAGGTATCCTCTTCCACCGACCCATCATCGCTGATAAGATCGGTGGTCGATTGGTACGCCAGGTTTTGCCACTCGACATACCGCCTCGACCCAATCGAGACGAACCCCATCTTCCTTGGTATCTTTCCTTCTGCTAACCACATACCAACAATAGTGTTATTGTACAGTGTCAGCGGCTTGTCACCGATATTGGTAACACGGACAAAATCACGTCGACCAGCACTCTTTACAAAGGTCGAGACCCACCGATCGCCCCTGGTCAACCATAACTTCCTCGAACGAAAACCTTTCTCAACCGGGGTATCGGCAGACCGACCAACTGGGATAGTGAGGTCTTGGTCCCACCGGAACAGATCGGTATACGAACCATACAGAGGTCTTCGACCAGACAACTGGACCTGGACCTCATCCGGGAGCGTAAGCACTCCATGTGACAGGTCTAGGCGAATACTAGCTGGGACCATGAAATTCATTCCTAGTAAAGCGTCTTGACCAGCCAACTTGCCAACCCAAGCGCTGAAAAAGTAGACCAGCGATCCCGACAAAGTAATTTTCACACGCGTTCTTCCTTCGGTCATATAATAGTTTTCACCGATCCCGACGCATTCTTGTCTTTGGGTATCGTCTATACGACATCCGACCTTACGAGCAAAGGCGCAGTCGATTATCGAGACTTCAGCTCCAGAGTCGAACAAAATCGTCGCTTTCTGGTTATTAATCTTGCCACAGGCTTTCGCCTGCTTGAACCATTTATCAGGCGCGTGATACTTCCAGTATCCGCGGGATTCTCCAGGCAGCAAGTCCAACTGCATAACCACCTTGGTCCGGGAGTACTCATCGGTCTTCAGACTGTAGACCGAATGGTCTCGGTCGACGCAATTTGGAATAGAACGTGTATTGTCGGTCTTATTCTCCTTTCCGACATATGCATAGATGTGAACCGTAGAACGCTCGGCTCGATCCAGATTCCAACCTGGTGAGCGTTCTAGCTTAACATCTTTTCTGCGTCCGGTGGCAGCATCCCCGCGTGCTTGTCCGGCACGTACCACTTGCGCATCATGTTAAAAAATTCTTCAATCTTGCGGTGGCCGGCCTCGTGGATCTCTCCACATGACTTGCAATACGAAGAGGCAGTGGTCCGTCGGGTGGCCGCGTCTCTCGCACTTCTTGCACACCATCTTCTTCCAGCAGTTTGGACCATCATGTTTGCTCGACCCACAGTGGGAGCACTTCTGACGAGGTCGGTCTGGATCGGACTTGCTTCCGTTCCTTCCCTTCTGGTCCACCTGGTCGGACTTCGACTTGGTCTTCGGGGCAGGCCCCGCAACATAGACGTAACGATACTGGTCTTCATCCGATAACTCCTGGCTGGATGGACTTCCACTTTCCCCTTCTGAACCCGTGCTGCCATCAGCTACAATTGCCTTGACCGCTCGGGTCGGTCTGGTCCAAGGTCTCTTGACCGGATCGGTCTGGGTGTTGGAACGATAGCGACCTGATCCACCATCGGTCTTCGCTCTCATACTACGCGACTGTAGTAACGTCCGCAGGGTCTGTTCGACTTCGCCTGCATCCTTAAGACGCAGTAGAGTAATCTGGTCCGCCAGTTCTTGATCGTCAATGGTACTGATATAGAGACCCACATGTTCTAAGGCGGCACCGTTCGGCGGGTTATTCTCTTTGATTGTTATGCCGTTGCGAAGTGCAGCCACGTTCAACCGATGCAAATACTCGATCGGTGTTTCGTCGGCCCGCTTCTGCATATGGTGGTACTTACGGGCGCTTGAAAATCCGGAGTTACAATATTGACCTTCAAACTCCACACATAACAGGTCCCAGTCAGACCGGACGCCCCGATCCAACTGTTGAATCCAGTTCGCAGCCTGTCCTTTTAACAAATCCCGGAATATTAAACAACGTTCGCTTTTTGGGGTCTGGTCTCGCAGGAACGCAGACTTGACCCGACTGAACCAATACCGGGCCTGGTCTTCATCAGCATCCTTGCCGGTGAAGTCCTTGAGGTCGGTCGTCGCGGCCATACGGATGCGCGGAATCGCAGCAGATCCAAAGTCGTAGGCAGTAGTGGAGGCTAGGTTAGCCTTGCGCACCTTGCCTGCGCCTGTACCATCTGACCCACCATGGTCGTCAAGACCGCCGACCGACTCCATATCACAGTCACTTGTCTTGCTTGGTCTACGCGGTCTTGCCTGTTGCGGCTTGCGCCTTCCCTTGCCGGTTGGTTTATCAATTCTAATAGGCTTATCCATAGATGTTACCGATTCCATATCCACATCTTTGCGAACATTGACACCTTGAAAGGTAGACCGGTCTTGGACATGTGGGCGCATAGGTGGTCTAACCCGTTCTTCCATGAAACGTTGCATCATCGTCTCAAACATGGCTTGGACGTTGGCTGGCGTCATGGGCAACGTGTTGATACCCTCCTTTTGCGGAACTGAGGCCTGTGGGGCTTGCTGGAGCCCCGACTGGCAAACAGCCCCTTGCTGCCGCATGTCCCTTTTTTGTTCAGACCGGGGATGGTCCACCCCCATGGTCATCCGCTCGACACCGGTCTCCAACTCTGATGAGCTGTTAGAAGCCGGTGGAGACTGGTAGATCGATTCATCATCGGAAACAATGTCAACAAGCTCTGTGGAGGCTTCGGCGACCTTCATTGCCGTGGTGGGAGTTGGGCGGCGAACCGCCCCCACCAGTGGCACCAAACGGTCGTGGAGGTCCGACATCGACGCCTCCAGTCTCCAAGCATCAAATTCAAACAATTTATTGACACCGGCGGGGTTCTGCATTTTAATGCCAACCTCCGCCAACATCGCCACCAAATTCTTGACGAGCAGTAATGGTCGATCACTCTGGATTGGCTCGGTAGTGGGACCGAGAAGACGGTCGGGGATATGGAGGTCCAACACCCGAAAGACCTGGTTTTGGCGAACAAATCTCTTCAATTCAAAAACATAATACATCTTGTCCAGGTCGTGTTCGGTGATAGCCTCATCCCCTACCTTCGACTTTTCTTCGAAGTCGTCTTCGTCGGGTGGCATTCCCAGCCCTTTTCTGGACACCTTGGGGTCCTTGGGGAGTTTAGGGAGGTAGACCGGATCGTTCCAGTCAGCCTCCAAGTAATTTTCATCTTTTAGATTTCCATCAATTTTTTCATTCATACACATAGGATCACGACCAAGGTCCTGATCCTTTCCGGAACTATAGCAAGACCTGCTATAGTCCCGATAGGCTCCGGTGGGAGCCTTTTGGGGAGGAAAAAACTTATTAATCCCGATCTGGTCCTCCGCCAGGCCAGATCGGACATCGCCATCTTTATCAACAACGAGAACGTAAGGCGATATCCTTTCCTTACGTCCTCTCCAGAACGACTCCATATTCAAATCATTCAAATCTTCGAATCCAATTTTTGATGGAATATCAGCACGGTGATATCCACGATCACCAAGTGATCCGGGCACGCGCACCATTGTGGTGGAGTCAAGTTCGAAATCGAAAACATTAGCATCGATAACCTGACTATCACCATCGCGCCCAGCCTTCCAACTTTCGGAGGGGACTCCACGGACCACCACTCGAGATCTGGTCCGATCGTCCGCTGCAAGCAGACGACCGGTCGTCATCAGAACCCACTTGGTCCGATGGTTCAGTGTCCATCTCACCTTGTGTACCCGATGGAATGGTCTAGTTACACACTCGGTGGATCGGGATCGCAGATTGGATCGAACCGGTCTTGAATATAGAAGACCGATCTGGGTAGGTATCTCTGGGGCGGAACTCTTCACCCCAGACACAAACAGACCAAAAACACTTCCAAGAGATAACTTCCAA
>CM047582.1:432192-504909 GCA_026184515.1 Peronosclerospora sorghi
AGCCCCCCTTGTTTAAACCAATCCGAAATTAGACCAAATGCCTTGACAAAACTTGACCAGAAGTGTGCTAAATTTTGGGCACGCTTCTCCACAATCCAAGTGGTTTCTAATGGAAAGACGAACATAATTCGTGATGATAACGTCTATTTCGTGGAGAATTTGTCTAAAAATATTCTGTCGTACGGTCTTTGGAGGACAAAGGGTGTGAAATGGCGTATGTCAACGACAACAGAATTATGTTCATACGTCCACCCAATGTCCGATTTTTGATATCCAAAAGACCTTCAAAGTGTTTACAGTTGTGGTAAAAGTTATCATTGATGTTAAGCCTGATTTTTGTACTGTTCTCGCGATTATGGAAGAAAACGACACGTATTTGGCTCGACAATTAGATGTCCAGAAAGGGCCGTTAATGCATTTTCATGCTAGACTCTTTGCCTTGTATTCTGGGAAAGCAAACTAAAATCCACGATCGTCCAGGGACAGTGGTTTGAATGCCCCTATTCATCGAATCGGCGGTGTAATTTGCTCCTACTTAACCGATTCCACTGAGCAATCGATTGTGGAATCGGTACATGATCAACTTCGTTGATCATAAATAAAACTACGGGCGCGTATTTATGGCTAAGAATAAAGATGTCGCCGCCAAAAAATTTGAACATTTTTGGCGTTATTCTAGCGGTGGTTTAACTGTAAGATACATATATGCGTACCGATGGATAAAAATCTTGATGAATTTTGCAAACAAACTGGTGTTGAGCGACAAAATAGTGAAACCAACAACCAGTCAAGAAATGATTAAGCCGAACACATGCATCTCACAGTTGAACGTGGTGAGGAGCTTGTTGTTCGCAAGTGGCTTAAATCTTTCGTTTTAGGGCGAAGCGGTTCAATATGCTGCTTACATATTGAACCGATGCCCATGCAATAGAAATTTACGTAGGCAATCGCCTTTAAAGTGCTTACGAGCAAAAAATCCAGATCTTGGCGAGGTTTTGACTCTTGGTTCACCGTGTACGGTATACCGAAACCCTGAAAAAAATTCTCTCGCACACCGAGCTCAAGTTGCCCATTTATTAATTGAAACAGTGAAGAGAGAAAGAGCTTTAAGGTTTATTTTAAGATGGAGTGTAAGGTTGTGGAGACTCAGCGCGTGAGCAACATTGAAAGCTTTGATCAAGTTCAAAATGAACTACTGCGACAAGGATTGATAGAAGATTGTCAATCAAAGGGAGAAGCTCCTGTTTCTCAAAAGTCCAAGAAGAACTAAAAAAAACGATGGGTGGCAAAGCGAGCGCTGCGTAAAATGAAGCCACCTTAAGAAAAACGATGAAGATCGAGCTGTTATCGATGAAGTTACGACCAAAACCCAAGATGCAGTTGAGGATATCGGGTCCGTCTACTTCGTAACGGAAATGGACCCAAAAAAATTTGGTCAAGCGATGAAGAGCAGCAACGAGGACAGGTGGAATGTTGTGTGATGGAGTCCAGTTCAAAATCGAACACCGAAGTGTCCGGAACTTGACCACCATCGCGACCAGCCGACCAACTTACGGGGTGGGGGTACCCCGCGAACCTTCGCCTGGGTGCCGATCGGGTGACCGATCGGCACTGCAGGACGCCGAGTCCGATTTATTTTCCATATCACCTTGTGTACCCATTGATGTGAGTAGTTACATACTCGGTGGACCGTCGCTTAGTAGGGACCTTGGCAGTACGGATATGGGTGTACCGCTTCTGGGGTACTTGAACCGAAAAACCAACGAAAAGATAACCCAAAGTATCCGATCTGCAGATGGAGCGGGAATCGTCACTCCAAATGCGGGTAATCTGGGGCTTGACTGCAAACAGCAGTGAGTAACCCAGCCAATAGAAACTTGGGGATGGACTGCAGATCGCCGTGAGTAACCCAACCAATATCTGGGGCTTGACTGCGGATCGCAGTGAGTAACCCAGCCAATACAAAAAAGAAGAAAACGTTCCAAACGTGTGGGGCTTGAGGGGTGAGTGAACGTAATGGTCGCTTCCCGTCGTGGGACTTCCTGAGTCCTGTCCGGATATAAATGAGCAAGAGGGGGCCGTGTTGACCCTCCGCTCCCTTCGACTCCTGCGGAGCGGCGACTTATGCACATGCCTTTTTATTTGTGGCACCCTCCACAAATATCACAAATAAGCTATTTGTGGCTCGACACAAAAGCTTATTTGTGGTTAATTGTGGCACTATATATAAAATATAGTAATATAGTTATACAAAAGAAAAAAAAACTGAGTGTATTCTCAAGACTTCTGTTTGCTCAAACGGGCAAATGGGGCATTTAAATCGCCTATTATTGTACGGGACATTAACGATAAACACCACGCACATACAAACATCAGTGTCAAGTCAGACCAAACAAAATCAGTGAGCTTCAAAGGCAAACAAACCGAGTCATGTTGTAAGAGATTCGATTGACACAGGAGCGACAAATTACATGGCCACATTTAAGCAAAATTGGTGCATTCTCTGGGGTGCTTTCTTCCTTCGATATCGGACAAGAGAAAACGCTATGAAATCGAAGTTCTTTTGCGATAGGAACCTCCACCTGCACGTCAGAAAATAGACCGTCAGCTCTACATCAAATGATAACGGTAATATCGTCCTTCCCACTCACAGGAAGTTCCTCCATACTATCCCAGTTCGCTAGCTTGCTATCCATGACGACACGAGCTTACACATTGCAGGCAACGCCGATATACCTCCTGTTAAGCTAGTCATGTTGCAATTAGAGCATCGAAACCTTCGTGATTTGCAAAAATGCATACCACGTTTCAAGATAGGACCGGTGCGGAACATGCGAAGACGGCAACATGCCCGGGTCACGGCGTAAATTTCGTCCCAGCGGTTATCGTTAAAGAGGTGCTTATACGGTGATTCTTTCAGCTTTCCTTTATACAACACGCAGCTCATCAGCATACCAACCTCTGCGCAAAAAATAGAGCTATTGGCACCGAAAAACGGCAGAACCTGTGAATACAGTGCAAAATTTGTAATGCTTACCTTCAGCGTGTGTCTGATGAAAATATGTAAGTTCTTTATTGGCAAAGCATACATCATCCATCATGTCTGGAGATGCCTCGAGAATGTTCACGTACTTAAGCCGGACCAGCTCAAACTCAATCTCAATATCTAGCCGTTTTAACTCGTGTCGGTGCTTCCGATCCCAGATAGGTACAATACAAGAAACATTTTATTTGCACAGTGAATAGCACAATGTACGATTCGCACGGAAGTACTCAAGTTCCGGCTGCATGTCATGCTTTCTTATTGCTTTTAGCATCTGGTGCAGGTCGGTAAAACATTCCTTCAGTGTCGGAGAGAGCTCCAAACGAGCCTCCTCTAATTAAAAAAACAGCGTTGACGGTCAGAACCATTCAAATGCGTTTTCACTGTAACTAAGTTTTTCACTTACGTCGCATAACGCATCTGCCACCTGAATCTGCCCGTCTTGGTAAAGATACTCTGCTACCAGACGACAAACAAGCTTCTGATAGATTTCTTTTGCGCGTCATATCTTACTGATATCTGTGTAAAGGTTCTACAAAGAACAAAGCTATTATATAATACTTCTATTTATATAATAAGTTATTTGTGGCGCCCCGAAAAATTTAATTGTGGCAATTTGTGGCGTTTAGAGGCTTAGCGCCACAAATAAAGTGGCCTGATTATGCAACTGTGGTGGAGCGTACCGTAAAATTGGTACGTAATTAGGGGCATAATTGTGGACACCCCTATAGGTGTAGCTGTGGTAGAAGGTACCACAAATTTTGTCGGTAAATAGTCGGTACAAAAGGTGGTACGATAGTGGGCACCACAGTAGGTACCACAGTTGGTACCTCAGTAGGTACAACTGTTGACACAACGGTGGCGGACAGGGACGAGGCGTGGACGGGACGTCTGAGACGATGCGACAACTGGCCCAGTTACCTAACGGTAACTCGAAGGTAAGCGAAGGAATGGTCGACAAAATGCGTAGGAATGGGTAGTTCTGATTGGCTGATATTATTTTTTTGGTAGATATTAGGATATAAGCAATAATACAGTTCTCCTTTTGCGTACGATCGTGCAGATCGTTTACAGAGACGGCAACTTAGGGCCTCCCTTCTTCTACTTAATACCTCTACGTCCCGGGCGGGAGCACTTAGTGCATTTTTGTCCCACCGGTAGGCGTAGAGTGTGTGAACTCACCCGCAACTCCGCCCGCTGTGTCAGCGGTTCTCCTTTTAAAGGTTTTTTGGTCTCGGGAACGTGATCAAGCAGTGCGCTCTTACCTCTTCCCCATAAATCCACGTTTTTGGCCCCTAGTAGTTCGGCTGCTTTAAGCGCCCCACGGGAACACCAGGTGAATTTTTAGTGGTAATCGTCGATCAGCCCGTCGAGCGCGCTGATCGACCGTCCCTCTAGGACTTAAGTTTGGAATACAAGGTACTTTAGGTATTCTATTGACGGATTAAGCTTAAAGAGGCTCTGTGATCGGGCAGGGAAGACTTCCGCTGCCTGATCGAGTACCCCCTTCTCCGATAAACACCTGATCGACACTCTGCAACTCGCGATCCGCGCTCAGCTGCTCGCAACTCGCAACTCGCGCCAACTAGCTGATCAGCGAATTCTAGCACCTGACAAGCCTGATCAAGTCTGATCACAGCTGAAAAAACGAATTTTAGCGCCTGCCCAAGCCTGATCTCCGTTGATCAAACCTGATCGCACTTGATTCAAGCTTGATTGTGCCTGATCATCGCCTGATCGCGTCAATCGATTCATCACAAGTCAACTCAGTCTTGCCACAAGGAATTGAAGTGCGCCATCCCCGCCACCTGGAGAGCGACCCACGCCTAAGCCGTCGGATACACAAGGTGAGCAGAAACACAAGCAGTCAAGTAAAACCGGAGGACCACCTTCGTCAGTCGGCAGTCCGGGCGCCGTGGTAACGCCTAATCAAGCGTAAAAAAAACTTTCATCAGCCGCTCCACCACAATGGTGCGTGTGCCCGGATCTTTGGGCGACGCGGGATATCACCGCGATTCTACGCAAGATGGCGCTGATGTGGACGTGAAAACGGAAGCAGAAGCAGAAGTGAAGATAAAGGTGGAAAAGTAGGAGGTCGTTGTGACGATGGAAGGCAGTTCGCCGTCGTCATGCCTGAAGAAGAACGAAAATACTGATTATCAGGACCTGCGGAGGTATCCTGATGAGATAAAGGAGGAGAAGAAGCCTCAACTACCTCCCAATGCTCCTTCGGGAGCCCCTGCGGATCATAACGCAAGTTATGATCCGCCAACTACATATGCATATGATGATCTGGATTGGAAGCCGTTGGTGAAATACTACGAACCGGACCGACCGAAGTCGTTGCTGAAGGCGCCGGGTTCGGAGAGCGATGAAAGTCGATCAAGTATGCCACCATCAGAATCTGGTTTGGAAAGGACGTTTTATATGAAGGGGATGAAGAATTTCTTATTGTTAGATTCAATTATGAACCTACTCGGGGTCACGATCAGTGGAAAACTGAGCGAGCCGGTTAATCAACCAATAACGGACGTGAAGGACAAGCTTTAGTTGGTGTTAGGGATGACACGCCTGATTAAGCAAGCTAGTTTGACTACAGGCGCCTAAGATGCTGAAGAAGTGTTCGATCTCAGCCCTGACGACGTCGCGACCACTACCGAGCAGCTGTTCGAACTGTTGGTTCCTATAGTGGGTCGACCCGCTAAGGTGGAACCACCTCGGACTATGCTGACAATCGAAGCGGGTCCGTCGATCAACGTGACAGAAAACACGGGATCATCGTGTTACAAATCTGCCCCTTCCGAAGGCGATGAACCTGCAGTGGAGTCGAGTAGTGCCGGAAGTATAGAGCCCAAGATCACCAGGATGACAGTTTGCCAGAAGGATGAATCCAAGTTTTCGGTTATCAAGAGGGAACCGCAATCAGTCAAGACAGACGATGATCAATCATCGCAGGTCCCACAGCTGCAAACATTTTTCGACAAGGCCATGAAACAGGTTTTGGCGGAAGAAAGAGGCAAGTCGATGCATGGTGTTGTATACACGAAAAGTCACCAGCCAGGGCCAGGAAGAGTTGCGGCAGTCAGGGATGTCGATATGGAATCCGTGCATTCGTGTCGTGGTCATCAGCCGAAGCCTGGAAGATCTGCGTCAGTTAAGGATGTTGACATGGAATCTGTATATTCGTTCCATGATCAATAATCCCGGCGTGACTATGTTGATACAGACGAACCGTTCATTATGCCTCGACAGGCTACGGTTGCGTCAGCGTACACTGGAATGCCCGACCAACAGCCGATTCCCAGGATTCGGATGTCCTCAATTAGTGATCTAAAAGAATTTTCAGGGAAAGAAGTGGGAGAAGATCAAGCGAGGAACTGGATCAGTCGTCTCAAGTCGGCATTTATGCGGGACCAAGCATCCGACCAAGAAAAGTGCTTAATTATGGGCGATTTACTTAAAGGAACAGCGCGCAATTGTCATCGGCAGCTTAGCAGAACTACGCGGTCAAGCTGGAAAAGTCTCGTGGATGAGTTTGAAGTTCAATACTGTGGAAGTGGTTATTCAGCATCCCGCCAGAATTATTACACAAAGCAGCGGTCGGATGAAAGTACTATTGAGTATCTGCACCGGCTGAATGTGGCGGTACTACGAGCCAAGTTGCCAATCAAAGATGGATCGCCTACGATCTTACGCGAGCATGTGCAACATTTTCTGGATACATTGGCCAATCGCGAGCTCGCCGATCAACTGGCACTTCTGCGGTTGGATACCGCCACGGATCTAGAAGAAACGTTGCGGGCGTATGCGCGCAATAAGTTGTACCAGCCATCGGCGACGGTAGGCACCAGCCGATTCCGTCAAAAATTCAGTGATGATCGGTCACCTGCCCCGGCGCGGAAGCCTAAAGCAGTGCGCGCGATCAAGATGATGTCTGGAAGTGAATAGTCAAGCTTCGATGACAGTGGAAGTGACGGTGACCAGCGTCGTTACATGATTGCTGCTATGCGCGATCAACCAGTAACGAACGGTGTACCTAGTAAGCCTCGATCTGGTAAACAAGGCGAATCAAGTGCTGTTGACCAAGGGGCGATGAAGAAATGCATCCATTTCGAATAAATTAAGCACGACAATTTGCGTTGTTGGAAACGGGTGACCTGTCTGGAGTGTGGCAAGAAGGGGCACCCGACGGATCACTGCTTGTACGTCTGACGTGCGTGCGGCGAGATTCATGACGTTGGCAAGTGCCCCAAGGAGGAATTCTACAATCACATTCGACAGTGGTACAACCCTACCAAACATGCGGGAATGTTGCCTAAGGAAGCCGAAGACATGTTAAACTAGGACGCTCGCCAGGTTGGAATCTGGTACGAGACGAGCGTTCTGGTGTTTGTATTTTTGCATATGTGGATAAGAAACGGGTTGATCAAGAAGAAGAGAAAGATAATGAAAAATGTGATCAACGTGATTTACCACGTTTGGCTAATTTCCGTATTGATGAGTTTTCTCTATCTCCGGTGATCATGGAAGTTGATTTGCTTCCGGGTGAATCACTTGGATATTGGAAGTACCACTAGCCGAAAAAATGGTTTAAACAAGCCAAGTCGAGCGGAAAAATCAATAACGAACGTGCTACGATACTATTCGATTCTGGTGCCGAGGTGTCGATCGTCGACTAAACCTTGGCTCGTAAGGTGGGTTGTCAGATCGACACGAGTCAAATACAAGAATGTGTTGGCATTGGAGAAAGTGCGTACCTCACCGAAGGACGCACCAAGATTAAAGTGACGTTAGCGGGTTCTTTGGTCTATTATTTCCATGCATGGGTAAGAAAGCTCGTTGGTCAAGACGTTATATTAGGTAGGGATTTTATGATCCCAGATGGTGTCATATTGGACATCGCTCACGGATGCATTAAGTCTGCCTGATGAAGTAATTATACCATTAGAAGGCTGCCGAAAGCTGTATAGATCGAGTGGAAATTATATGAAACTTGGTCAGTACGAGCAGATACCAGTAGTTCGATCTGCTGAGGTTCGGATTCGTGATCAGCGGTCTCGGAAATTATGGATTACTCGCGGAAAATATTGGGTCCCCACTGTGACTAGGGGCGTGGGTAATTTGCGATATCTGTATATTACGAATATTGTCGATCATCCGATCATCCTACATGACGATATGATTTTAGGTATTTGGATGAATAAGGATGATGTGCCCCGCCGCCCTGGGTTTATTTCGGTGGGCTCTAATCGCTATAAGGAGTGACAGAATCTCGCGTATCAAGCCTCTACCGATTCAGTGCACGACGATCAAGAAAGTGTCGACCAAGGTCCTTTGGTCGAGAAAAAGGAGTACTCTATTCCTCAGAGAATTTTAGTGCGACCTGCGGACTCGGCCGCGACGTCGGTGGCATTAGTAACCGGAATGCCGCATAAGGTACAAGAAGTGCAAGAAAAGTGCAACCAGGAGCCGAGTGTGAACGGTCCGACCCTTGGTCACGAAGTTGAACGACCTGTTACAAGAGATGAGCCTGGTCAAGATATGCGTGAACATACCGTTTCAACCGATACCGGTGAATTCGGTGTAACTCCTACCGATGACCAAGTGTGCTACCATGAAGGCGGAGATTTGTTCGTGGTAGAGCTGGAGAAACAGCTTCCCACACTGCCTGAAGTGTCCGCAAGTACCGAAGAAGTGAACAAGGATGATTTGCAAGTTGGTGACCCACTGATCAACACAGCAGAAGAAATTGACGAGCTTCGCGACCAAATTTGGGCGAAGAAACATCTGCTGATCGGAAAAGGAAACGCGCTTCCTCCTGCTGCACGTGTAGTTGTTTGCGATATTGATGTCGGCAATGCGCGACCGATCGATCAAAAGTGTCGGAAGGTCGCTCCACAATTTCTCGAGAAGTTATCGGCTTTAATCAAGGGGCTGTTGGCCACGAAGATTATCCAACCGTCTACGTCACCCTGGCATCACCTATAGTGATTATTGTAAAGAAGAATGGGGTGGATATTCGGTTATGTATCGACTATCGCGCGGTGAATCAACTCACGCGTTTGATGGTTTACCCTATTCCTCTGATCTCTGATTTGCTCGAGGATTTGGATAAAGAGTTGTGGTTTTGCTCTTTGGATATGGCGCGTGGGTTTTGGATTGTGTATATGACCGATCGAGAGCGGCAGATTTCGTCGTTCGTCACTCTGTTCGGATTATTTGAGTGGAATCGGATGCCCTTAGGCCTTAAGAACGCTCCGCAGATCTACCAGCGGTTAATTGACAATGCATTATATGGATATCTCAAGTTCAAGGACGGTGCTGATGAGTCATCGGATGTGTTTACTACGGGAGAGCCTGACTAAGCCCGAGGCCCGTCTGTGTTGCAGCGACGGTCCTATATTGATGACATTTGATCCCGGCACCTACATGGACAACCCTGTGTGACAGGGTGCGAAACCTGTTGGAGAAGTGCGATCAGTGGAACTTATCAATCAGCGTGGTCAAATCGTATTGGGGGCGAAGTGAAGTGACTTATTTGCGACATCACGTCTCTGGCCGTGGTCTGGAAGCGAATCCGAAGAATTTGGATGATCTGATCGATTTGCCTTTTCCTGGCACTTTACGCGCTATACAATCGTTTTTGGGGAGACTGAATTATTACCGTCGATTTATCGAAGACTTTGCGATATATGCCGCTGTGCTCTATGAATTACGAGAAATTGATTATCAAGAGTTAAAGAGCCGGGCATTGGTCAACGAGAGCACGGCTATGAAGATGAAGATTAACTAGGGCGCGAGTGGCATTCAGCATGCTGAAGGCTAAGATTGCGTCATTTCCAACTCTGCACCATTCCTACGAAGCAAAGACGCCGGTGATTGTGGTGAATGCCTCAAGTGGGCAGTGTCTGCCGCGTTGGTGCAAGAGCATGACCAAGTATATTGCCCCGTCGCATTTGCCAGCCGGACACTGAAGAGCGGTGAGCTGAATTACAGCCCCGTTGAAAAGGAATTGTTGGCCCTTATCCGAATTCTAGACGTCTACTTTACGATGCTGGTCGGAAAGGCGATCGTTGTCCGGTCACGTCGATCCACGTTGAAGTGGCTATTGACGTCCAACGGGATAGATGGAAGACTCGGAAAATGGGCTGCAATCTTGTCACAGTGGGACTTGGAGATCAAGAAATGTGTGCATGGAGAAGAGGAGGTACTAGGGGCGCTGGCTGCAAGTATCACCCCTCGCACTGAAATTGATGAATCCCTGATAGCAATCGCACCGAAAAAGGAGCCTCTACAGACGATTAAAGTACCACCTCCCACGTCGAGAAAGGCGAAGAGCTGTATGTGATCAGTTTCGATGGGTATGATAGCGTTAAGCGATGTGTTGGTGCGTTCGGTGCTATCGTGTGGAAGCTGCCGGAGTGGAAGATCATGATCGCGGTTGCGGACCATGCACCCAACATCACGGTGAATGAAGCCGAGTACCAGGTACTGCTGCTAAGTTTGGATCTATTATCGCAATATCCCAAAGGAAGGATAATCGTGTGTGGAGACTCGAATTTGGTGATCAGGCAAATGCGTGTCGAAATAGAGTGTAAATCTCCGCGGTTGCACGTATTGCAACTGCGCGCGTTGAAACTCCTTCGCGAATGGCCTAACCATGACCTGTTGCATGTTAAACGGGAGTGGAACAAGAGTGCCGATAACATCACCACCACTGCCATGCGGGATGGGGCACGATGTGAGATCGATGACGGAAAACAGATGGAAGAATTGGTCGATCTTAACAGATTGCCTGAGGTGATTACTTGGAAGGAAGATCCCACTGCCGCATAAGTGCTGGTGACGACGCGATCACGTAACCCTCGTCAAACTAAACCGTCAACGTGGCCCGAAGTATCCATAAAAGAGATAAAGGCGGAACGTGTTAAAAAGGCGCAAGACGAAGAAAAGTGGATCTTTGATTTGCGATGTTACTTGAATGGTAACGTGTCACAACTGAGCGCAGACGAGGTGAAAGAGTGCGCGAAAGTTGCCGATTGTTATGACGTCGACGACCAAGGGTTGTTGATATACTGCGGAAATATGACCAAGGAAAAGCCAGCTGTGATCAAGATGATCGAGACGAGCGACGCTCCTCAATTAAGCTGGTCGTACCTGAAAACCAACATGCGGATTTCCTCGACCATTATCATGTGAGTTTGTAGGGGGGACACCAGGGTGTAGCGCAAACACATCAGCGAATCAGACGTTACTTTCATTGGCGTGGTCTATTCGTAGCGTGCAAAGATTCGTTGGGCAAAGTGTAGATTGTGAGACGTGGAAGGGTCAACCTACGATCAAATGGATGTCGCCTGGAAATATTGAGGCTACGTACCTGTTCCAAGTAATAGCCATGGATCATATCCCGTCGCTACCTCGTTTGACTGATGGGCATACGGAGTTGTTGATATGGACTGATCAGTTCACGGGTATGCTAATTGCGAAAGCTGGATTGTAACGGGGTTACATTCGGGTTACATTTAGTGTTGGTGTACATGAGTACACCAAGGTTGAGGTCAGTATTGACCGGTTTGAAAGGTTCTGAACCTTTGGCTATTTTAACCAATCAGGGAAGGGGCCATTGGTGTGGTGGTGTGTCAGCCATCCACGTGTCAGTACACAGGTGTGTACACTAAATTTTAGCTAGGGACGAATTAGGAATATTCTACTTAGTATTACATATAGTTTATATTAGTTTAAATTAATTTAGGCTAATTACATATTAAATATATTCAGCTTACATTTCACTCTATCTTGCGGACGTGCGACCTCGACCGGTCGCGCGCGCATTGAGTGTCGTAGGTAAGAGGGAGCCCCCCCTTTACTTACATCCCGTAAAGGGAATACAGCCGTTAAGGCTAAGTAGTAAACCAAACCGGGAATCTTGGCCCCGAGTAGGAGAGTTCTCCTACTAAGCCCTTTACAAGGGCGTATCGGCTAAGTAGCGGTAGATACCGCTTTAAGGAAGAGTCTTCCTCTGTGCGCTAGCCGCACCGTGCGTATACGCACCGGCTACACTTGGTCTGCGTACCCTGTGCGCAGGTAAGACAGTTCATGCGCTTGGTGTCTGTATGTTCGATTCCAAAACCTGGATCCTTCGCTAATTTTTTAATGACGTCGTAACTTAGATTCCCCATCCATGAATGTAAATGCATCAATAATCCATGCTGAACGTCATTTTTATTCTGTATTTCTTCCTCATTTAATACAATCGCCGCCATAACGGTATCTCCAATCTTTTTCTCCGGCATACCCACTCGTACATTTTTTTTGATCGTCAAGACCTTGTTAATTTTCTCCACGTCAAGTATGCTCTCACCATTCCCTTGATGCTTGATCACTCTTCGACTGCCCACGTAAGCTAAGCCACAGCCCTTCTCTTCTAAGAGGCCGTACGAAAGAATATTACGCGCTAAATACTCCACGTAATAAACTCTTTCGACTTTAATAATCCGTTCCACGCCTCCACAGCTTACGTAAATCTGTAGATCTCCCTTCATTCCAATTTTTAACTGCTTTCCGTCCATCTGAAAACATACACCCGACACTCGTTCAGTATTGCGCAAAAAACTTGAGTCATTAGTCAAATCCTTTCTTGCTCCACTGTCGAGTAACCATTTTTCATTCGATATATTTTCATAGTCACCAGTTATTGTTAACGTCAAATCCACCTTCTTTGCCCCTCTCTTTGGGCATTTCAAATTGAAGTGCCCGGTTTCACCTCATGTGTAACACTTCTTCTCCTTGACCTTCTTTTCAGCCACAACATTCACCATACCGTGTGCCGTTCCTCTTGGCCTATTTCCGCGTATTCGACGGCTTGCGCAAACAGACAAAGCTCCTATGCTTGTCGTAGATAATCAATGCGCGTATGATCATACTTGGACATCATGACTTGTTTCAGCTATGGTGCTGCGTGATAAATTACGCTATCTAGCACTAGAGAGCCTGTCCGTCCTCGGCTACAGCCAACAAATAGATATATTGTTCCGGCCAAGTCTGTGAAGGTCTTTTACGGGCCGAAAACAACTACATCGACTGTGCGGGCGTGCGCCGCGTTAAAATGTTGATAACATCTTGTCTATTATATACCACAACGCAGGGGTCTCACACCCCCACGTTTCTACTTGCCGGTTATAATAACTCTCGGCTGTTCCTGATAGATAATGCCCTAGGAGATCGACTTTTACGTCTTAACTCCAAGGAAAACCACAAGTCACCTCAGCAATACCAATTTGCTGTAAAAAATTCCTTCCCCACGGGTAAAATACCGAAACCAGTCCCCGATACACTTCCGTACCGTCAAAGACTCTTATTTGCAGCTTGCACCGCTTGTGGGAAGGCGTCCGCATTACGTGCGCTTGTGCGGCCTGATCTCCGCCTTGATTGACCCCCGAGTGTGCATACCCGCCTCCTTGGATCCCTGATTGTGCTCCGACTCGTTTGGAGCCTTCTCCGCCACCTTGGTCAAATATATTCGCTCCAACCTTACTTAAACGCTTGAAACTCAGTACCGCAGGGTTACCAAACTTGTAGGAAACCCTCACCTCATGGCTACCATCGAGCAATTCCATGCTCATCTTGGTGTCGCCTCTAGGGTTGCTGTAAGCGTTACCACCCCCGTCTGACGCAGCTCCACGCGAATCTTTTAGCCGTGTTAATCGCTCTGAGATTCCGCGGATGGTCGCCAAGATGCCGGCCGACCCCACACTTTCTTCAACCACAGCAAATTTATCCTCTGTCATATCGCGCCCTTCACTTGGGCTCATAACCTGTTGCGCAATCTTCTCTTTTTTGTTGTAATCGTAATACAGCTATGCGTTCCACTCGCTCCTAACGTAAAGTCTCCACGTGCGTATGCGTAATCAACCCTCAGGTATATAAACCAATCTAATCGAGAACTTAACCTGTATGCACTCCACTAATACGTAAAGACAAACGAGAAATCCACTGTCCTAACATACAATCACTTTTTGGTCCAAAGTCAGAGTGCGCGAAAAACTACCGTGCGCGAAAGAAGCGTCATTTAACCAAAAGATGAAAATGTAAAAGTGATATATTTTGACTAAACTAAATTATAGTCCATAACAAATTATAAAATTTGTGTACACATATTTTCTGCACTTGCGCGGTGATGCATCATGCTTGGAATATCGAAACGCTTCAGCACATCTTCATATTCTAACTGTTAAAAATAGCCCGTATACTTAATTACTATAATTAGGTAGGACCATTTGTTATTAGTTAGCAATATGTATTTTTCTTATCTTTTAGGCACATAAATTAGGACATATGCACTCGGTTCTGAGTACGACCTATTTTTGTGCCGACCAGGTATGTATGTAACACTACAGCTGTAGACGGTATAGTCACAACAGATGTTAGCGGTATAGTATACCTTTAGGTCATGCATATTCACGTAAGACTAGCTAATCACTTCTCAATACACTTTGCTTTAGACAATCAATCTAATTGCATACACTTCAACTGTCATCAATCAATCTCTCAAAGGGTGTTATTCTTTCAACCTATCTCTACTTGGTTGTGAAGATATAAGCACGAGACGATTTGATACACTTGGTTTCGCTATACGACTACTACGACTCAAGTTTTCTACCAAGCTACGCTACGATGGACAACAACAATCTTCAACAGGTTATGAGCCCAAAGGTTCAAGCCGTATCAAGTAACGACGGATCCCTTGAAGAGAAGCCGGCGCCTTTCGTTGCCGAAGGGATGCAAATCCTGGAAATGTTTAAGAAGCTATGCGACCGCATGGATAAGCTCGAGACTTCCAGGGCCCAAACGGATGGCAATCACTTCGCGTTCAACAACTCAATGCTCCTGGGTACTCGGATGCACATGGAGTCGCTTGAAAGTACTCCGGACAGGCAACCGCAGGCGCCGCCGAATGTTACACCTAACGTACACCATAATAACTTCGGTATCGGTGCACCTATTCAGCAACGCCCTCCTGCTTTCAGGACCCCATCAGCTAAGTACTGCAAGCTCTCAATCAAGGTTTTTGATGGCACCGAGCAGTACCGAGGCTTGGGTGCTGGTTTCAAAGATTGGGGTACCAGATTTATCCGTCAAGTATCCATCGCGGAATCAGCTTGCGGATATTTCTGGAGAGAAGATTTCAAGGTTGATTTGCTCGGTCACTACCTGGATGGTACTGCCGAGCAATACTACAACAGACGAGTCGACACGTGGTGGACATAAAGTCCCACCCTGGTGCATGTGATGAATAATATGCTTAGTGCATTCCATACAACCATCACCTCTGCACAGGCGATGAAGCTTTTTTTCAAGCAAGAAGAGCGCAAAAGTTTCATGGAACGAACACTTTCTATACATGGTCCAACTTTTGGAAGCTGTTGCTAACAGCGAGTCGCTCGTCCTGGACAATATTTTCCACCATGCATCGCCGGAATTAAGGACGGTTTTAATGGCAAAATTTGACCATATGCGGACGGAATATCTTCGACATGCCGAGGAGCTAGTGCATTTTGCTCAAGATGTCGAAGGTGAATCAAGAGCCCTGAAGACTCATAGTCAAGACGCAGTGCATTTAATCTAAGACAAGAAGAAGACCATCAAGTGTCATGGTTGCGGCAAAGTAGGTCATATTAGACCGAAATGTCCTAACAAGACGGACAAAAAAGTGGATTTCTCGCTCGCCGTCTCGAATTTTGCGCCGAAATCGGTTGCAAACACTTGGATACTCGATTCCGGTGCTAGTATGCACTTGGTTAATCAGCGAAAGTATGTGCGTGATGCCAAACCGATTGACGGCACGTGTTTCCAGGCTGATGGAAAACAGCTGGAAATTACGTATAAAGGCTGGATCTTGTTGAAGGTCCATGCCAATGGAAAACCAAAGACCGTTCGCGTGGAGGACGTGTTTTTCGTGGATAATCTCGCCAAGAACATCTTGTCATATGGTCTTTTGGAGTAGAAAGGGTGTGAAATGGCCTATGTCAAAGGCAACCGAGTATTATTACACAGGTCCACCCAATCTCAAATTTTTGATATCCAAAAGACCAACAAGGTCTTGACTGTGAACGTTTCCGTCATTATAGACGATGAATCTCGACCTCCTGAAGTGATGGCAAGTGTCAACGACAACGATTCTGCTTTGGTTCGGCAGTCAGATTTCCAAGAAGGGTCGCTAATGCATTTTCATGCACGGCTCGGACATCTAAATTTCGATGCCGTCAAACGTTTGGCTAAGGACAAGTCAAGTGGGATTGTCTTGACGGATCGCAAACGGATGAACTGTTTGGCCTGTGCTCAGGGCAAACAGACCAAAAATCCACGGTCCGTTAAAGACAGTGGCACCAACTCACCGATCGATCGTATCGGTGGTGTCATATGTTCGGACCTAAAAGGTCCGATCACTCCTAAGGACCGCCTAGGAAACAGGTACATGATCAACTTTGTCGATCATAAGTCCAACTATGTGCGTGTCTTCTTGGTAAGGACTAAAGATGTTGCCGCTCGGAAGTTCGAACATTTAATGGCATTTTTCGAGAGGCAATTTAATTGCAAACTTCGTATTTTACGCACCGATGGCGGTTACGAGTTTAAAAATATCGATGGTTTCTGCATGCAGACTGGTGTTGAACGCCAAATAAGTGAGGCCAACAACCAGTCAAGCAATCGAAAAGCAGAACGCATGCACCGGACAGCCATGAACATGGCTAGGTGCATGCTTTTCGCAAGTGGACTACCTCTCTCGTTTTGGGGCGATGCGGCTCAATACGCAGATTACATTTTGAACCTCAGCCCAAGTAATTCAAACTCTCGTCGACAATCACCTTTGGAGGTGCTAGAAGGCAAGCAACCGAACCTCATTGATATCGTTGCTTTCGGCTCGATATGCACTGTGTATAGAAATCCTGGAAAGGATTCACTAGCACATCGTGCCCAGGTTGCGGTTGTGATCGGCAAGAGCGAAGAAGTCAAGGGGTGCAAAGTTTACCTTAAGGGTGAACGCAAGGTTGTTGTGACGCAGCATATAAAAACGTCGAAACGATGACCCCCGATCAAAACCGTACTCTTCAACAAAGTATGATGGAGGATCGACAATCAGAGGGGGGGAAAACGACTACCTGCCTGACTACCTAAAAGACGAAGGCCCGCGCCAAAAAACGTTGGAAACGCAAGCACTGTGTTACGCGCAGTGTATCCAAGTCCAAAATCGAAGATCCGACTGCTGGGGATGAAGTTATGGCTGAAACTCCAAGTGCAGTTGAAGATGGTGAATCGGTGAATTTTATCAGCGAAATCGACCCAAAACGTTACGGCCAAGCAATGAAGTCAGGCAACAAGGACAAGTGGGCGATTGCTTTTCAGGAGGAGCTTAATGCCCTCGAACGCAGTGAAGTTTGGAGCGTCGTCAAAAAGCCGGACGATTGTCGACCCCTTCACACTAAGTGGGTATTCAAGACTAAACTGGACCAAAATGGAGACATCGAACGGTTCAAGGCTAGACTCGTTGCATGTGGCAACGAGCAACGTTTCGGTATCGATTACACCTTAACGTTTGCCGCCGTAATCGACATGAACACAGTTAAGCTGGTTCTCGCATTGGCTACTAAGTGTCAGGTGCCTGCGAGGCACGGGGATATTCCGAATGCCTATGTTAAGGCTGAGGAAAATGAGCATGACATCTTTTTGTTCATCCCCCAAGGTATGAAGTTGAAAACCAGTGCGTGCACTCAAGACAACCAAGGTGAGCAAGTACTCAAGCTCAAGAAGACTCTTTACGGCCTTAAACAGGCAGGACGGCTGTGGAACAAGCTAATTCACGGAAAGCTTTTGGAATTGGACTTTACACAGTGCTTGACAGACATGTGCCTATATGTCAAGCACTTGGATGGAGAGACCGTCGTAGTAGGCATCTATGTTGATGACCTACCAGTGACTGGTTCCAAGGAAGAGCTGGTTCAGAAGTTTTTTGAAGATATGAAGTGCCTTGAGATCAAAAATCTCGGCATGGTGTCGAAATTCCTCGGGATGCGTGTGGTTTTCGACGAGGACACTGGATACAAGCTGGACCAAGAAGTAACGATCGATGTCATCATCAAGGATTTCAAGTTACAAGACGCTTATCCAGTTCGGACTCCGATCGGGACCGACTTCGAAGATATCTCGCTCCAACCTAGCGAACCCCTTAAAAGTGATGGGGCTATCACTATCAAGGATTTCCAGTCTTTGGTCGGCAGCTTGCTCTGGATCGCTCGTTGTACCAGACCTGACAACGTATACGCCGTACACAAGGCTACCCGACGTACTCATGCCCCCACCATCGCCGACTGGCAACTTGCCAAAAAGTTTTTGCGTTACCTCAAAGGTACCAAAAAATATATATATCTTAAGTTTTGTATGGGGCGTGGTGAGGTGGCGAGCAACGAGTTGATCATCAAGGCGTACAGTGACACGGATTACGGAGGTTCGAAGACCGACAGAAAGAAAACCTCCGGTGGACTCGTATTTTTGAATGGCGTTCTGGTTGCATGGCTCTGCAAAAAACAAGGTGCCGTGTCGTTATCGACTATGGAAGCGGAATTTTACGCGGCTTCAACGAACGTAGTGATGCTTTTGGGATTCAAGAAGTTGATCGAGGAAGTACAAGTCAAGATGAAGCTGCCCATGCAACTTTGCATGGACAACCAAGCTGCGATCAAGATTTTCAAGGGTGATCAAACAAGCACCAAAATGAAGCATGTCGACATCCGAGTCAATTTTATTTATTTCGAAGTTAACGGATGGACTTGTCGAAGCTACCTACGTTTCAACTCATGACATGCTTGCTGATGGACTTACCAAGGCGTTGTCCGCATCAAGATTCGAAGAGCTACGCGCCGCGCTCTGCCTTCAACATGTGTGACGTTTCGAAATACACATTGAGGAGGAGTGTTAAAAATAGCCCGTATACTTAATTACTATAATTAGGTAGGACCATTTGTTATTAGTTAGCAATCTGTATTTTTCTTATCTTTTAGGCACATAAATTAGGACATATGCACTCGGTTCTGAGTACGACCTATTTTTGTGCCGACCAGGTATGTATGTAACACTACAGCTGTAAACGGTATAGTCACAACAGCTGTTAGCGGTATAGTATACCTTTAGGTCATGCATATTCACGTAAGACTAGCTAATCACTTCTCAATACACTTTGCTTTAGACAATCAATCTAATTGCATACACTTCAACTGTCATCAATCAATCTCTCAAAGGGTGTTATTCTTTCAACCTAGCTCTACTTGGTTGTGAAGATATAAGCACGAGACGATTTGATACACTTGGTTTCACTATTCGACTACTACGACTCAAGTTTTCTACCAAGCTACGCTACGATGGACAACAACAATCTTCAACACTAACACAACGAATTATACGAAGATTTTAAGATCATCTCCGATAGGGATCCGACCGATCCGCACGATGTGTTTACGGAAGGTGATCCGGATCGGGATCGCAGACGATCGATCTTCGGGAGGTGATTGTATATTGACGACATTTTGGTCACTGCGGCTTCTTGGAAAATGATATGTGGGAGGGACGAACGGTTGCTGTGGAATAAATGGTATCCTTTTCGTAACTTCCTTTAATCTCAATAGGCGCTTTGCGGAATGAAAGACATTGCCATTATGGTACCATGTACCTCACCAGCGTTTTTTTATTAGACTTTTGAATCGAACTGAGGATTGGAGATGTATAAAAAACAGTATGTAACAGATCGGCGAGAGTGGTCATTAATCCAGAGAAGTTGATATATCAATACCAAAACTGCTCTTATCTACTTAGCTGCTGTTGCTGCGGATGTAGAATGGCTTATCTTGGAATTCAGTTTCGCAGTATGGAAACAGCTTATCGTCGCTCGAAGGCACAAATAAGTGCTTGCCAGCATGGAACATCACGTACGAACCCGTGACAGTGCAGACTAGTACAACTAACATTGACGCGCTCTTGTCCCACACCGACATTTTTTTCCAGGTTACACGCATATAGATGATCAGCGGTAACAACAGGCAGCTTGTCGTATGAGCGGTGGCGCCTGTAAAGTCTTCGAGATCGATAAAGCGCTTGCGAGCCAACACGGCGATTACCACTAAAATTGCAACGATTGTAAGACGCAGAGCAACGTAACGCAACGCGTTCTCGCGGTATGGCGCATTTAGCTCCTCCTCCGTGACATTCTTCCCAAGCTCGAGAGCAACGCGCAGATGCGACATTCTTCCTTCCTCCTTCTCTATCATGCTGGCAGCAGATAGTTTCGAATTCGTCACGCCAACTGGCGTCATACTCTCCATGTATGAGCACTTGTCCTGCATCTCCATGTCGTGGTTAAAGTCTGGTTCATCCAACTCACCATCGAAACGAATAATTTCAGGGCCCTTGTGCATCCCTAGAACTAAACGTTCCGCCATGAAGAATGGTGGCATCATCAGCGTAGAAAAAGCGATCGAAATGTGAACCTGCATGAACAGGTACGCCATCACAACAGCGCCACGACTCGCGCTAAAGCCAAGAGGAGCCAGGCCAAGCGGGTTCGATGTGTCCACAATCGAATACAGGATGTTGCCAGACAACTGGCATCCACCAGCCAAGTAACCTACGAGGCCAATCATCACAAAGAATACAGAGATAAATAGCATGGTGATCATCACCACTCGAGGCATGCGCTGTGGCTGCGAGTGCTCACGTTGGAGATCGGGCACAACAATTGCGGCGCCGTACGCAAGAGCCAGGTTACCAAAGCACGTAAGGACCTGGTGAACGGAAATGTCGGGTGATGGGATCGATCCATGGCCTCGCATGTTCCACTGCAGCACAGTGACGGCGATGATGTCAGCAATTACCGTGCCCATGCAACCAGCAAAAGCCATACTCGAGCTTTCTTTCAACGTCGGAATAAGACACACTGGTGCGACCATGAGTGCCATAAAGATAATCCAAAAAGTCTGACTGAACGCGTTCGGGAACAGCACGTCCAGCAAGGTGCTCCCTAGCACCAAAAACGCGATTGGTACAAGCATACACACGCCCATCTGTGTTACAACTGTCAACAAACGACCCCATTTGCCGAGTGCCCACTCGCCCAGGTCACCATACGTCCGCACAGATGACGGTGCTAGGAGCATCGTCTTCGACAATTTCAGCGTAGCGTACGTATTAGCGAAAATCATAAAGGCCAGAGCGATGGAAGCATAAACCGGACCGGCACGAGCGAAATTGGATGGCATTGCCAGGGATCCGACACCACACACGCAGCAAAAGAGGTTGAAGGACGCTTTCGCATCTTCCAACGTAAAGAAAGGTCCCCTGTTGCTTGACAAAGGCATCGAGAACGACTGATGTTGACGTAGAGGAAGGGATGCAACGGCAAAGAGAGTTGTAAGCTCTAGAGTGAGCAAATATAAATGAATGATAGCTGTTCATGTATCTCGAGCAGTGCAGGGCAGAGCCAATGCGACTAACGGCTCTTTTTCCGGATATGAAATGCAGTTACTTTGTGCAGTGTACACATGGATTCCGGCTTTGCTTCTGCAATCGGAAAGATTAGACGCACGAAAGTGTAGTCTCCTATTACAATAATCTTTTGTTTAGATGAAGGGAGCACCATACGAATACAAAGTGGGTGGGCTGTATTAAAGACAATACATCGCCAAAGATTGCAACACTCATCATGTTCTGACGCAACGCTCATCAAGTTCTGACGCGCTGCGGTACAAGTCAACATCCAGTCCAAGTCGGTTTAACAAAAGTTATAAATCAATATTAGAATTAAGGTACTAAGGACCATTAGACGACTTTCTTGTATAAGCTAAATCGGATTTTATATATAATTTAACAGTTTACCAATATAGAAGCATCTTCAGGAGTGAACATATGCTACTCACAACTGATCTGCTGTACCTGATATAATTTTCACGTACAGTCCATGTGTCGTCGCGATAGTCGAATACTATAATGCACATACAGTACAGTAGAACCTGTCTAAATTGATACTGGATAAACTAATAGCCTCCGCAAACAAATATTTTTTGCCGGTCCCGAGCTCGTCCCCATATTGGAATTAATAAACCTCCGTAATGTGATATTTGATAAATTTTCTCAGTCCCACAACTTATGTAAAAAAATAGAGATAACGTCTAATATGCCCCTGTTTTCGCCCAAAAATTCTAAAATACCGCTCTTCTTAAAAAAATCCTAAAATGCCCCTGTTTTTGCGGTACCCTCCAATCGCTAATTTAAGGCGACTATTTAATGAACTAATCGCCATATAGTAGACAATATTATTTTAGTGAGGTAAAATTGCAGTGATAATAATATCGCAAAATTTTGACGATGGTGACATCGATCTGGCCACTGCCGACCCTCGAAGGACCCGATCTGGTCTGGCAACTGCCGACTATCAGAGGACCCGATCTGGTCTGGCCACTGCCAAGGCGTCGCGTTGAGAAGACCAGGTTATTAGCCGATGACGGCATATGGTACACCGGTCTTGATTGCTCTTAGCCGGGCGCGGACCTCAAGGATGCTTTGGTCAAGCTTGACCAGAAGGAACCCTGGCGCAACCAATTTCAAGACCAAGTTGCAGGCCATCCGGCGCTGACCATCGGCCGCCTGTGGGGTGATAGCGAATGAAGTCCCAGGTAGTCGACCAGATAGCTCGTAATACATGTCATCACTTCTTTTTCACATATCTGATCATCAAATCACTTGAACTAATTTCACCACTTTTTCAGAGTTGCACCAAACACGTTATCATAAACCGTTCCACCCACATCGCGAAAAATAATCATCACGTTCGTCACTTCACTACTCCAATTCGTCACAGTTCATCACATTTTCACAACAACTTCTGACCTTCCACATGTTCACACCGGTCTAGACCAACCGATGCTACTGCGTGTCTTGGTCTTGGTCTTCATGAGTCTGCATCACTGCGAAGCGATTATGACTGACTCGTTCTCGTTCAAACTCCCGTAGAAGAGCCCCACAGCTCAAGTCGAGATCGTCGACCCAAGTTGATTCATCATGGTCCTTCCATCGGACCAGGTAGTCTCGGTGAGTCCGACCGAACCTGGTCTTCTTGGTCGACCGAATATCTAAGACCTTCTCCACTTCAAACTCGTCTTCCTCTAAGGGTCATTCCCAACTGTCCTCCGTCAGTAACGCTTCGTCGAAATCAAATCTTTTTTCTTCGTCTACCAGACAGGGAGTTTTGGGTCGATCAGGAAATTCTCGGACCAGCTTCAACTTGGACACATGCACGATCGGGAATACCTTGTAATTTGTACCAGTTGTTACTAGACGGGCAGCGTGCTCACCGATCAGCTCGGCAACACGTAAAGGGCCGTGCCACATCTGAGCTAGCTTCTTCGCATAGCCCTCTTTCACTCGGTCTAGGTATAGCCATACCCTCGCCCCTGGTTCTATACCGTGGGGTCGGACCTGGTCATTGGTCCGGTCTGCCCGGTCTTGTGTGGCCTGACGCAGCTCTTCGTTGACGACTGCTTTTGCATGCTGGTAGGGTTTTTGGAACTGCATGAGCCAGCGTCGAGCATCGCGATCGCGGGTCCGGGTGCAACCGATAGGTATCGCAGCTTCCAGTGTCGACCGAGGGTCCCATCCATATGTCAGATAAAAAGGCGTTTCTCCTCGGACCCGATCGGTCGACGAGTTGAGTGCAAACACCAGCCTTTCTGCATACTAGTCCCAATCTCGCTGGTCTGGGTCAGCAACGTACATCTTGATCGCCCTCGTTATGGTCTGCACCATGCGTTCCGCCGATCCATTTGCTTGCGGACGATATGCCATCGTCGCACTCTGGTTCTGGACCAGCATATTATTGAACGACCGGAACACCTCGGCCATGAAACCGGGTTCTCGGTCGTGTCTGATGACCTCTCTGGCGCCGAATCTTCGGAACACACATTCTTCGTAGCTCTGGGCGATCTGATCCGCAGACCTAGATGCACTTGCCTTCGCAATAACTAGACCAGTGAACAGGTCTACCCAGATCAGCAGCTCAGTGTTGCCGCGCGTCGATCTAGCTAGTGACGGTATGTGGTCCATCGCTATGACCTGTAAAGGGTAGGTAGCTTCGATATTTCCGGGTGATCGCCCCTTGATTACCGGTCTACCCTTTCCGGTCTCGCAATCCGTGCAACAGCCCACATATTTCTGCACACGGCGGCAAAGACCTCTCCAATGGAAGTGGGACCTGATCTTGTGATAGGTCCTTCCTATGCCCTGATGTCCCCCTTCTAGACTCACGTGATAGTGATGAAGGACATCCGGCTGCAGCAACTCGGGGATCACTAATTTCGCCATTCGGTCCCGGTCTGCACTGTCTCGGTCGGCATCGCGGCAGTAATACAATAATCCATTATCATCCACTTCGTAGATATCCGCGATCTTGATGCACTCTTTAGCTTGATCGTTCGTCAACTTGGACAGTTCACCACGCAGGTAGGTCTTCAGGTTCATAATCCATTCTTCTTCGTCCTGCGCCTTGAGGATCCGTTCCATCCTTAACTGTTGCATTGCATATTCGTTCAAACTTTCCTTCGGGAACGGTCGGCGATACTTCTGAGCTTTCGATCTAGTCGCTACAATCACATGCATCTGGACTGGGGCATTCTTGGGTCCGATCACCTCTGGGAGCATGTTTATATTCACCAATTCATCCAGAACGGCCTTCTCGGTGATCGTAGCCCCGGTCTGGTCTTGCATGGCCTTGGTCGCGAGGTAGTCGGCGCTTCTGTTCCAGTCCCGTTTCACGTGCAATAGCTCGTGGTTGGGGTGGTCCTTCAACGCCTTCATTACTCGATCATTTAGCGTCCTTAGACGTGGTTCTTCCAGCAGTTTGGACCATCATGTTTGCTCAACCCACAGTGGGAGCACTTCTGACGAGGTCGGTCCGGATTGGACTTGCTTCCGTTCCTTGCCTTCCGGTCTACCTGGTCGGACTTCGACCTGGTCTTCGGGGCAGGTCCCTCAACATAGACGTAACGATACTGGTCTTCATCCGATGAGTCCTGGCTGGATTGACTTCCACTTTCCCCTTCCGATCCCGTGCTGTCTTCGGCTACGATCGCCTTGACCGCTCAGGTCGGTCTGGTCCAGGGTCTCTTGACCAGATCGGTCTAGGTCTGGGTCTTGGATCGGTAGCGACCTGATCCACCAGAACTCTTCGCCCTCATGCTACACGACTGCTGTAGCGTCCGTAGAGTCTTTTCAACTTCACCCGCGTCCCTAAGACGCAGCAGAGTAAGCTCGTCCGCCAGTCTTGATCGTCCAGGGTACTAATGTAGTGACCCACATGTTCGAGAGCAGCACCGTTCGGCGGGTTATTCTCTTTAATCGTTATGCCGTCACGAAGTGCAGACACGTTAAACCGATGCAAATACTCTATCGGTGTCTCGTCGCTCCGCTTCTGCATATGGTGATACTTGCGGGAACTCGAAAATCCGGAGTTACAATATTGCACTTCAAACTCTGCACATAGCTGGTCCCAGTCAGACCGGACATCCCGACCTAACTGTTGGATCCAGTTGGCAGTCGGTACTTTCAACAAATCCCGGAAGATCAGACAATTTTCACTTTTCGGGGTCTGGTCTCACAGGAACGCAGACTTGACCCGACCGAACCAAGACCGGGCCTGGTATTCATCAGCATCCTTGCCAGTGAAGTCCTTGAGGTCGGTCGTCGCGGCCATACGGATGCGCGGAATCGCAGCAGATCCAAAGTCGTAAGCAATGGTGGAGGCTAGGTTAGCCTTGCGTGGCTTGCCAGCGCCCGTACCGTCTGACCCACAGTGGTCGTCAAGACCGCCGACCGACTCCAAGTCACAGTCACTTGTCTTGCTTGGTCTACGCGGTCTGGCCGGTTGCGGCTTGCGCTTCCCTTTGTCGACTTGCTTATCACTTCGAGTGGGCTTGTCCACAGATGTTACCGATTCCATATCTACATCTCGGCAAACATTGGCACTTTGCTGGTTAGACCGGTCTTGGACATGTGGGCGCAGAGGTGGTCTAACCCGGTCTTCCATGAAACCCTCCATCATCGTCTCAAACATGGCTTGGACGTTAGCTGGAGTCATGGGCAACGTGTTGATACCCTCCTCTTGCGGAACTGAGGCCTGTGGGGCTTGCTGGAGCCCCGACTGGCAAACAGCCCCTTGCTGCCGCATGTCCCTTTTTTGTTCAGACAGGGCATGGTCCACCCCCATGGTCATCCGCTCGACACCGGTCTCCAACTCTGATGAGCTGTTCGAGGCCGGTGGAGACTGATAAACCGATTCGTCATCGGAACCAATGTCGACAAGCGCTGTGGAGGCTTCAGCGACCTTCACTGCTGCGGTGGGAGTTGGGCGGCAAACCGCCCCCACCAGTGGGACCAAATGGTCGTGGAAGGTCGACATCGACGATTTCAGCCTCCAAGTCTCAAATTCAAATAGTTTTTGGACATCGGCGGGGTTCTGCATTTTAATGCCAACCTCCGCCAACATCGCCACCAAGTTTTTCACCAACAATAATGGGCGATCACTCTGAACCGGCTCGGTAGTGGGACCGAGAAGACGGTCGGGGATCTGGATGTCCAACACCCGAAAGACCTGGTTTTGGCGAACAAATCGCTTCAATTCAAAAACATAATACATCTTGTCCAGGTCTTGTTCGGTGATAGCCTCATCCCCGACCTTCGACTTTTCTTCAAAGTCGTCTTCGTCGGGGGGCATTTCCAGCCCTTTTCTGGGCACCTTGGGTACCTTGGGGACTTTAGGGAGGTAGACCGGATCGTTCCAGTCAGCCTCCAAGTAATTTTCATCTTTTAGTTTTCCATCAATTTTTTCATTCATACACATAGGATCACGACCAAGGTCCTGATCCTTTCCGGAACTATAGCAAGACCTGCTATAGTCCCGATCGTCTCCGGTGGGAGCCTTTTGGGGAGGAAAAAATTAATTAATCCCGATCTGGTCCTCCACCAGGCCAGACCGGACATCGTCATTTATCGATAACGAAGACGTAAGGTGATAGACTTCCTTTACGCCCTCTCCAGAAGGATTCCAAATTCAAATCTTCAAATTCAATCTTTGATGACACCTCGCGGTGATATCCCTGGTTCGAATCCGGGCACGCGCACCATTGCGGTGGAGTCAAGTTCGAAATCGAATACATTTGTATCGACAACCTGACCACCACCATCGTGCCCACCCTTCCAACTTACGGGGAGGGGTACCCCGCGGACCTCCATTCGAAATCTGGTCCGATCGCCCGCTGCTGGCAGACGACCGGTCATCATCCAGAGACAATTGGTCCGATTCACTTAAGACCATCTCACCTTGTGTACCCATTGGTGTGGGCTAGTTACACACTCGGTGGATCGGGATCGTAGATCGATTTGATTTGGTCTTGAATATGAGACCGTGCTGGCTAAGTGTACCTAGGGCGGAACTCTTCACCCCAGGTACGTACAGACCAGAAACACTTCCGAAATATAGATTCCAATAGGTCGATCGTCCAAACGATCTAGACCTGACCAATACGAAATAATAGAGGGTAGACCAGACCAATCAACCGGTCTAGTCCCTGACCAATATGAGAGAAGACCACAACCGGTCTAAACTCCAACCAATGTTACGATGAGCCAATATGTCCATGTGAAGACCCAATATGCCCGTGAAACTCCACAAACGATATCTCCACGTAAAGACCAATCCAGTGAATAGCACGTTGCAAACGTACTTGACTTAAACTTGAGGAAGTCGAACAATGCGTGCTCCCGTCGAGGGACTTCCGGCTGTCCAAATGCGCGTGTGGCGCGTCCAGACCGGGTATAATGAGCTAGAGGGGATTAATTGACCATTTGCTCCCAAACACTCCGCGGCGGGTGGAGGCGACTGATGCACATAGCAAAGGTTTCAACGACCTCCTGTTGAGGTGTTAGCCCGAAGGCAAAACCAAAAGATTCCAAACGACTTTTCTCTTTTTGGCGAATTCACAACTCAAACCAATACTACCTCCCTACGGTCCCAATATGTACCCACATGAAAATATGTAAAATACCCAATGTCAGGTGACTCACCAAAACTTGCGTTCTTGACACTCCTTGAATCTGATAGGCTAAAACTCCCCCTTGTTTAGACCAATCCGAAATTCGACCAGCTGCCTGGACCAAAAGTGACCAAATTTGTGGTATAATTCACCACACACCGGCTACACCTGGTAGCACTTGTAGTCAATCCAACACCTGTGTTGGTAGGCTACGTTATCCTCTGCAAGGGATGAATCAGGACGATTGGGAAAGGTTACCCTCGTCCAGCAGGAAGCCTTTGGCAGGCTGTTATCCTTACTGGGTGACGAAGGCATGCAGCTCCTAGTGGAGCAGGGCCTTGAGGCCGTGAAGGCAAGGGTCAATGCCCTCATCTCCCATGAGGCAATTTTAGGTGGAGGTCGTTCCACGGGGGTGCATCCCCCATTGTCCTTTAAGATAAAGGAATTCACCGGTGAAAAGGGTGATAACCTTTATGTGTGGTTACGAGAGGTCGAAAAGGCCTTAGCCACAGCTAATGTGGTCGCTGATCACTTGCAAGTGGGACTTGCACTGACCCATCTTACGGGTAAATCCTGTGCATGGGCGTTTACGTGTTCGGACTCGGTCGCGAACGTGTTCCCAACCTGGGAAGTCCTTAAGCAAAAGCTTATGGACATGTATGCCACGCCTGATCTGGTTTTCCAGAATCAGCTGGCGTTTCTGAGGTGCCGTCAGGGCACTAGGGACTTGGAGACATACATCCAAGAACTGAAAACCCTGTTGGCAGGGATGTACGCGAAAGCGTACTCGGACGATGTGTTCATCCCCGTCTCCTGAAACAAGGGACATCACGTTCGGAACTGTTCCGATGCCGTCCCCAATCCCTGGGGGAGGCGTTTAAGATGGAGTTTAACGCCGAAAGGAACTTCCGTTCCGCTAAGGTGGGTCCCGAACCCATGGACCTGAGTCAGGTCGTAGCGGAAGAGAAACCTCCCGCTAGGAGTCACTCCTACTTTTTTCCGCAGGGTTTCGAAGCGGAGCTCCTTGCAATTATGCAGCGGCATGGGCCGCTGAGATGCTTCCTGTGTGGAAGCGCGGATCATCTGCGGAACAGATGTCCGCGGAACCCCCAGCGAAATATTCGCTTTAAGGGGCCGAGGGTAGGTAAGAAGCCCTCGCCCAAGCCGTCGGGAAACGACGGCTCCCAGTAGGTGCGAGGCGCCCTACTGGGGGATCCCTCAAGTCTGTTAAGCCCCAGGGTAGGGGACGACAGCACAAAGCCCCGAGGGAAACGGTGCTTTCTAGCACCGAGTTGGTGTACCATCCAGGTTTGCTGGTAGTCCTTGCGGACGTGAAAGTCTTTGATAAGCCTTGGAGATTCTTGATAGACTCTGGAGCGTCTGACAATTATGTCAGACAAGCTTCTGTTGTGGGAAGAGTCGGCTGTATGCCGAGTCCTTAGAGGCACGTTCTCGTGACGTTGTCACGGTCCGTCTTGCGACGGGCGTACAGGTTTCTGTACCCAAGGTCTCGATTGACCTTAAGATGAAGTTAGCTGACTTTGACAGCTTAGAACGTTGCCTAGTCTGGATTTGGACTCGATGTATGACCTCATTCTGGGCATGAAGTGGCTAGAACGCCACGAGCCATGGATATACTGGATGTATAAGTCAATTGGCTCAACGCACCCGCGGTCGGGTGAAGCATTGGCGAGTCATGAAACCACCTTTGCTGGATCGCAAAAGCGATACTGGCGTGAGATGCCAGAGATTGGGATGTCTGAGATGATCAGTCCTAATAAGGTCAAGGAAGTGTTCCTTGACGAGGGGGATTCGGCGGTTAATCCCCGCGCCGATATAGGCAAGACTGGTGAGTCGCCAGTGATAGAGGTGGATTCCTCTGAGGTTAAGCGCGAGGCGCTTCCAAACGAAGAGATCCGAAGTTTGTCTCTTCTACATGTCGAACTTATTCAGACCACGCCGTGTTCGGCGAACAAGTTGCGACTCCAGTGGTAGGGGTAGTGACCCCTGTTGTTAAGCGCGAGGCGCTTCCAAGCAAAGAGACCGGTAGTTCGTCTCTTTCGCACGTCGAAAATGATTCCGACCACGCCGTGTTAGGTGAGACTGGCGAGTCACCGGTGGTGGAGGTAGAGAGACCTCTGTGGATAGGCGCGATGCGCTTCCAATAGATGGGGAAATTGACTCCCCCATCTCGGTCCCGGGATGAGTCCCGAGGCCAGTAGTCAGCAGTCCTATCGGATGATGAATAGTTTGAGAGGTGTTGTCACAAAAGGCGTAAGCCTGGAACGGTTGCCTGGGGTAGGCGAACTGTTGTCGTTGGAGATGTCCTTCAACGAGTTTGATACAGCTTTGAAAGCAGATGAAATCGACGAGGTCGTCGTGTTGCGTCCGGAAGAGGAGTTGAACTCCTCATCCACGATGGATGAGTCAGTTTTGGTGCAAACCAAACAGGCATTGAATGCCCGAAGCGGCCTCAAGATCCTCGAGGATCCTGAGGACCCTTACCATTCTTTATTAAAGGAATTCGGGTATGTCATTAGTGACAACCCGCCGATGGGGTTACCACCGGATCGGGGAGTCCGACATGAAATTGACTTGGTTCCTGGAACCAAATACTGCGTCACTAGGCATTGGCCTCTCCCCAAGGAGCAATGCGACGTCATCGACGCATTCTTCAAGAGGAAAGAAGAGGCAGGGATGGTACGGGAGAGCAAGTCTCCCCATTCATCTCCCACTTTTTGTGTTCGTAAACCGAACGGAAAGTGGCGCATTGTGAATGCGTACAATAAGCTGAATGCAGCTACTGTACCCATGAAGACTCCGATTCCTCGGAAGGATGTTCTCCAGAACAATATGACAGGCTCTACGGTGTACAGTGCCTTAGATCTGGTGGACGGGTATTATCAGGGGCTCATGCGAGCGTCCGATATTCCGATTACAGTGGTTAGCACGCCTAGTAGTATGCTGTGAGAGTGGCTTGTTATGCCACAGGGGCTTTTCGAATGCGCCAGCGAATTTTAATCGCTTGGTGACTCAACTCTTCCGCCCTCATTGAAAGTACACTCAGACGTACTTCGACGATATATTCGTTCATAGTCGCGCGGAAGGCGACTCGTCTGATGTTCAGACGCACATAATACACCTTCGAGCGGTGCTAGAATGTATGCGAGAGCATAAACTTTATGCGAACGCATCCAAATGTATCTTTGGTGCTGAGGAAATTCCTGTCCTCGGATGCTTCATCGGTAAGGATGGAGTGCGGGCGGATCCCGCGAAGGTGAAAGCCATTGTGGAGTGGCGGCCTTCGCCTGTAAATCTGAGCGATTTACGGAAGTGGCTTGGATTAGCCAATTATCTCCACAAATACAGAGAGAACTGCGCTGAAATGGCGGAGCCATTAACTGACCTTCTTAAGAAGGACGTTGATTGGTTTTGGGAAACCAAACACCAAAACGCTTTTGAAGAGGTTAAGGGGAGATTGTTATAAGCTCCCGTTCTTGCTCTCCCAGATTCTGGGAAACTATTTAGTGTCGTCTGCGACGCCTCCGATTTCGCAATCGGATGTGCTTTGTTACAAGCAGACGATGAAGGAAGGGAACGCGTGATCGCGTTTGAGTCGAGGCAGCTCAAAGCTGCGGAACGGAATTATCCCGTTCACGATAAGGAGCTACTTGCAATGAAGTATGCCCTTGTCAAATTTAGGGTTCACCTACTCGGCTCAAAGCCGTTCGTGGTTTATACTGACCACGCATCCTTACGGACAGCGACAAAGTCGCCTCATCTATCGCAACGGATGGCCCGTTGTCTTTCCTTCTTTACGGAGTATAATTTTGAGGTTCAGTATAAACCTGGCAAGCCGAATGTGCTTGCAGACGCGTTTTCGCGTCGTCCCGATTACGAGCTCGCTCACGCGACATTCGTCACCTCGTCTATGGTGGATATCATACGCCAGGCGTATGAGAAAGACCAACAATGTTCGGCGCTTATCAGCGCGTTGGGTGAAAAGGTACTTGTATCGTCTGAGCCTACCCTGTAAATCTAGCTAAAGCTCGGTTACACCGTTACAGGTACTGTGACGGTTTGTTATATTATAGCACGAGCGCGGAGGACACTCCGCGGGTGGTAGTTCCTCATGATGATGAACTGAAGTATAGAGTCCTCTTTGAGGCACATGACGCCCCTACCGGGGGTCATTTAGGTCGGGATAAGACCTACAGCGCTTTAAGCGCTTTGTATCGGTGGCCCAACATGTATAAGTGGGTCGGTGCGTATATACGCACCTGTGAGACGTGTCAGAGGGTCAAAACCTCTGCAAGTTTAGATGCGCCTTTGGCGAGCTTATCCGTTCCAACGGAGTGTTGGAAATCCATTAGTATGGATTTTATCTTCGGTTTTCCGAAGGATAAGGCCGGCAACACCGGCATATTGGTCTTTGTAACCCGATTGAGCAAGATGGCTCACCTAGCGGCGGTGCCAGAGTCCATAGATGGACAAGGAACAGCAAAAGTGTTCTTAGACCATGTCTTTCGACAGCATGGTCTACCCGATTCCGTTGTGTCGGATGGAGATCCCCGTTTTACGGGACAGTTTTGGGGGCGTTCTTTAAGTTGCGGGGCACCAAGCTCCTCATGTCCACTGCGGATCATCCGCAGACGGACGTTCAAACGGAACGCGTTAATAGCGTTGTAGAGAACAATCTACGGAGTTTATCTCCGGATTCTCCGCAGAGTTGGAGTTATATTCTTCCTATGGCCGAATTTGCTATAAACAATTCGGTCCATGCATCTACGGGGTTTATCCCCGTTTTACGTGAACGAATTAGTGAATCCGCGGGTTCCGTTAACGCCACGTGTGTGTGGCCCAGGGCTTGAGGGGGGAGGATTACCTGATGTCAGCCCTGTATCTGTGCGGAAGCACACCGATAAGTTCTTATCGACGCGCCTTAGTGTCTTACGACACGTCTGCGATGCCATGGCGGAAATCCAATACAAGCAGAAGGAGCAGGCCGACCGCAAGGGTCGGCGGAACGAAAGGGTGTACAAAGTAGGAGAAAGTTTTTTTATTAAACGCTAAGAATCTTCCTACACATGCAGTTTCCAACGTATTGCGGAGCAAACTGCGCCCCAGGTTCATGGGGCCTTTTAAGGTGCTAGCCCGAAAGGGCTTGGCGTACACATTAGATATTCTGAAGGTGATGCGTACGCACCCAACCTTCTATGTGGGTATGTTTAAGCCATACCAGGACCCGGAGGCGGGTACCCGCTTGGAGGGGGTTGGAGGGCGGATAGCCGTAAGAGCCGTAAGAGCCGTAAGACACGGCAGGGCGGAGGAAGCCCGACAGGGCTAAAATGCGACCACGAAGCTCCGCAACGGTCGTCTCGAGAGAGGCAAGCCGCCTCTCCAAGCGTTCAGTGGCACCCCACTCATCGCGAAGTCCCTCGTGGACATCATGGATGCGATGGCTGTGTCGATCGCAGCGCTCGCGAATCTCACGTCGCAATTGCGCGACCTCCTCCTCCAATGCTCGATGCTGAGGCTACCCCACATTATCATGTGGAGCGTCTGATGGCGCGACGCCATCATCGGGGTCAAACCCAGTATCTGTTGAAGTGGAAGGGTTATCCACACTCACAGAGTTCGTGGGAATCCGAGATCCCCCTACGGCAGGATTGCCGTGACGTCGTTGACGCTTTCGAGCGGGAGAATCCCGCTGCGGGTCAACGACAAAAGTTGCGCAAGAAGCCCCTTCACTCCCAGTCGTTGGGAGTTCTCCGGTGCAGATGTGGCGATCACACTGTCCTCTGGCACCGCGGTGGGGGCGGGGGCGCTGGCGTAGCGCGTGCGATAAGGGGCACGTAATATCTCCATCGCTTTGGATCTGGCGAATTCCATGTGCAACACCCTCTCCATTGAAACGTCACGACGGGAATAGCTGTTGTGCAGCTCATTAAAGCTGGGGAGGAGATTCTCCCCTTCCGCCCAAGCGCGGAATTTCTTTTCTGCATCTTCGGTATTTTCTCCCGGAGAGAGAATGATAGGAACCTCGCGGAGGTTCTCAACAGGGGCACTTTGTGCCTGCTTGTCGAGGCGCTCTCGGTATGAGACGCTAGTGAACTGCTTTTGCGTGAGCAGTTGTTGCCGGAGTTTTTCCTGGCGTTCGCATTGATACGGCTGTTCAGCCGCAGGGACAGGGGTATAGAATGCCAAACCATTCCTTACCATACTCCTAGACCACTTTGGAAGGTCACGAGGACCTTCAAAATTATATGCCGCCCATGGCGGGCGTTTGGGGAGCGTAACGCAGCCCTTCGTTCCTGTGCGGCAAGTTGGGTTTCTTGAGCTGCGTCCAGCTCATTGGTGATGATCGCCTTCGGTGATCCGGATGTATCATCCGACATTGGCAGGGGTGGCGCACTAGTTACTGCATTTTCCCCACGTGTGGGGAACGGATTAGGCTGCCGACATCGCCGTTCGGCGATGTCGGAGCGGTCAGACTTTGGGGAGATATCCCCAAGGGCATCCACCTCAGAGTTCTCGGAATAGTCTACCTCCTCTTCTCGAGGAGAATCCGCAGCACCACTAATGGTGCTCATGGTTATCCAGAGAATCTGGAAGTTGGATTCCTCCAACTAAAATTGATTTATTGCGTAAGCAATAGTCTTGATGGGGGAGGATGTAACAGGGTTACATTCTGGTTACATTTAGTATGTGGTGTACGTGAGTACACTACGGTTGGGGTCAGTATCGAACGGTCCGAAAGGTTTAGACCTATTGGTTATTTTAACCAATCAGGGAAGGAGCCCTTGGTGGAGTCGTGGCAGCCAGCCACGTGTTAGTACACAGGTGGTGTACACTACATTTTAGCTAGGTACGAAGTAAGTAAGTTGTACTTAGTATTACATATAGTTTACATTAAGTTAAATTAATTTAGGCTAATTACATATTAAATATACATTCAGTTTACATTTCACTCAACGACTACTGGACGCTCGACCTCGACTGGTCGCGGGTGCAGTGAGTGTTGTAGTGTAAGGGAAGTTCTTCCCTTAGCTACCCCCTTATTAAGGGAGCCTTGTGTTAAGGCGTTAGCTTGTGCTAACTGGTAAACCAAAGTGAAATATTGGCCCCGAGTAAGAGTGTGCTCTCTTAATAAGCCCTTTTATAAAGGGCGTATCGGCTAAGTAGCGGCACATCGCCGCTTAAGGAAAGTCTTCCTCTGTGCGCTAGCCGCACCGTGCGTGTTCGCACCGGCTACATGCGTACAGGTGTAGGGACCACATCCTTGCGTGGCACGATCTGGAATCGTACTGGGGTGCAGTAGCTGACCACTGCGCGTCGGCACTAGGAATTGACTTTGACTTGTCCGAGGACAGCGAAGTAGTTGCTTGTCGCGATACCACCGACTGGCTTGGGCTTGACCTTCTGCAGCATATTAGCGAAGTCGTCAGTACTGCGAGTGTGCTTGCCCTTCGACTTTTTAACACTGGCATTCGAGGTATCCGTTTCACTTGGGGTCCCCGTTGTCTACCCGAGAAGAAGCGTGCTGGATCGGAACCCACCAGAGTTAGACGCATAGACAACCAGAGCCTGTTCTTGCGTCTTCCCCTTCGGGCTACCAGGTGGAGACAACACTGATCCCGCATTTGTGTCCAAAGAGAGGACACTGACGGCATCGTCTGTTGGTCCCCGTTTGCTGGTTGTTGATGCGCCTCGCTTGACGACGTCAACATACGACTTCTGGTCTCCTCCCTCTTGCCCAGACGTCGATTTTGCACCGCCACTAGCCGGTGGGGTGTGAACGGCGTCTAGGGAGAGAGCTACGGTGAACGTTGGCCAAATCACAGGTGCTGCGACGGGAATGTAGCGTCTCGACCCAAGGCTGGGTAGACAAGACCACCAAACACGATCTGCTCGCAGACTTTCCCGTCAACAATGAGCGCGTCAGGGCACCGGGTAGCGCGGAGTAGACACGGAATGTTGTTGTCGTCAGGCCAGCCGAGAGACAGACGTCACGGAACGTGGCATAGATGGGCTGGGCCCCCAGGTCGTGGAAGGTCTCCACCATCAATTGTTCGTCGAAGTAACTATCCACGCTGGATACGTCAAGGTAGTAACGATCAGCGAGAATATCGAAGTCGGGGAACTTGTACTTGCCGCCGAGGATCTTAACCTCTTGCTGCGCTAGCGCTCCAAAGACAGACCTAGTCTTTACCTTGACACGGATTTCTCCATCGCGACCTTTCGAGACTTGGCCAAGCTGGACTGCTTGGATCTGCTCCTGGAAGACGGGGTTCCCATTGTCTTTCAGAAAAGAGTTGGCTATTCTATTAATGTTCGTTCGCTCAAACGCACGGCCGGTGTCGATCATCATCACGTATCTGGCACGAGGAAGCTCGTACGGACGGGCGTGGGCGATCGCGACGGACACTGCGCTTTTGCTCCCACCGGAGTTGTCGTAAAGCGGACTTTTTAGTAGGCTAAAATAGGGCCTAATGTTGGACATTTTATTAGGCCCATAGGGGGTCTAATATTATGACTAATTTTAGGACCTAAATTAGGGGCCTGATAGTGGACGCAGATATTGGATACAGTAGTACATAATTAGGTACCGCCATATGTACCACGGTGGGTAAAGTAGTACGTACCACCGTGGTGTACATAGACAGGATATAGAAGGGACACGGAAGATGAGCTGATTACTTACAGGTACGCGGCGAACACCAGCGAACAAACAAGGAACAAGCGGAAAAATCAGGTCGACTGATGGACGGAAGGCGTTCCGAATGGACCATGCGGATTGGTTGAAAGTAGGAACAGGGTAGATCTAAGGGTTTAATTTCTAATAAAGTTCTCCTTTTGCGTATGATCGTGCTGATCGTTTTTTGGGAAGGCACCTTTGCGCCCCCACCTTATTGAAAACTCTACGTCCCGGGCGGGAGCACTAAGTGCGTTTTTGGCCCACCGGTTGGCGTAGAGTGTGAGAACTCACCCTACAATTCCGCCCGCAGTGTCTGCGGTTCTTCGTTTAAAGGTTTTTGGTTTTGGTAACGTGATCGAGCAGTGCTCTCACCTCTTCCCCGTGAAATTAACGTTTGGCCCCTAGAGTTCGGCTGCTTTAAGCGCCCCACGGGAACTCTAGGTGGATTTTAATATAAATACCTTTTCCTCATATATTCTAGGCTAGTAGCGCATTGATTTGGGCGTTCCTTAGCTGTTTGACGGCTTAGAGGCTCCGCGATCAGGCAGTGAAGACTTCCTCTGCCTGATCAAGTACACCCTACCGATCAACACCTGATCGACACTTTTTGCGAATCGTGATCGTGATCGCTGATCGCAAATCGCGCCAACTGCTACTTGAACGACTTCCGGTGCTTGATCAAGTCTGATCAAGGTATATTACGACTGGGCAGCAGTTTTTAGCCCCTGATCGAGCCTTTCAGTACTAGATCGCACTTGCGATCAATACACCTGATCGCATCTGCGATCAAGACAAAATATTGTTGATCGACGGTTATTAACGTCAGCCAAAGCCTGATCAAGCCTGATTACCACTGATCTACATCGTTTCAGCGCCTGATCGCGTCGGACTGCCGCCTGATCACACTTACGATCAAGACGGAATATTGCTTATCGTCGGTTATTAGCATCGTCCCAAACTTAATCAAGCCTGATCGCGGCTAATTGACGTGGGTTAAGCACCTGATCGCACGTGATCAAGCCTGATCGCGTCGGTTGTATCGTCACAATTTAGTTAATTCAATCTTGCACCAAGAATTCGCTGTGCGCTGTCCCCGCCACCTGAGGAGAAACCCACGCCTAGCCGTCGGGTACACAAGGTGAGCAAGAACACAAGCAGTCGAAGACATCCGGAGGACCCCCTTCGTTAGTCGGCAGTCTGGGCGCCGTGGTACCGCCTGATCAAGTCTCAAAAACTTCGATCAGCCGCTCCACCACAATGGCGCGCGTGCCCGGATCTTTGGGCGACGCGGGATATCACCGCGATTCTACGCAAGATAGCGCGGATGTGAAAGTGAAAACGGAAGCTGAAGCAGAGGTGAAAATCAAGGTGGAAAAGGAGGAGGTGGTTGTGACGACGGAGGGCAGTTCGCCGTCGTCATGCCTGAAGAAGAAAGGAAATGCAGATCATCATGACCTGGGGAGGAATCCAGATGACGTAAAGGAGGAGAAGCCTCAACCACCTCCCGAGGCTCCTTCGGGAGCCCATGCGGATCATAACGCAAGTTATGATCCGCCAAAAATACGTGTATATAATGATCCAGATTGGGATCCGATGGAGAAGTATTACAAGACCGACCAACCGAAGATGTTGATCAAAGCGCCTGGTTCGGAGAGCGACGAAAGCCGATCAAGTACGCCGCCAACGGAAGCCGATATGGTAAAGACGTTTTACCAAAAGATTTACCGAGAGCACCCGGAAGATTACCTGATGACGAACTCGATCATGATCCTGCTCGGGGTCAAGATCAGCGGGAAGCTGAGTAGACCGGTCAACCAGCCAATCACGAAGTGAAAAGATAAGCTAACGATTGTGCTAAGGCTAATACGCCTGATCAAGCAGGCTGGTATGATAACAGGCGCCTACGATGCCGAGGAAGTATTCGATCAGGACTCCGAAGATCTGGCAGAGGCCACCCAGCTGTTGTATTCCCTGTTGATACCCGTCGTGGGCGAAGCAGACGATAAAGATTTCCCCAGTTCACCACCACAATCCCCGTTGAAGATTGAGGCAAGTCCGTCAATCAACGTAGCGGGACATTCGGGGTCATAGTGCTACGAATCTGCCCCTTCAGAGGCTGACGATCAGGGAATTGAGTCAAGTAGCGCTGGGAGTATAGAGCCCAAAATAACCAGAATGGAAGTTTGCCAAAAGGACAACTCCAAATTTCCGGTTGTCAAGACGGAACCTCAGTCGATCAAGACAGAAAACGATCAAGGTCCACAGTGGCAGATGTTTTTTTACAAAGCCATGAAGAAGTTTCTAGCTGAAAGGAGCAGTAAGTGGGCACCTGGAGTCGTTGGCGCCAAAATCCGCCAGCCAAATCAAGGAAGAGCTGCGTCGATCAAGGATGTCGATATGGAGTCCGTACACTCTTTGCGTGGTCAGCAGTCGAAACCAGATAGGTCGACGACGGTAAAAGATGTGGATATGGAATCCGTGCACTCGTTTCACGATCAACGGTCTCAAATTGACTACGTCGACCCTGATGAACCGATCACACTGCCACGGCGAGCCACAGTGGCATCCGCGTATACTGGGACACCTGATCAGCAGCCAATTGCCAGAATTCGGATTTCTGCGATCAGCGATTTGAAAGAATTTTCGGGAAAAGAAGGGGATGAAGATCAAGCGAGGAACTGGATCAGTCGTCTCAAGTCAGCATTTATGCGCGATCAAGAGTCTGATCCTGAAAAGTGTCTAATCCTGGGAGATTTACTGAAGGGACCAGCGCGCAACTGGCATCGACAGTTGAGTAGAACCACCCGATAAAGTTGGAAAAGTCTCGTGGATGAATTCAAAGTACAATACTGTGGAACTGGTCAATCGGTATCCCGCCAGTATTATTATATGAAGCAGCGATCAGGCGAAAGTACTATCAAATATTTGCACCGACTGAATGTGGCGGGACTGCGAGCTAAGTTACCGATCAGAGATGGACCGCCCGAAAATCTGCGCGAACATGTCCAACATTTTATGGACACTCTGGCCAATCGCGAACGCGCCGATCAGCTGGCTCTCCTACGCTTGGATCGTGCTTCGGACTTGGAAGAAACGTTACGGGCATACGCACGCAACAAGTGATATCAGCCAACAGCGGCAGTAGGCACCAGCAGATTCCGCCAAAAATCCGGCGGCGATCGAGCTCTGGCCGCGACGCGAAAGCCTAGGGGCATACGTGCGATCAAGGTAACGTCTGGGAGCGAAGAATCAAGTGCTGATGATAGTGGAAGTGATGGCGATCAGCGCCGCTATATGATTGCTACTATGCGCGATCAACCAGGGGCGCACGATCAGCCTGGCGAGTCACGATCAGGCAAACGAAGCGACTCCAACGCAGTCGATCAAGGGGTTATAAAGAAGTGCAGTCATTGTGGATCAATCAGACACGACAACTTACGTTGCTGGAAGCGCCTGACTTGCCTAAAGTGTGGCAAGAAAGGACACCCCACCGATCAATGCCTGTACGTCTGCCGAGCATGCGGCTAGATTCACGATGCGGGGAATTGCCCTATGAAAGAATTTTACAACCGCATCCGCCAGTGGTACAACCCTACCAAGCATGCAGGACTGTTGCCCAAGGAAGCCGAAGATTTGTTAAACTAGGACGCTCGCCAGGTTGGAATCTGGTACGAGACGAGCGTTCTAGTTTGTGTATTTTTTCATTTGTGGATAAGAAGAGGGCTGATCGAGTAGCAACAAGAGATAAGGAAAAACGAGATCAGCTTGATTTACCACGTTTGGCTAATTTTCATGTTGATGAGTTTTCTCGATCACCTGTGATCATGGAAGTCGAATTACTTCCAGGAGAATCACGTGGATATTGGAAATATCACTCGCCAAAGAAATGGTTCAAGCAAGCCAAGGCGAGTGGAAAAATCAATAACGAGCGAGCTATGATATTATTTGATTCTGGTGCCGAAGTATCGATCATCGACTCAACCTTTGCTCGTAAGGTGGGTTGTCGGATTGACACGAGTAAAACACAAGAATGTGTCGGCATTGGGGAAAGTGCATACCAAACATAAGGACGCGCAAAAATCAAGATCACGCTAGCGGGATCATTGGTTTATTATTTCCAGGCATGGGTGGGCAAACTTGTTGGTCAAGATGCCATATTGGGTATGGATTTCATGATACCAGCTGGTGTTCGATTAGATATCGCTCATGGCGCACTAAGTTTACCTGACGAAGTGATCATCCCACTGGAGGGACGTCGACAGTTGTATGGGTCGAGCGGTAATTATATGAAGTTCGATCAGTATGAACAGATCCCAGTAGGCCGATCAGCCGAAGTACGAATTTACGATCAGCGATCTCGCAAGTTGTGGATTACTCGTGGAAGAGATTGGGTCCCCACTATCGCTAGGGGCGCGGGCAATTTGAGGTATTTACGTGTTACGAACATCGTCGATCACCCCATCATTGTTCAAGAAGAGACTATTTTAGGTATTTGGATGAACAAAGATGATATGCCCCGCCGCCCCGGATTTGTTTCGATCGGGTCCAACCGTTACAAAGAGTGGCAAAATCTGGCATATCAAGCCTCCACCGATCTGGTATCTGACGATCAAGAAAGTGCCGATCAGGGTTCATTAGTCGAGAAGAAGGAGTATCCAACTCCTCGAAGTATCTTAGTACGTCCCACGGACACGATCGTCGCATCTGTAGCGTTGGTAACCGAAGGGGCGCAAAAGGTGCAAGGGGTGCAAGAGCGGTGCGATCAGGGGCCGGAAGTGAAAGGTCCGACCCTCAATCATGGAGTTTAACAGCCTGTTTCAAGCGATACACCTACTCAAGATGCGTGTAATCACCCTGTCTCAGTTAGCCCCAGCGAATTCGACGTGACACCTATTGACGATCAGGTTTGTTATCACGAAGGTGGAGATTTGTGTGTGGAAGAATTGGAGAAGCAGCTTGCTACGTTACCCGAAGTGTCTGCAAGCACCGAAGAAGTAACCAAAGATGATTTGATAGTCGGAGATCCCACAGTCAAAACAGTGGAGGAGATAGATTAACTTCGCGAAATAATTTGGGCGAAAAAACATCTGTTGATCGGGAAGGGAAACGCGCTACCCCCGCTGCACGAGGAGTTGTTTGTGATATCGATGTGGTTAATGCACGCCCGATAGCCCAAAAGTGCCGGAAAGTGGCCCCACAATTTCGCGAGAAGTTGTCGGCCCTGATCAAGGGGTTGCTAGCAACTAAGATCATTCAGCCGTCAACGTCACCCTGGGCATCGCCTATAGTGATCATCGTGAAAAATAATGGGGTCGATATACTTCTATGCATCGATTATCGCGCGGTGAATCAACTCACGCGTTTGATGGTGTACCCAATGCCCCTGATCACCGATATACTCGAAGATTTGGATAAAGCGTTGTGGTTTTGCTCTTTGGATATGGCGAGTGGTTTCTGGGTCGTGTCTAGGACCGATCGAGCACGTCCAATTTCGGCGTTTGTCACTCCATTTGGATTGTTTGAGTGGAATAGGATGCCCTTTGGCCTCAAGAATGCTCCGCATCGGTTGATCGACAATGCACAATATGGATATCTTAGGGTCAAATACGGTGCAGATGAATCAGCTGACGTATTTACAGCAGGAGAACCCGACCAAACGCCGGGCCCGTCTGTGCTGCAACAGCGATCATATATCGATGATATATTAATCCCTGCACCTACTTGGTCCACCCTATGCGATAAGGTGCGGCACTTGATGGAAAAGTGCGATCAATGGAATTTGTCGATCAGCGTGGCTAAATCGTACTGGGGGCGAAGCGAAGTACCCTATTTAGGACATCACGTCTCTTGCCGCGGGTTAGAAACGAATCCAAAGAACCTGGACGATCTGATCAATTTGCCTTTCCCTGGCACCTTACGTGCTATGCAATCGTTCTTGGGAAGCCTAAATTACTATCGTCGATTTATAGAAGATTTCGCAATTTATGCCGCCGTGCTTTACGAATTGAGGGAAATAGATTATCAAGAGTTGAAGAAACGATCACATAGTGAGGCGGAATCAAATCACGAGGATTATCGACTAATTAGAGCAAAAGTGGCATTCAGCATGCTGACGGCAATGATTGCATCAGCTCCAACCCTGCGACACTTTGACCAGGACAAGACGCCGGTGATCGTGGTTTACGCTAGCAAATGGGCAGTATCTGACGCTCTAGTACAAGAATACGATCAAGTGTATCATCCCGTCGCATTCGCTAGCCGAACGTTGAAAAGCGGTGAGCTGAATTACAGCCCCGTCAAAAAGGAAGTTCTGGCGCTTTTACGAATTTTGGATGCTTATTTCACTATGCTGGTCGGAAAGACGATCACCGTTTTATCACGTCTATCTACATTGAAGTGGTTACTAACGTCCAATGGGTTGGACGGACGATTAGGTAGATGGGCTGCGATCTTATCACAGTGGGACCTCGAGATCAAGAAATGTGTGCATGGAGAAGAGGAGGTGCTAGGGGCGTTAGCCGCAAGCATCACCCCTCGCACCGAAATTGATGAAGCGTTGGTCGCGATCGCACCGAAAAAGCAACCGAGGCAGATGATCGAAGTACCACCTCCCACGGTTAAAAAAGGTGAAGAACTTTACGTGATCAGTTTTGATGGATCGGCAAGTGTCAAGTGACGTGTGGGTGCATTTGGTGCCATTGTGTGGAAGTTACCGGAATGGAAGATTATGATCGCGATCGCCGATCATGCACCGGATATCACGGTGAATGAAGCAGAATACCACGGGTTGCTTTTAAGTCTGGACTTGTTGGCACGATATCCCAAAGGAAGGGTGATCGTGTGTGGGGACTCTAATTTGGTGATCCGGCAAATGCCAGGAGAAATGGAGTGCAAAGCTCCGCGATTACAAGTGCTACAGCAGCGTGCATTTAGCCTCCTACGAGAGTGGAGTGGTCATGATTTGGTACATGTCAAGAGAGAGTGGAATAGGAGTGTAGATCACATTACCACCATGGCTATACAGGGTGGAACAAGATTTGAGATCGAAGATGAGAAACAGCTGGAAGGATTAGTTGATCTCAACCGTCTACCCGAAGTAATCACATGAAAAGAAGATCAATCCGCCCCGCAAGTACCAGTGACGACCCGATCACGTAACCACCGGCAACCACGACCGTCAACATGGACCGATGTACCAGTAGCCGGAATAAGAATGGAACGGGTGAAAAAGGCACAGGATGAAGAGAAATGGATCCACGATTTGCGGTGTTATCTGTACGGTGACGTTATCCAATTGAGCGCAGACGAGGTGAAGGAGTGTGCGAAAATTGCTGACAACTATGATGTGGACGAACAAGGATTACTGATTTACTGTGGAAATGCGGCTAAAAGGAAAACCGGGGATGATCAGGATGATCAAGATGATCGCCGATCGTCAATTAATCTGGTACTACCCGAGACATTGCACGCAGATGTCCTCCACCACTATCACGTGATTTTGGAAGGAGGACACCAAGGAATAGGGCGTACATATCAGCGGATCAGACGGTATTTCCATTGGCGTGGTCTATTCCGAAGCGTACAAAGATTTGTCGGGCAATGCGGGGATGTCGAAACAGGGAAGGGCCAGCCTACGATCAAGGACATGTCGCCGGGAAATATCGAGGCGACGTACCCATTCCAAGTGATAGCCATGGATCATATCCCATCGCTGCCCCGATCAACGGATGGACATACGGAACTGCTGATTTGGACAGATTTGTTCACGGGTATGGTGATCGCGAAAGCTGGATCGTCCCGTACCGCGCAAGCAATCGCCGAAAATTATGAAGAATGCGTATTCCGACGGTTTGGGGCTAGTGAGGTGATCAGGCATGATCGAGAACCTGGTTTTATGTCGGAAGTATTTCGCGCGTTCAACAAAATCGTGGGACAACGTCAGAGTACCACTATGGCATATCGACCACAGGTGAACGGCAAGGCGGAAAGGACGGTGCAGACGATTACGCGAGCGATAAAGATGTATGTGTCGGATATTGGACAAAAAGATTGGAGTTTGTATGCGGAACGCCTGGTATTCGCACTAAACTCAACCCCTGATCGCATCCGCGGGGAAACCCCATTTTATTTAGCGTATGGGTGGGACCCACGATCGTCGTTGGAATCAACGTTACAACTGGGCGGGATTCGACGTAAAGATCGAGACGCTCGTCGGTGTAGACATAAGTTGCAAAAAGACTACCCATATTCCCGCGATCAAGTGAGCACTCGATTGCACCAAGCGATGGTTGATCGGGCTGAGAAACACAACGATCAGGTGACGGCGCACAAGATCGAGGATGGATCAAAGGTCTGGTTGTACCTTGATCGGGTGAAAGAAGGGTTTGCGAAGAAACTGGCGCATATGTGGCATGGACCCTTCCGAGTTGAGGAGGTGATCGGCGATCATGCAGCGAGATTGGTCACCACCGGCACCGATTATCGTATGTTCCCAGTGGTACACCTGTCCAAGTTGAAATTAGTCAAATAATTTCCCGATCGTCCCACTACTGTGCTAGCAGCTGGAATAGAAGATCGTTTCGACTTCGACGAAGCTTTGCTACCTGAAGATAGCTGGGAAAGGACGCTAGATCACGATGAATTTGAAGTTGATCGTATTACCGATGTGCGATCGGGTCGAAAGACTAGATATGGAAGGACGTTACGAGAATATCAAGTCTACTGGAAGGGGTATTCCGAGCCGTCGTGGGTAGACGAGGCAGATTTGAATTGCGATGCCTTGATCAAGTATTTCGAAAGGAAGATGGTGAACAGACATCGTTTCGACGTCATGCAAGTGGATGAAGAGTCCAACTAGCGCGCGATCGACGTACCGATCAGGAATCACGATCGAAAAATCTCTGATCGCGAAAAAGGTTGATGAAACTCACGATTAATGGAGGTACAATGAACGACTTGTAGTGGTGTGATTACGACGGATGTTGCGAGGTATGGTGATTGGATACGGAAGATGAGCCGACGGACTACAAATTTATATTATGCATTTAAGGACAAAGGACAATAGTGAAATGACATGATCGAAAGAATGTATTGATTGAAGAAACGTGATCGACCGACTATTCAGACCCATAGAACTTACGGCGAAGGCGATGAATCTTACGACCAGGGTGATCTTCGGGGCAGGAACGATATTGAACCCGCCAAGGTTCAAGGTCGTCGATATCTGCCAGCGCTTCTTGTAGGCTCTGAGATGGCCGGTCCGATAGAAACCCAGGGTACCACGGTCCATCATCGGCCGGGGCAAACTTCAGCGGGCGATTGCAGGCACAATGGGTGATCGAAGGGTCCAAGAAGATGTCGAGATCACATTTCCCGTCGATCATACCCCGCAAGATGAGCTACACGATACGTTTCCAGGTCGCCCCAGCCCGGCTTCTGCGTTGGCGACGTTTGATGTAATAATCGCGGAAGAAGTCATCAATATCACGAAGATTCTTCGCGATAGGGAGATAATGGGTTGATTCCCAAATCGCCAATGCGTGATGATCGAGTAACGTGAGATACTTGGTCTCCAGGTCAGCGAACCAGCCAGCCGAGCGAAAGAAAAAGGCGGCAACATGGTCAAAAAAATCCCAGGGGCTCTGGGAGTATAAATTTTCAATCTTTGCCTGGGTGATCAAATGACCGGACCACGCATTAGTAGGAGGGGACAACGCAGCAGGCGGGAACAACCATCAAGCAGGGCGGGTCAAGTAGTCGAAAACCACTTGGGCCGTGACGTTGTGTAAATTGTACATGCCGAGTTGATCCGGAGTCCAAGGCAGGATATCGGCGTCAGTGGTACCATCAGGAACCGCGATCAAGGTATGGAAGTCACCCGTGCGAGGAAAAAGAGACACGGTCGGGTCGTGATCAGGCTGGCCCTCGCTCCCGAACTCGCTAATGGTTGGAGTAGAAGGAATGGAGGCGATCGGGCCAGTGTCCTCATCTTCAACGTCTTGATCGCAAGTAGGGGGATCATCATCCGCAGTCTTCGCCTCCGAAGCGGGAGAGAGAAGGCGTGGCCGCTTAGACGGAGAAGAAGATCGGGAACGCCGAATACGCTTTTCGGAAGATGGAGTGGTACTGCCTACCGAGTTGGTCGTCGAAGCAGCAGAGGGACTAGAAGGCAATGGGACCTGATCAGGGCCGGCCAGAAGCTGCAGGGATATGCCCGTCAGTGCGGACTGAATATTCTATTGATGAGAGCGCCACCGCGCAACTTCGCCTTGGGCCTGTCGTAGCCGATCACGCAAGGTGTCCCGGTACGCGGAAACTTGATCGAGGTGACGTCGAGAGGTAGTGAGTTCCGCCTCAACCCGATCCGATATCTCCTGTGCTGGGGCCATAAAGGCAGTGTAATCGTCCATCAATGCGCGAGTAGACTCGTTCTCCTCCTGGAGGCGATCGCATTTATCCTTGTACTTGTCCACCTCGGTAGTGAGACTTACCGCCCGTTGGACCAAGCGCACATTGCGGGAAGTAACCTGATCGCGCTCGTGCTGCAACGTGGATACACGCTGCTCGAGTTGCTCCAATTCCTTCGTTCGGTATGCAATTGTGTCGTCAAGCGTTGATCGCAGGTAGCGTTCACGGTCGTTGCGACACTCCAGCTCCCGGATCTGGACACCCTGATCGTATATGGTCCGCTCTTGATCGGCGATAGTGCTTTTGGCGTCTTTTAACTGGGTTTCGAGCTTCTTGACCGCAGCGTTGATAAAATCGCGTAGCGGCTCCAGTTTTTTAAGGCTTCCCTCGATTTCCTTCTTCCGGTCCGCCGCGTCACGTTGGGTACGAGTGAGCCGCCGACGAAGCATCGAAACCGTGTCTTCACTCATGGCGAGTGAGCCAGACAACAAGGCGACCTGCTCGTTGCTGGCACGGAGAGCCTCTTGCAGATCGCAGGCCTGCTTGATCGCGGCGATCGCCTGATCAGCTGCGGCCTTATACAAGGCAGGGACGTTGGTGATGTGGGGTGACAAGCTGTCCGTTGAAGATGGCATAGCAGACTGTGAATGCCTGATCGAGACAGCCTGATCGCAGTTGTCACGGTTGGCCACAGTCGAGTGTTAGGTCGCAGTGGACAGCCCCAACGGTAACCTCCTGATGGAATTGGGCTTGATTGAGGGGAGAAGGGGCAGATGATGGGTGATGATCGACAGTTGGATGGTGACCTGATCGATGTGCAACGACAACTTCTCCAACGGCAGTATGATTCCCAGAATCAACGGCATGATCGACCCTCGCCCCAACCGCTGTACGGCTGGGACGAGACTCATGGGCGGTTGTCGTAAAGCGGACTTTTTATTAGGCTAAAATAGGGCCTAATATTGGACATTTTATTAGGCCCATAGGGGGCCTAATATTATGACTAATTTTAGGACCTAAATTAGGGGCCTGATAGTGGACTCAGATATTGGATACAGTAGTACATAATTAGGTACCGCCATATGTACCACGGTGGGTACAGTAGTACGTACCACCGTGGTGTACATAGACAGGATATAGAAGGGACACGGAAGATGTGCTGATTACTTACAGGTACGCGGCGAACACCAGCGAACAAACAAGGAACAAGCGGAAAAATCAGGTCGACTGATGGACGGAAGGCGTTCCGAATGGACCATGCGGATTGGTTGAAAGTAGGAACAGGGTAGATCTAAGGGTTTAATTGCTAATAAAGTTCTCCTTTTGCGTACGATCGTGCTGATCGTTTTTTGGGAAGGCACCTTTGCGCCCCCACCTTATTGAAACCTCTACGTCCCGGGCGGGAGCACTAAGTGCGTTTTTGGCCCACCGGTTGGCGTAGAGTGTGAGAACTCACCCTACAACTCCACCCGCAGTGTCTGCGGTTCTTCGTTTAAAGGTTTTTGGTTTTGGGAACGTGATCGAGCAGTGCTCTCACCTCTTCCCCGTGAAATTAACGTTTGGCCCCTAGAGTTCGGCTGCTTTAAGCGCCCCACGGGAACTCTAGGTGGATTTTAATATAAATACCTTTTCCTCATATAGTCTAGGCTAGGAGAGCATTGATTTGGGCGTATCTTAGCTGTTTGACGGCTTAGAGGCTCCGCGATCAGGCAGTGAAGACTTCCGCTGCCTGATCAAGTACCCCCCCCTTACCGATCAACACCTGATCGACACTTTTTGCGAATCGTGATCGTGATCGCTGATCGCAAATCGCGCCAACTGCTACTTGAACTGCTTCCGGTGCTGGATCAAGTCTGATCAAGGTATATAATACGACTGGGCATCAGCTTTTAGCCCCTGAACGAGCCTTTCAGTACCTGATCGCACTTGCGATCACGACACCTGATCGCATCTGCGATCAAGACAAAATATTGTTGATCGACGGTTATTAACGTCAGCCAAAGCCTGGTCAAGCCTGATTACCACTGATCTACATCGTTTCAGCGCCTGATCGCGTCGGACTGCCGCCTGATCACACTTGCGATCAAGACGGAATATTGCTGATCGTCGGTTATTAGCATCGTCCCAAACTTGATCAAGCCTGATCGCGGCTAATTGACGTGGGTTAAGCACCTGATCGCACGTTATCACGCCTGATCGCATCGGTTGTATCGTCACAAGTTAGTTAATTCAATCTTGCACCAAGAATTCGCTGTGCGCTGTCCCCGCCACCTGAGGACCGACCCACGCCTAGCCGTCGGGTACACAAGGTGAGCAAGAACACAAGCAGTCGAAGACATCCGGAGGACCCCCTTCGTTAGTCGGCAGTCTGGGCGCCGTAGTACCGCCTGATCAAGTCTCAAAAACTTTGATCAGCCGCTCCACCACAGAGTCGTAAAGCGCCTCGATCGCGTCAATGTCGGCAGCTTGAGGGCTCGGCAGCGTCAGCTTCGCGAAAGTCGGAACCGGCGCGGTGTCACATCGGATCTCTGTATTGCGTTGGAGAAGCGCGCGGAGCGATATCGGAGTCGCACTCGCAACTGATTTCGTAACAGGTGGGGTGTCACGACGGATCTCGGTATCGCGCTGGAGTAGCGCGCGGAGCGATATTGGGGTCGTACCCGCACCAGATTCGGTAGCACCTTCGCCATCGTTTGCCTCAGCAGGGGTGTCCGATGGAGCTGATGGCGGTGACGCCGCCGCTTCGTCTTGCGGCCCTCCATCGACGTTCATCGGAGAGGACGTGTCGCGCTGGACCACGGACATACCAGGACCGGCGTCGACGGTTCGCACCGCGAGGTCTTCGTCGACGCCATCGTCGATAGTACAACTTGGTGTCACAAGATACGGGGCACTGGATGAGTCCGGTGCGGAAACGGTTGGTTCGACGACAGCGGGGGCGACAGGATCGGGACCGGTCAGCTGCTTGGTATGGGTAGGTACCACTGTACCCAGCGCCTGAGCGGCTGGATCGTCGGTTCGGTAGAGACAGCTGGATTCATCGTGGAACTGACTGGTTGTTAAGTAGGCTTGTTACTTCTGGATGGTACTTGTCCACTTGTGCTCGACGACGAAAATTAAGAAGTCCTTCATGCACACTCAACGCCGCAGTAACATGAAAATAAATGGGGGGAGTGATAGGTGTACCTCACCCCCTTGTTACATGTACCTAACTTTTGATACGTGTACCTCAGTCTGTCCGTTTTTTTTTCACCGGACACCACTCTGCGAATTTTACAAAAAAGCGCTCCATTAGAAAACAATCCAATGGTCCTCACCCTTTTATCAATCATTTGCCATGTACTCGCGAGTGGCTATCCGCTCTTTGCATCAAGAAAAAAGGTCCTTCTAGCATACGCATACTCTGGTTCTCATTCGCCACGGTGAAAGCGAATGGAACCGGAAAAACTTATTCACAGGCTGGTATGACGTGGAGCTCTCAGAGAAGGGCAACAAGGAGGAGGCTGCCGCTGGACAGCTGCTAAAGCAGGAAGGCTACCGATTTGACGTTGACTACACGTCGTATCTTAAGCGCGCTATCCATACGCTGTGGCACGTGCTGGAACAGACTGGTCAAATGTGGATCCCTGTGCACAAGACCTGGCATATTAATGAGCGCCACTACGGCGCACTCACGGGTCTGGACAAGCAGGCAACTGTGGAGAAACATGGCGCTGAAAAAGTATTAGAGTGGCGTCGCAGTTACAACATTCCTCCTCCTGATCTCGATACCAGTAGCGAGTATTACCCGGGCAACGACATTAAGTATAAGGACGTTCCCAAGGAAGAGCTGCCTCGTGCCGAATCTTTGGAACTAACGGCTACCCGTGTACTACCTGAGTGGGAAAAACCATTGTACCTAGCATCAAGGCAGGAAAGAGAAGAATGTGGTAATTGCGGCTCACGGAAACAGTCTGCGTGCTCTTGTGAAGCACCTGGATAACATCTCGGAGGACAGATCACGGGCCTCAACATCCCCACAGGTGCCCCGCTAGTCTACCATCTAGAAGAGAACCTCAAGCCCATTCCACACAAGGATGCGATCAAACCTCTCACTGATTTTTACCTTGGCGTCGAAGACGAAATACGTGCTCGTATTCTTGGTGTCAAGAACCAGACCAAGTAAGAAACGCAACTCCTTGTCCGGCGTTATGTAGACTTGCTGGCACACAGAGGAGTTATTTCAGAATATACACTCGCGTTTCATTCCATGGAATCATGTCCTATTTTGACTTAAGGAAAGGCGAAGTCTCTAGCGTTCGTAGTCATAGCCATTTTAAGCAAGAAGCATATGATATTGCAAACGGCAACTGTTGAAGTCTCTGTTTTCGTATTGAAGGCGCACTCATTGTACATGAGACTTCAGATAAATCTCAAGGTTATGAAATGCGTCTACGTATGCATGTTCTGCGTTTTATTCGCACTCGATGAGACCATGACTTGTTTCGGCAGCTACTGAAGCGCCATTTTCGTCGTCTCGTTAGGATTTACACCCGCAGTCTCCATCAGCGCCACTACTTCCTTAATCTATAATGACGTCAGCAACATGAAATGTTAGTGGTACAGCTTACGTCAGAATAAAACAAAAACCATACTTTATCATGCATCCCGTTCGTTTTGAGCTTATACAGCAAGTTGTTGCAAGTCACACGCTGGAGCATCTTCGCCTGACTGCATCAAAACAAGACAAGATTCGATCAGAAAATTAATCCGACAAGTGAGTATCCAGCAGATTCACGTACGCAGCCTCTTTAGCAAAGTTTATGGCTTTCTCAAAATCCGCCTGCGCAATCGCTGCTCGGATGAGGATATCGTGATGAACGGAGTACAGTACCAATTTTGCAGTCTGTACTCCAGTGTACTGTAGTACATGTACTTGGTCAGAGTGGTGTCCGGTGAAACGGACAGACTGAGGTACACGTATCAAAAGTGAGGTACATGTAACAAGGGGGTGAGGTACACCTATCACTCCCCATAAATGGAACGTGAATTTCATACTTTACTTGAAGGGCCAATTTTCACTTTGGTTACAATACGTATGAAATTTATATTGTACTTCTCTCATTCCAGTGGCACTTTGTGCCCCAAGGTTAGATGATGTATCTCATATGTCTGCCATGCAAATCAGTGTCAAAAACGAGCCCGAGCTCCAGTTCCAATCAGTCTCATGTCCTCGTCCAGTCCCTCTCCTGTGGCTCAAGCTCTTCAGCCATACATCTGTGGTGGCTTATCGGCCGTCTTTGCAGCAGTGGCCATCCATCCGATTGACCTTGTCAAGGTCCATTTACAATTAGCTGGCCAGACCGGCTCGAAAGTCACGGGCTTCAGCGTCGCTTCTTCTGTTTTGGCCAAGGAAGGCTTCACGGGGTTGTACGCAGGTCTCTCAGCCGCTGTGGCCCGTCAGATGGTCTATGGGACGGCCCGTCTGGGTATGCACCGCGCCTTGTCGGACAAGATGATCGCGCATCGTGTCGCCAAGGGTGAGAGTGCGTCCTTGCCTCTCGCTGTCAAGTCCAGCTCGGCTATTGTCACGGGGGGGATTGCTGCTACGCTCGGCTGTCCCATGGACGTTGCCCTTGTGCGTATGCAGGCGGACACATTGGCCACCGCGGGCGAAAAGCGCGGCTACAAGAATGTATTTGACGCGATTCTAAAGATCGCGGGATCGGAAGGTCCCGCGACACTCTGGCGTGGGAGCATCCCGCTCGTAGCTCGTGGAGCCGCCATGAACCTGGGGATGATGGCTTCATATGATCAGGCAAAGGAGATGATTGCGGCACAGTATGGCCATGGCTTCATTACCAATATGGGCGCTAGTGCCGTCTCTGGCTTTGCCTGTGCCTTCACGTCCTTACCCTTTGACCTCGTTAAGTCGCGTCTAATGAACATGAAAAAAGATCCCGTGACAGGCAAAAATCCATACACGGGCGTGACAGACTGTTTCAAGCAGATTATTACGATAGAAGGCCCGTCGAAGCTTTGGCGGGGCTACTGGACATACTACACGCGCTGTGCACCCAACGCCATGATCGTGCTTCTAGTAGTTGAGCAACTCAACTCGGTGTACAAGAAAACTTTCCTTGACTAGAGTGTACTGTAGCGTCTTCAGAGCAAAGGGAGCACAGCAGCCGCTCAGGGCCGATCCTCACTTGGAGAGCAAGTCTGGGTGGAATGTTGCAGCGAGGAATCGCTTATACATGGCGTGGATAATTAATGCATGGAGCCAACCCACTCCAATACGCATCGTTCGTTGAGGCCTCACAACGATGACGCGGGTATTAGATAACATGTTAATGTATTTCCACGACAAACCTTTGCATCTTACGCCTTCTGCCTGGAAAAAAGTAATTGCCTCATCTACGATGATGGCGGCTGGTGTAAAAGCGCTTGAATGTCCGATTCCATGCTCAGAGGTAAGTCATTCGGGCTATAGCGCTTGACCACCTGCCCGTTACGATCGACAAGGAATTTCACAAAATTGTTCTCGATAAATGCGTGCACAGCGGACTGGGTAGCTCCTGGTCGGTGCGTCTTGCAGAAGATCATTGCCTCGCGCGCATTTGGACCATTCACGTCACGCGTCGCCAGAATCGGAAAATCAGCATCAAACATTGCTCGACAACTTGTTACGAGCTCTTCATCGTTGTCGAACTCTGCGTCTCCAAACTGAGCAGTAGGGAAAGCTACGACCTGAAGGCCGGCGTTTTGGTACTCTCTCGCTAATTCTGCTAGCTGCGTGAATTGCTTGGCATCCGTATTGGACGAGCCACTCGCGACAGTTGTCAGCAATGCCACATGGCCACGAAGTTCCGATAGATAAAACGTATTGCCTTCGGCGTCCGTGTCTTGCAGCGAGTACAAAGATACTGAAGGAGCAGCGAATGATAACATTAATGGATGCGTCTCCAAAAACGACGCGCCAGCATCCAAGAGTGCTAACAGCCACTGCTCTTGTTCAGGCTTGTTAGTAAACACAAAAGTTTCCACTGCATTACGATTCCCGTGATACGCAGCACGCGCATTGCCGTCAGTGCAAATTTTCAATGCAAAGAGACCAAAGTACTTGACGGTTGCTACAGTCAGATCATAGCAAACAAGGGCGTGTCTTGCCACGTCCGTCTCAAAGAGCACGAGAGAATGGTACTTTGGTTTGTTCACGACAGCGTAGCAGTGTTTCAACTTGCCTTCTATTCCAAACAGAGAACGTACGTGAGATCCCTTCCATTGACGATTGACAAACCCTGCACACGTTGCGCCATCGGTCACTGCCCAGACAGAGAGAAGGCCTTCAGCTTGTGACGGTCGGTTTCGAGTGAGTGGCGATTGACTCGGCTTGAGAGGCACAACGATGGCACCGCGTAGGGAGGTCGTTGGGTTGCAGTCAACCATAGCAGTCGTTGCTACATGGGGCGTCAGGACGATCCCCGTCGCTCCTGGTGCCACGAGTTCGTAGTAATCGTCGTCCAACACGTAGGTTTTGCTTAGTGGTTCATCGTTCTCTTCTGAAGACTCGTCAACAGGCGACAAGAAGCCACTCAGGACGAGTGTTTCCGCGAGCTCTTGGGCATTGCGCAGAGTGGTATTGGCTGCTACAGACAGCACGAGATAGTCGAGAATGGATTGCACAAGCTTCCTGCCTTGTACAAACATGCCATGCCCAGCTTTCATTAAGTGAAATGGATGCTGCCACCAATGCCTGCGCCATTCAAAAACGTGCAGCCGTACGGTAGGAGCCAACAAGTACGTTGCGATCATATCCGATTGCGCTCTGCGATCGGGTGAGAGCAAGTGGAATCGCTGCAGGCGACGAAACACGCGTCCTCTGACAGCGAGAGCAGGTGATAAGCGTCGCGTGGAGCGAAGCATATCCGAGAAAGGGGAGCGTGCAGTCAAAAATGAAGGCTCGAGTTCCAGCTGCTCGCGCTGAGCCAGCTCTGTTTCACGCGCGACTTCCGCCAGCGCTGTCATGCTGTGCGCTGCACACATGCAAACTGGTTTTAAAAGGAAAATATGTTTAAACAGCGCCGTGTCTCATGATTTTTGACGAACCCAATCGAGATATTCCGGCATCAGCTACCCCCGCATCAAGTGCAGTGGGCATCACTAGAAGACACGCACAGATTTTGACATTGTACAAGTATCATGGCGAGCCACGGCTGCGTGGTCTGTCATTGAGTCGCTTCCAACCATCGATGATTCGAACACTCCTTCAGCTTACCGAGTGTCAATCAGATGCTAAAGTACCAAGAGATGTAGCCAAGATCCACCTGTGGCTGGTAAAGAATCGCCAGCGTCCGTTGGCCATGATCATTTACAAGTACGGCAGTGCACTGGACAAAGTGGGTGCCCACAAAGCAGTTCGTTGGAGCTGTGTACACTAAACCCGCTTTGAACGCAACGCGCGGGATCTCTGGGCGAGCACCCACATCAAGATTGTGGGAGCAGACTTCGCCAAGTAGGATGAGGTTTTTGAAGGCCTAAACCAGTGCAGAAGCTTTGGGCTACCCTTTGTGATACGTGTTTCACCACATCGAGCACACCTTGTGGAGGCACCCAAGCGAGCTTGGACATTGTCGAGGAGCATTACTGGACCTTGAATTGCGGCGACAGCTCGTTTGCAGTCGACTCAAAAGATTTCAACAGAGGCTCGAGTTATTTTTAGGGATGGCACGAGGCCTGACATCTCTATCGGATGCAGAAACGCGTGCAAGTGCGCCGCAAGCGATCAGGATCCAGATCATGACTATTGTATGGAGGACCAACACTAGGCTATACCTCACGATAATATACTTTTGAGCTTGCATCCTCATGCATGCAAGTCGATCTGAGCCCATTTCTACGTCTCCAACTTGGATTAGTTGCGACGACAAACCCTTTAACAGGTTAACACGCCACGAACTGCCAGCCACAAAGCTCAAAGCACACGTCGCATATCATACCTCTCGAAAAGACGGAGCGTCTCGATTACGAACGGCAGCAGATTTGGCTGGGAGAGTGACTTGACATACGATCGCTTGAATGCACTCTTGACGTATCTAAAGAAGTACTTAATTGGGTTGTAAAATGGACAATAGACGTGGTATGATAACGAGACCCCGCAGCGAATACATGATGCCTGGGTACGTATGGCTTCTGTGCCCTTCAAAATCCAGACTGAGTGTGTATTTGTAACCTGCCGCTTGTGGCAATCGAGTCACATCACAGAACGAACTTGTCACGATCAAATGTGCCAGCTGTGGCTGTAATACCCAAACAAACCACTCCATCGAATGAAATACACGATACTTGCATGTGAACTCACCTCGAAATGCCTTTTGAATGCGTACCAGCATTCCACGATTCTCAAAACTAACTTCATTTAAGAAAACAACATTCTGTTGACTCTTAATGAATGGAGGCGAGCTCACGAGCACGCGAAAAATGTCGGTTTTTTTGAAGGGATTGCGCGCCACTCAACTTTCTTCCACGTAAGTTCACCGTCACGAAGAATCTGCCAGACACTGACATCGAAGGCTGCCTTCGCTTCATCCAAAATGACATTGGATGTCGCTCGCAGTAGCATCTGAATCTTCTGCTCCTTGCTAAACTTTCTGCATCGTTTGGTGGATTGATTCTGCCCAAACTGACCGTTTGTGTACCCAGTTCGTGATTGTCGTGGTATCGATACAGCCAGTCGATTCGGTGAGATAACTAGCAAGTAATAACCATACGCAGTCATCCCAGTGATGGCGTTCACGTACAGCATTTAATGTACATAGTGCTTGGCGTGACCAGTTTGTGAAGACGAAGCACGCTATTTTTGGTGTGGGTTTGTTGGCGGATAGATTGTGGATCAACGGTTGAACCATGATCGATCCAGTTTAATGGTTGATCTGGCAGAAAATCGTTCTAGTACCGGTGACCGGATGGATCCAATGATGAGATTGATGTTGTGCGCTCGATTTGGATCGATGGTAGTCTAGTTCTGTAGACTACCATCGATAGAGCGGATCGGATCACCCGAATGAGGGTTAGTGGCATTAAGGACGTTCAGATCCTTCGGAAGGCAATTTTGACCAATCACGTTACAAGAGGTGGGTTTTCAGGTAAATCACGTGATTTAGTGTGGTATACATCCAAAGCAGATTTTATCTCTTTAATCTTGGTCCTTTATTTCCCACCAAGTGGAAGGGTTCCGTATTTTTACCCGAAACAAAAGAGTCGTTGAGGCACGTTGTGCTAACCAGTAGGGGATGACCCCCTCTTATAGTTTTCTTGTTGGAAATAAATCAAGCCATTTTGTCTTACGTCTTTCCAAGATGGTTAAACCCCATTGGCTTAAATGGGTAGGTACATTTTAGGTTACACTTCTGATCTAACGTTTTAGTATGTTTATACTAGTGCATTAGTACTCGATTCTGAGTACACACTTTTTGTTACGTATAAGACATGTATACCATACACAGATGGAAGTTTACCATAACTTCAACATCTGTTACATAATATCATGTTAGCTAGATAATCACTTCTCAATATACATCCCGTTGAATAAGTCCTTGTTTCGGACATCTTCTTCTTCGATTAACGACTGTTAACTGATACATCATTCGCCGCCAACGTGTGTTTGACTGTGGAGATATCACGTATGATTACTTTTCGTTTTATATTGGATAAATTAGGTCCGATTTATAGTACAGTTGGAATTCGATTAGGTACGGCCTCAGCAGACGGACAGACAGACGGTTTTATATTATAGAAGTAGATTTGATTCAATTAACCTTACATAATACAATTTTCATTTTACTCTTTTAAAGGATTAGCCACCGCAACGACTCCGCGCGGCACACGTCGCGCACAAGCTCCTTTTCCTTCCGAGATCCTAACTGGTCAAAACTTTCAGGCCAGGTAGTGCGCATTTAACACAAGAGTGTGCTTGTGCCCAATGTTACTTTTCCTACATATCTATTCCCGGATAAGACGCGTGCGAACGTACTTCGCTCGATGAAAGTCTCCCGACGGGATTGTGGTGGATTCAAGTTCAAAATCGAAAACCGAAGTGTCGAGAACCTTACCACCATCGTGCCCAGCCTTCCAACTGACGGGGGGGTGGTACCCCGCGAACCTTCGCCTATGATCCGATCTGATCGTCCGCTTCTAGCAGACGACCGATCATCAGCATAGGATGTAGCAGATGCGTACACGCACGGTGCGGCTAGCGCACAGAGGAAGACTTTCCTTAAGCGGTATCTACCGCTACTTAGCCGATACGCCCTTGTAAAGGGCTTAGTAGGAGAACTCTCCTACTCGGGGACAAGATTCCACGTTGGTTTACAAGATAGCGTGAGCTAACGCCTTAACACAAGGCTCCCTTAATAAGGGAGTAGCTAAGGGAAGAACTTCCCTTACACTACAACACTCACTGCGGGCGCGACCAGTCGAGGTCAAGCGTCCAGTAGTCGTTGAGTGAAATGTAAACTGAATGTATATTTAATATGTAATTAGCCTAAATTAATTTAAACTAATGTAAACTATGTGTAATACCAAGTAGAACTTACTAGATTCGTACCTAGCTAAAATGTAGTGTACACCACCTGTGTACTAACACGTGGATGGCTGCCACGCCTCCACCAAGGGATCCTGCCCTGATTGGTTAAAATTACCAATAGGTCTAAACCTTTCGGACACGTACACCACATACTAAATGTAACCAGAATGTAACCCTGTTAGATCATCCCCCATCAAGACTATTGCTTACGAAATAAATTAATTTTAGTTGGAGAACTCCAACTGCCAGAATCTCTGGCTAACCATGAGCACCACTAGTGGTGCTGTGGATTCTCCTCGAGAAGAGGAGGTAGACTATTCCGAGAACTCGGAGGTGGATGCCCTTGGGGATATCTCCCCAAAGTATGACCGCTCCGACAACGCCGAACGGCGATGTCGGCAGCCTAATCCGTTCCCCACATGTGGGTAAAATGCACTAACTAGTGCGCCACCCCTGCCAATGTCGGATGATACATCCGGATCGCCGAAGGCGATCATCACCAATGAGCTGGACGCAGCTCAAGAAACCCAACTTGCCGCACAGGCACGAAGGGCTGCGTTACGCGCCCCCAAACGCCCGCCACGGGCGGCATATAATTTTGAAGGTCCTCGTGACCTTCCAAAAAGGGCTAGGAGTATGGTAAGGAATGGTTTGGCATTTTGTACCCCTGGCCCTGCGGCTGAACAGCCGTATCAATGCGAACGCCGGGAGAAACTCCGGCAACAACTGCTCACGCAAAAGCAGTTCACTAGCGTCTCATACCGAGAGCGCCTCGACAAGCAGGCACAAAGTGCCCCTGTTGAGAACCTCCGCGAGGTTCATATCATTCTTTCTCCGGGAGAAAATGCCGAAGATGCAGAAAAGAAGTTCCACGCTTGGGCGGAAGGGGAGAAGCTCCTCCCCAGCTTTAAAAAATGAGCTGCACAACAGCTATTCCCGTCGTGAAGTTTGGGTGGAGAGGGCGTTGCGCATGGCATTCGCCAGATCCAAAGTGTGGTGAAGTGTACGACAAATTTGGTCACTTTTGGTCAAGGCAGTTGGTCGAGTTTCCGATTGGTCTAAACAAGGGGGGCTTTTAAGCCTATCAGATTCAAGGAGTATCAAGAACGCAGGTCTTGGGCGAGTCACCTGACTTTGGGTATTTTACATAATTTTGTGTGGGTACATTAGGGACCATAGGGAGGTAGTATTATTGGTTAGTTGTGGTTTTGCCAAGTAAGAGTCTTTTGGTTGCGATTTTTCCAAGTAAAAGTCTTTTGGTCTACACCGTAGCAAGGGGTCGCCGTTATTCTTTTCACGTACACTAGTCGCCTCCGCCCTCCGCGGAGTGTTTGGGGGAAGAGGGTTGAATTATCCCCTCTCGCCTATTATACCCGGTCTGGGCGCGCCGAACGCGCACTTCGGCCACCGGAAGTCCCTCGACGGGAGTACGATTTGGCGATCTCGACACTTTAAGTCAAGTACGTTTGGAACGTGCTATTCACTGGATTGGTCTTTACGTGGAGATATCGTTTGTGGAGTTTCACGGGCATATTGGGTCTTCACGTGGACATATTGGATCATTGTAACATTGGTTGGAGTTTAGACCGGTTTTGGTCTTCTCTCATATTGGTCAGCGGCTAGACCGTTTGATTGGTCTACCCTCTATTATTTAGTATTGGTCAGGTCCAGATCGTTTGGACGATCAACCTATTGGAATTTATCCTTTGGAAGTGTTTCTGGTCTGTACGTACCTGGGGTGAAGAGTTCCGCCCTAGGTACACCTAGCCACCAGCACGGTCTCATATTCAAGACAGAATCAGATCGATCTTCGATCCCGATCCACCGAGTGTGTAACTAGCCCATTCCATCGGGTACACAAGGTAAGATGAACTTAAGTGAATCGGACCAAGTGTCTTTGGATGATGACCGGTCGTCTGCCAGCAGCGGACGATCGGACCAGATTTCGAATGGAGGTCCGCGGGGTACCCCCCCCCCGTAAGTTGGAAGGCTGGGCACGATGGTGGTGGTCAGGTTGTCGATACAAATGTATTCGATTTCGAACTTGACTCCACCACAAAAGCGATGGAGCTATTACGTGCCCCTTATCGCACGCGCTACGCCAGCGCCCCCGCCCCCGCCCCCACCGCGGTGCCAGAGGACAGTGTGAGCGCCACATCTGCCACCAGCGAACTCCCAACTACTGGGAGTGAAGGGGCTTCTTTCGCACCTTTGGTCGTTGACCCGCAGCGGTATTCTCCCGCTCGAAAGCGTCAACGACGTCACGGCAATCCTGCCGTAGGGGGATCTCGGATTCCCACGAACTCTGTGAGTGTGGATAACCCTTCCACTTCAACAGATACTGGGTTTGACCCCGATGATGGCGTCGCGCCATCAGACGCTCCACATGATAATGTGGGGTACCCTCAGCATCGAGCATTGGAGGAGGAGGTCGCGCAATTGCGACGTGAGATTCGCGAGCGCTGCGATCGACACAGCCATCGCATCCATGATATCCACGAGGGACTTCGCGATGAGTGGGGTGCCACTGAACGATTCAGGAGGCGGCTAGCCTCTCTCGAGACGACCGTTGCGGAGCTTCGTGGTCGCATTTTAGCCCTGTCGGGCTTCCTCCGCCCTGCCGTGTCTTACGGCTCTTACGGCTATCCGCCCTCCAACCCCCTCCAAGCGGGTACCCGCCTCCGGGTCCTGGTATGGCTTAAACATACCCACATAGAAGGTTGGGTGCGTACGCATCACCTTCAGAATATCTAATGTGTACGCCAAGCCCTTTCGGGCTAGCACCTTAAAAGGCCCCACGAACCTGGGGCGCAGTTTGCTCCGCAATACGTTGGAAACTGCATGTGTAGGAAGATTCTTAGCGTTTAATAAAAAAAAATTCTCCTACTTTGTACACCCTTTCGTTCCGCCGACCCTTGCGGTCGGCCTGCTCCTTCTGCTTGTCTTGGCTTTCTGCCATGGCATCGCAGACGTGTAGTAAGACACTAAGGCGCGTCGATAAGAACTTATCGGTGTGCTTCCGCACAGATACAGGGCTGACATCAGGGAATCCTCCCCCCTCAAGCCCTGGGCCACACACACGTGGCGTTAACGGAACCCGCGGATTCACTAATTCGTTCACGTAAAACGGGGATAAACCCCGTAGATGCATGGACCGAATTGTTTATAGCAAATTCGGCCATAGGAAGCATCTCAATCCAACTTTGCGGAGAATCCGGACATAAACTTCGGAGAATATCCTCAACAACGCGATTAACGTGTTCCGTTTGAACGTCCATCTGTGGATGATCCACAGTGGACATGAGGAGCTTGGTGCCCAGCACCTTAAACAACGCTCCCCAGAATTGTCCCGTAAAACGGGGATCCCTATCCGACACAACGGAATCGGGTAGACCATGCTGTCGAAAGACACGGTCTAAGAACACTTTCGCTGTTCCTTGTCCATCTATGTACTCTGGCACCGCCGCCAGGTGTTACCATCTTGCTCAATCGGTCTACAAAGACCAATATGCCGGTGTTGCCGGCCTTATCCTTCGGAAAACAGAAGATAAAATCCATACTAATGTATTGCCAACACTCCTTTGGAACGGATAAGCTCGCCAAAGGCGCAGCTAAACTTGCAGAGAGTTTAACTCAATGACACGTCTCACAGGTGCGTATATACGCACCGACCCACTTATACATGTTGGGCCACCAATACAAAGCGCTTAAAGAGCTGTAGGTCTTATCCCGACCTAAATGACCCCCGGTAGGGGCGTCATGTGCCTCAAAGAGGACTCTGTACTTCAGTTCATCATCATGAGGAACTACCACCCGCGGAGTGTCCTCCGCGCTCGTGCTATAATATAACAAACCGATACAGTAACTGTAACGGTGTAACCGAGCTCTAGATTGACTTGACAGGGTAGGCTCAGATGAGCCAAGTCCCTTTCCACCCAACGCGCTGACAAGCGCCGTACACTGTGGGTCTTTCTCATACGCCTGGAGTATGAGATCCACCACAGACGAGGAGACGAATGTCGCGTGAGCGAGCTCGTAGTCGGGACGACGATACAACGCGTCTGCAAGCACGTTCTTCTTTCCAGGTAGATTCTGGGAAACTATTTAGTGTCGTCTGCGACGCCTCCGATTTCGCAATCGGATGTGCTTTGTTACAAGCAGACGATGAAGGAAGGGAACACGTGATCGCGTTTGAGTCGAGGCAGCTCGAAGCTGCGGAACAAAATTATCCCGTTCATGACAAGGAGCTACTTGCACCCGATGGGGTTACCACCGGATCGGGGGATCAAACATAAAATCGATTTGGTTCCTGGAACCAAATACTTCATCACTAGGCAGTGGCCTCTCCCCAAAGAGCAATGCGACGTCATCGACGCATTCTTCAAGGGGAAAGAAGAGGCAGGGATGGTACGGGAGAGCAAGTCTCCCCATTCATCTCCCACCTTTTGTGTTCGTAAAACGGAAAGTGGCGCATTGTGCATGCGTACAACTGGCGGAATGCAGCTACTGTACCCATGCAGACTCCGATTCCTCGGAAGTATGTCCTCCAGAATAATATGGCGGGATGTACAGTGTACAGTGCCTTAGATCTGGTGGACGGGTACTATCAGGTGCTCATGCGAGCGTCCGATATTCCGCTTACAGCGGTTAGCACGCCTAGTGGCATGCTGTGGGAGGGGCTTGTTATGCCACAGTGGCTTTCGAATGCGCCAGCGACTTTTAATCGCTTGGTGACTCAACTCTTCCGCCCTCATAGAAAGTACGCTCAGACGTACTTCGACGATATATTCGTTCATAGTCGCGCGGAAGGCGACTCGTCTGATCTTCAGACGCACCTAATACACCTTCGAGAGGTGCTCGAATGTATGCGGGAGCATAAACTATATGCAAACGCATCCAAATGTATTTTTGGTGCTGAGGAAATTCCTTTCCTTGGATGCTTCATCGGTAAGGATGGAGTACGTGCGGATCCCGCGAAGGTGAAAGCCATTGTGGAGTGGCCTTCGCCTGTAAATCTTAGATATTTACGGAAGTGGCTTGGATTAGCCAATTATCTCCACAAGTACAGCGAGAACTACGCTGAAATGGCGAAGCCATTAACCGACCTTCTTAAGAAGGGCGTTGATTGGTGTTGGGAAACCAAACACCAAAACCCTTTTGAAGCGGAAAAGGGGAGCTTGTTGAAAGCTCCGGTTCTTGCTCTCCCAGATTCTGGGAAACTATTTAGTGTCGTCTGCGACGCCTCCGATTTCGCAATCGGATGTGCTTTGTTACAAGCAGACGATGAAGGAAGGGAACGCGTGATCGCGTTTGAGTCGAGGCAGCTCAAAGCTGCGGAACAAAATTATCCCGTTCATGACAAGGAGCTACTTGCAATGAAGTATGCTCTTGTCAAATTTAGGGATCACCTACTCGGATCAAAGCCGTTCGTGGTTTATACTGACCACGAGTCCTTACGGACAGCGACAAAGTCGCCTCATCCCTCGCAACGGATGGCCCGTTGGCTCTCCTTCTTTGCGGAGTACAACTTTGTAGCTGCATTCCGCCAGTTGTACGCATGCACAATGCGCCACTTTCCGTTTTACGAACACAAAAGGTGGGAGATGAATGGGGAGACTTGCTCTCCCGTACCATCCCTGCCTCTTCTTTCCCCTTGAAGAATGCGTCGATGGCGTCGCATTGCTCTTTGGGGAGAAGCCACTGCCTAGTGATGAAGTATTTGGTTCCAGGAACCAAATCGATTTTATGTTTGATCCCCCGATCCGGTGGTAACCCCATCGGCGGGTTGTCACTAATGACATCTCCGAATTCCTTAAGTAAGGAATGGTAAGGGTCCTCAGGTTCCGCGAGGATCTTGAGACCGCTTCGGGCATTCAATGCCTGTTTGGTTTGCACCAAAACTGACTCGTCCATCGTAGATGAGGAGTTCAACTCCTCTTCCGGACGTAATACGACAACCTCGTCGATTTCACCTGCTTTCAAAGCAGTTCCAAACTCGTTGAAGGACATCTCCTCCAACGACAACAGTTCCCCTATCTCAGGCAACCGTTCAAGGCTTACGCCTTCTGTGACAACACCTGTCACACTACTCAGCATCCGATAGGACTGCTGACTACTAGCATCGGGACTCATCCCGGGACCCGGATGGGGGGAGCCAATTGCCCCATCTTTTGGAAGCGTATCGTGCCTATCCACAGAGGTCTCTACCTCTACCACTGGTGACTCTCCGGTCGCACCTAATAAGGCGTGGTTGGAATCATTTCCGACGTGCGAAAGAGACGAACTTCGGGTCTCTTCGCTTGGAAGCGCCTCGCGCTTAACCACAGGGTTCTCTACCCCTACCACTGGAGTCGCAACTTGTTCGCCGAACACGGCGTGGCCGGAAACCCCGACCTGCAGAAGAGTCCAACTACGGGTCTCTTCTCTAGGAAGCGCCTCGCGCTTAACCTCAGATGAATACACCTCTACCACTGGCGACTCACCAGTCTCGCCTATCTCGACGTGGGGATTAACCTCCGAATCCCCCTCGTCAAGGAACACTCCCTTGACCACATTGGGACTGATCATCTCAGACATCCCAATCTCTGGCATCTCACGACAGAATCGCTTTTGCGATCGAACAAAGGTGGGTTCATGACTCGCCAATGCTTCACCCGACCGCGGGTGCGTTGAGCCAATGGACTTAGACTTCCAGTCTATCCATGGCTCGTGGCGTTCCAGCCACTTCATGCCCAGAATGAGGTCATACCTCGAGTCCAAATCCAGGACTAGGCAGCGTTCTAAGCTCTCGAAGTCTGCCAACTTCAGCTTAAGGTCAATCGAGACCTTGGGTACAGAAACCTGTACGCCCGTCGCAAGACGGACCATGACAACGTCACGAGAACGTGCCTCTAGGGCCTCGGCATACAGCCGACTCTTCACAACAGAAGCCCGTCTGACATAATTGTCAGACGCTCCAGAGTCTATCAAGACTCTCCAAGGCTTATCAAAGCCTTTCACGTCCGCAAGGACGACCAGCAAACTTGGCTGTAACACCAACTCGGTGCTAGAAAGTACCGTTTCCCTCGGGGCTTTGTGCTGTCGTCCCCTACCCTGGGGCTTAACAGCACTGAGGGATCCCCCAGTAGGGCGCCCGGCACCTACTGGGAGTCGTCGTTTCCCGACGGCTTGGGCAAGGGCTTCTTTCCAACCCTTGGCCCCTTATAGCGAGTATCTCGCTGAGAATTTTTCGGACATCTGTTCATTAGATGATCCGTGCTTCCACACAGAAAGCATCTCAGCGGCCCATGCCGCTGCAGCATTGCAAGGAGCTCCACTTCGAAGCCCTGCGGAAAGGAGTCGGAGTGACTCCTAGCGGGAGGTTTCCCCTCCGCTTCGACCTGACTCAGGTCCAAGTGGTTGGTACCCACCTTAGAGGAATGAAAGTTCCTCTCGGCGTTAAACGCCATCTTAAACGCTTCCCCCAGGGATTGGGGTCGGCATCGGAACAGTTCAGAACGTGCTGGACCTTCTTTCAGTCCTCCCATGAAGACGGGGATGGACAAATCGTCCGAATACGCTTTCGCGTACATCCCTGCCAACAGGGTCTTCAGCTCTTGGACATATGTCTCCAAGTCCCAAGTGCCCTGACGGCACCTCAAAAACGCCAGATGATTCTGGAAAGCCAGATCAGGCGTGGCGTACATATCCATAAGCTTTTGCAAGGACTTCCCGGGTTGGGAACACGTCCGTGACCGAGTCCAGACGCGTAAACGCCCATGTACGGGCTTTGCCCGTAAGATGTGTCAGTGCAAGTCCCATCTGCAAGTGATCAGCGATCATATTCGCTGTGGCGAAGGCCGTTTCGACCTCTCGTAACCACACATACAGGTTATCACTCTTTTCCCCGGTGAATTCTTTTATCTTAAAGGACAACGGGGGGAGCACCCCCGTGGACGTGGAATGATTTCCACGACAACTTGCCTCATGGGCGATGAGGGCATTGACCCTCGCCTTTACGACCTCAAGGCCCCGCTCCACTAGGAGCTGCATGCCTTCGTCACCCAGTAATGATAACAGCCTGTAAAGTATTCCTGCTGGACGAGGGTTAACCTTTCCCAATCGTCCTGATTCATCCTTTGCAGAGGATGCCGTGGCCTACCAACACAGGTGTTGGATTGACTACAAGTGCTACCAGATGTATCCGGTGCGAACACGCACGGTGCGGCTAGCGCACAGAGGAAGACTTTCCTTAAGCGGCGATGTGCCGCTACTTAGCCGATACGCCCTTGTAAAAGGGCTTAGTAAGAGAGTTCTCTCTTACTCAGGGCCAAGATTTCCCTTGGTTTACTTGTTAGATTTAACTAACGCCTTGAGACAAGGCTTCCGTTAGAAAGGGAGTAGCTAAAGGAGGTATTCCTTTTGGCTACAAACACTCACAGCACGCGCGACCGGTCGAGGTCGTGCGTCTAGCTGGATTGGCGTGTTTTGTAAAATGAATGTATATTTAATATGTAATTAGCCTAAATTAATTTAAACTAATGTAAACTATGTGTAATACTAAGTAGAACTTACTAAATTCGTACCTAGCCAAAATGTAATGTACACCACCTGTGCACTAATACGTGGCTGGCTGACACGCCTCCACCAAGGGCTCCTGCATTGATTGGTTAAAATTACCAATGGGTCCAAACCTTTCGGACCGGTCAATACTGACCCCAACCGTAGTGTACTCACGTACACCACATACTAAATGTAACCAGAATGTAACCCTGTTACATAGGACGCCTGGTCCGATTTTCGCGTCTCCATCTCACCTTTTGTACCCGATTCAATGGGCTGGTTGCACACTTGGTGGATCGTCGCCGCAAATTTATTTGGGTCTTAAATGCGAGACCGTGCTGGGTGGTGAACCTGGGTGGAACTCTTCACCATGGGTACGTGCAGACCAATTATACTTAGAGTAAGTATACTCCAAAGGGCAGATCGCTTAATCGATCGTAGATCCCAACCAATGTGAGAAGAAAAGACCAATATTCCAATGTGGAGATCCAAAGAGAACGTAACAAACAAAATTCACGAACGATATCTACACGTAATAATCCAAAAACTTTGGTTACACGTTTCAAATGTGTGTAACTTGGGCTTGCAAAGCCGACCAATGCGTAATCCCGTCGAGGGACTTCTGGCGGGCCAAGTGCGTCTGTAACGCGTCCCGGCCGGGTATAATGAGCTAGATGGGATTACTCGACCCTCTGCTCCTAAACACTCCGCGGCGTGAGGAGGCGACTGATGTACTGTGCAAAGATGCGAACGACTTTCTTGTTGTGAGTTAAACAAACAAAAATCCAAACATCCCTACGGTCCCCAATATGTACAAACATGAAATATGTAGAATACACGCAATATCATGTGACCTACCAAAATCTGCGTTCTTGACACTTCTTGCACATGATAGGCTTAAAAGCCTCTTTGTTTTCCACCAATCCGATCGCTGATAAGCTGATCGGCGTTCCGCTGACACAAAGTAACCAAAATTTTCGCATTCAATTCTCTACAGCCGCCCCTGAGTCTGGTCGCAGCCGCGCAACGGTAGCGACCCGATCTCACCACCAGTTGGAATCCCAGATCTTCGCAGTAGTGGACTTCACCGATGGACAGATCTTCGAATCCGCCTTCGCCAGGTATTTGTCCTTATGCACCCTATCATCTTGTAACCTCTCTTGACGCTCGTTGCTTCATGTGCCTTATGCTCCCGATCGCCCCATGTCAATTCGCCTCCTCGATCGGCCCGATCTGACAGCCCTCGCATCACTCCAGATTCCGACACACTGGATGGGCATCAGCTCGGGGTCTATCAGCTTCGGAAAACAGTCCGGGAGCTTCAGTCGCAGTTGGCAACAAAGGATGCATCATTCTTGCAACTGCGGAAGGAAGTGGATACTTTGATCCCCGTGTCCACGAAGTTGCAGGACGTGATCGCTGAGAACGCGCATCTCCGTACCCAGATCGCCCAACAAACAATACGAGGTAAGCTGATCAGTCGCTATCTTCATCTTGGATCTGCTCTAACCTTCCTTTACGTGTAGATCGGCTGCCAACCGACATCGCCAAAGCGTTTGACGCTTTACTCGCGGCCGATCGGCAGTCACATGACCACTGCGATCAGCTCCGACCGATCTTGGACGGGCTGATCGGCGCACGACATGATTTGTCTCGTTTGGAGGCCTACAAGTCACACCTCCGCGAACAGCTTGCGTTGGTCAACCGGCAGAGGTTGGAGGATCTGTCCGATCGGACATTACTCCGCACCCAACAGGGTGACCTGGAGAGGCAGATCGGCGAGTTGCAGGTAGTGGTCAAGGACCAGATCGAGAAGGTAGAGTCCTTCCAGAGCCGATCGGACGCCTGGACCCAGGAGTCAAACCGTCGTTGGGCGGCCGTAGATCGGTTCCACCAGTAGTTGACTGACTTTCTGTACCGGCGTTTGGCTGCAGGCTCTAGCGTTGACCGATCCGCATCGGCCGCTCGGATCGATCTGCACCAAGATCGGAAGCGACGTCATTCATTGGCCAAAAGTCGATATTCCAAAATTCCAAAAGTTTCCAAGAAGCGTAAGGACGCGTCGAAGGGCTCAAGGGCGCGGGGCGTAGCGCGCGACTCCGAACTCGAGGAGAAGCGAGCGGTGCCTCAAAAGAAAGCCAAGACGCAGGCGTATCTTTCAAGCCCAAGATCGGACGCAGCAGACACATTCATCATCGTCACATCGCATGCGCCCTTACGCCCCCGCGCTGCTCACACCAAACATATGGAGATCTCCACCGGAGAGGACTCGGGGAACGAATCGGGAGATTCTGAGTTCTTGTTCACTGCTTTGTCTAAGTCCCGATCCGATCAACACCGAGGTCCTGTTCCAGCGAAGTATGCATCGGGGGCTGATCAGGTGATCAGCTCCCAGGGTGATGGTGTTGCACGAACGCGTGAGTTAGCCGAATCGGCGCCTTCCTTCCATCCCGGAACATCTGGGCTGCGCCATCAGTCCCGATTGAAAGGGGTGTCGATCGGAGATCGATCTCTTCCGTCGTTGACCTCAGATGCAATGGTCACCGGGGCAGATCGGTAGCTTGCACTGATCAGCCCTGACCAAGCAAGATCTAGCCCGGCCGATGTCCCGACCAGATTTCTGGCTCTTCCCAGGATCTTTGAAAACCCCTGACCCGTCTGCGTGGCGGTCGGATCTAGTCACAAGACCGCAAATCGCCCGTCTGTAGGCAGATCGACCATGGGCAGCGCTACGCAGCGCCAAGTTGGACTCCATATTCACGTCGACTCCTTGGATCGATTCGCTTCTGGGTCGACTTCGGGCTTTTAATACAGCCCACTGCCAGGCGATCTGGAAGTCCACCCATTATCTCATCCTCCCCGTGGGTCGGAAGTTACGTGACCAAGACCTGATCCTGTTTCAGAAGCACCGGAAACAGCGCCGGAGTCGGGCGGGCGAGGCCTGGCTGACCCTATGCCAGTTTATTCTGGAAGGGATTCTGGTTCGCGAGTGCGACATCGACATCTTTCTGTATCCGGTGTTTCTTCATATGGCCAAGCGTCGCGTTGAGAGCCCCGGGGCGTTGACTGAGGACGTCATCTGGTATCCCGGTCTTCAATGTGACGAGCCGATCGTAGACCTGAAAACCGCTTGATCCAGATCGATCGGAAGGAGCCCTGGCGCAATCAGAACCAGGACCAGATCGAAGACCATCCGGCATTAACTATCGGTCGTCTGTGGGGTGATTGCGAATTTTAATGCGACAGTTAGCTGACCAGATAATCCATAATACATGTCATCATTCTTTCCAAATTCCTAATCACCTGATCACTTGACCAAATTTCATCACTTTCTCCAAATTTGCACCAACACGTTATCACACACAGTTTCCATTCACATCGCGAGAATTATCACCACGTTCGTCACTCCACTACTCCAGTTCATCACAGTTCATCACACTAATTCACAATAATTCAGACCTTACACATATTCACACCGATCGATATACTGATCGGTGCTACTGCGTGTCTTGATCTTCATCTTCATGAGTCTGCATCAATGCGAAGCGATTCCGACTGACTCGTTCTCGCTCGAACTCTCGTAGCAGTGCTCCGCAATTTAGATCGAGCTCGTCGATCCAAGTAGCTTCGTCATGATCCTTCGAGGGGACCAGATATTCTCGGTGGGTGCGACCGAAACGCGTCTTCTTGACCGATCGGACATCTAGCACCTTTTCCACCTCGAATTCGTGCTCTTCCAATGGCCTTTCCCAACTGTCTTCCGGCGGCAGAGCTTCGTCAAAATCGAATCTCTCCGCTTCGTCCATCAGACAGGGTATTTTAGGCCGATCGGGGAACTCTCTGACCAGCTTCAGTTTGGAGACATGCACGATCGGAAAAACTTTATAGTCCGTGACGATCGTGATCAGACGAGCAGCATGCTGACCGATCAGCTCTGCTACACGGAAAGGACCGTGCCACATATGAGCCAACTTCTTTGCATAGCCTTCCCCGACCCAATCGAGGTATAACCATACCCTCTCCACTGGTTCAATACCATGAGGGCGGACCTGATCGTTATTCCGGTCTGCTCGATCTTGTGTGGCCTGACGCAACTTTTCATTGACGACTTCTTTCGCATGCTGATAATGCTTCTAGACCTGCATGAGCCAACGACGGGCATCGCGATCGCGGGTCCGAGTGCAGCCGATCGGTATAGCCGCTTCAAGTGTCGATCGAGGGTCCCATCCATGCGCCAGATAGAAAGGCGTTTCTCCTCGGACCCGATCGGTTGAAGAGTTGAATACGAATACCAGTCTCTCTTCATACTCATCCCAGTCACGTTGGTCTGGATCGGCCATATACAACTTAATCGCCCTTCTTATTGTCTGCACCATGCGTTCAGCCGATTCGTTTGCTTGCGGACGATATGCCATCGTCGCGCTCTGCTTCTGGCCTAGCATGTGTGGTGAGTGGATTCAAGAATTTTAGTCACTTTGTGTCAGCGGCACGCCGATCAGCTTATCAGCGATCGGATTGGTGGAAAACAAGGAGGCTTTTAAGCCTATCGTGTGCATGAAGTGTCAAGAACGCAGATATTGGTAGGTCACATGATATTGCGTGTACTTTACATATTTCATGTTTGTACATATCGGGGACCGTAGGGAGATAGGACTGGTTAGTTTTGGTTTTTCCTTCTAAGAGTCTTTTGGTTTTTCCGTCTTTATTGGTAGTTAACACCTCAACAAGGAAGTAATTCGCATCTTTGGACAGTACATCAGTCGCCTCCGCACGCCGCGGAGTGTTTGGGAGCAGAGGGTCGAGTAATCCCCTCTAGCTCATTATACCCGGACGGGACGCGTTACAGACGCACTTGTCCCTCCGGAAGTCCCTCGACGGGAGTACGCATTGGTCGTCATTGCAAGCCCAAGTTACACACGTTTGGAACGTGTAAACAAGTTTTTGGATTGTTACGTGGAGATATTGTTCATGGAGTTTGTTACGTTCTCGTTGGGTCTCCACATTGGAATATTCGTCTTTTATTCTCGCATTGGTTGGGCTCTACGATAGGTTAAGCGATCTGCCCTTTGGAGTATACTTACTCTAAGTATAATTGGTCTGCCCGTACCCAGGGTGAAGAGTTCCGCCCAGGGTTCACCACACAGCACGGTCTCGCATTTAAGACCCAAATAAATTTGCGGCGAAGATCCACCAAGTGTTCAACAAGCCCATTCCATCGGGTACACAAGGTGAGATAGAGACGCAAAAATCGGACCAGGCGTCCTTTGCCGATGATCGGTCGTCTGCTAGAAGCGGACGATCAGATCGGATCGTAGGCGAAGGTTCGTGGGGTACCCCCCCC
>CM047582.1:509909-523855 GCA_026184515.1 Peronosclerospora sorghi
AGAACCTGACCACCATCGTGCCCAGCCTTCCAACTGACGGGGGGGGGGGACCCCGCGAACCTTCGCCTACGATCCGATCTGATCGTCCGCTGCTAGCAGACGACCGATCATCAGCAAAGGACGCCTGGTCCGATTTTTGCGTCTCTATCTCACCTTGTGTACCCGATGGAATGGGCTTGTTGCACACTTGGTGGATCTTCGCCGCAAATTTATTTGGGTCTTAAATGCGAGACCGTGCTGGGTGGTGAACCCTGGGCGGAACTCTTCACCCTGGGTACGGGCAGACCAATTATACTTAGAGTAAGTATACTCCAAAGGGCAGATCGCTTAACCTATCGTAGAGCCCAACCAATGCGAGAATAAAAGACGAATATTCCAATGTGGAGACCCAACGAGAACGTAACAAACTCCACGAACAATATCTCCACGTAACAATCCAAAAACTTGTTTACACGTTCCAAACGTGTGTAACTTGGGCTTGCAATGACGACCAATGCGTACTCCCGTCGAGGGACTTCCGGAGGGACAAGTGCGTCTGTAACGCGTCCCGTCCGGGTATAATGAGCTAGAGGGGATTACTCGACCCTCTGCTCCCAAACACTCCGCGGCGTGCGGAGGCGACTGATGTACTGTCCAAAGATGCGAATGACTTCCTTGTTGAGGTGTTAACGACCAATAAAGACGGAAAAACCAAAAGACTCTTAGAAGGAAAAACCAAAACTAACCAGTCCTATCTCCCTACGGTCCCCGATATGTACAAACATGAAATATGTAAAGTACACGCAATATCATGTGACCTACCAATATCTGCGTTCTTGACACTTCTTGCACACGATAGGCTTAAAAGCCTCCTTTTTTCCACCAATCCGATCGCTGATAAGCTGGTCGGCGTTCCGCTGACACAAAGTGACCAACATTTTCGCATTCACTTCTCCACAGGATTTGTTAAACCGTTGTTGAGTGCTAATCAAAAGCTTTCTGTACTTCATGAGGTGTGACACACGGTGTCTAAACTATCGAAGGTGTCCTTCTTCTTCCTCCTCCTTGCCCACCTTTTGTACCCGTAAGCACAGCCGGGTTACGCTCTTTCTAATCAGTACGAAGCGGTTAAGACGGCTCTAGTGTTTGTCTTGTACACGGGCGCAAGGGGAAACTACTCCGGCGTAATTTATATAAGGCGGGGAATGACTCCTCACCTGATCAGTAAAGGTATTTCCTCGGCGTAAACGATATTCTGTCGAGGTCTTCCAAAAAAACATACCACGTAGTGGCACCGATTAATAATCCAATACGTTCCTTCCCTAACGGAAACCTTACCCTGGCAGGTACCTCGATAGTTTTTGTGGGTGATTAGGTGCTGCTCAACTAACGTGGGTGTCGCCGTGAGTCAATATACTTCTCACCCCTTCTGTGATACACAAGAACCAACGTTTTACGGGTTGAGTCTTAAAAAGAGGGAATGGTGGTAAACTTTTTAATATCAAAAAATCCTACATACTGAATGTAAGACATTACCAATAAGCCCGGGAAAATGAGGAAACCAACTTGTCCAATTGAATACAAATTAACGACTGAACTCGTAGCCACTATTTCCAGCTGAAGTTATTTCTTCCACACCATTTTTTTCACCTCAATCATTTATCACGTAATATCCAATCGAACTCGTCTCATGAGGTGATCAGACACCATTTGTATCTAACCGTAATGAACTTTTGTGTACTTTTCCTTAACTTCCAGCTCACTTCGCCATAACCGCCCCGATCTTTGATAGTCGTATAGCCGTTGCGGCGAGTCTCCCATCATTCGTGCAATCTAGTATCCACATTACGCCAAGTATAATCATTCTCCCTCATCCACATGATCATCTCGGCCACATATCTCACTTATTTTGATTCTTGCTTTAGATCATCCTGATACCATTCCCTATCTTAACGACGTCGTAACTCCACTCACTTGTCACAGTATGTTATCATCGATCATGCAATTTTCCCGATCTATCTTCGATGTATTAGTTCTTCCCGTTGCGTAGGATGAGCTGATGATCATAGTGAAAGTGTCTGCGTTAGAAAATCTGCCATTCAGCCTTTCCGGTGTCTAACCTGTCTCTTCCATTAATTTCATGGAATACATCCATGTATACCATGAGGTGTAATCTTGACTCTCACATAACTTGAAAGAGCACTATCGCCAACAGCCGAGAGCAAACTTGATTGCGCTCCAACGGGATAATTATTAGAAGCTGGAGTCGTTCAGGTAGAGAATAATATTAGGATAAACGGACCCAGAGCAAATCACTAGGTTGGGTCTATCCCAGTCTACACTGCTGTGCTGTCACAATATCTTCTTGGACTTTGCCAGACTCCGTATCGGAAGATATGCTGATGATCCGCTTTTCAACCCTTGTGTTGAAGCTTGATCAGGCTCTTCATGACTTAGAGACTACAAAGGACCAATATTACAAGCTGATCGAGTCTTCAAAAGATTCCCAACAGAAAATTGATACAGTACTGATAAACCCTTCGATTGGCTTCGTATCAGAGTCGCGCGCTGCCTTCTTAATCCAGGATCGCGATCTGGAGAGAGTTCTATCAGCAAAAAACTCTCACACTGAAGTAAAAGATCCATAATTTCCGGAAACGTGAGAGGAACGCGATCGGCAAACCTCGATCTCGCCAATCAGCGTAGGTATTATTCTCTCCCAGATGTTCCAGAATCCACAATCAGCTCAATGCGCATCATGGTGGCGCGGCTTGAGACGGACTCGGTCGTGGATCATTAACCGGCAACTGGGCGCGGGCAACAAATAACTCCTTCAACAGCTATCCAGTGTTGAAAAGCGATTGTTTACGTTTCATGGAGCCAATCGTAATTTACAGGCGGCTAATAACACTCGACAAGCAACGGATCAGTGTGCGCTGCGAAAGGTCGGTCCTTAAAGGAAATTTTAAGGTGGAGAACACATCCCGTGTAATGGGGGAAGGTGATGCTCGTCAAGCCCTCATTGAAAAGGCTAATATGAATGCTATTATTACTGATTAAGCTCAACTTCACAATAAGAGCGTAAACGGCTACAGATGCAGTTAGCTGGATGGCATCACTCTCCAAACTAAAGCCAGTTACTCAACCGCTAGGGCGACTGCAACGAGGAGCTGGAGTTCAGAGACTTTTCTGATCACGTACTCAACTGTACCTCCACCCACTTAACCAAATGTTCTTCAAATAACCACCAGCTCCTTTCATGCCGTGCGGGACTTCCTTTACGGCGATCCCAACGCGGTACATGGTTCGTTTTTTTTCTCTCTTCGCCACAACCAGAAACGTCAGTCCGATCGCCTACAAGTTCTTTCAGGTTATTTAAAGTAGCCCAAGGCATTTCAGATGAAGCAACATTATTTGGAATACCTTATGGCGAATCCATAAGACCAACAGTTGCAGCCAATTTGGCTGATTCGATTGCTGATGTGGTGCATTCCAGTTCAAAATCGAACACCGAAGTGTCCGGAACTGAACCACCATCGCTCCCAGCCAACCAACTTACGGAGGGGGTACTCCGCGGACCTTCTCCTGGGTGCCGATCGGGTGACCGATCGGCATTACAGGAAACCGAGTCCGAATCGTCTCGTTTTTCACCTTGTGTACCCGTCGGAATGGGTGGCACTCGGTGGACCGTTACTTGATAGAGACTTTGGTGGGTTTCGATATGGTTGTACCACTTCTGGAGTATGTAGAGAAGCGTATGGAAGATTTGGGGGTCAACTGTTGTGAACATGGACGGGCCATCCGGAGCAGAAGCGACGTAGGGTACAGGTACATGATGGTGAGCGACAGATATATCAGGTTGACTGGTCGATGATGCATATCAGGCTGTGTAGAGTTGATTCGTCGATATTAGGTTATTGGTTGATTTTAGGATAGAAAAAAAATAAAGTTCTCTTTTTGCGTCCGATCAACACGATCATCGATTGGGACGGCGTGATAACTTCTCGCCTCCATTTAATTTCATACGCACCTTACACGTCCCGGGCGGGAGCATGTAGTGCACCTTTTTGGCCCACCGGCAGACGTAAAGTTCCCGAGAGCTCATCCTCAACTCCGCCCGCTGTGTCAGCGGCCCCTTTTGGAAAGGCTACTGGGAGGGTGACCGAGACAATTGTTCTCACCTCTTGCCCCATTGGTTTGCATCTATCCCCTAGAAGTTCGGCTGCTCTAAGCGCCCCTTGGGAACTCTAGGGGGATTTTTGTGAAATCCGTCGATTTGCACATAGAAAGTGCAGATCGACGCCCTCCCTCTTAAGTTTAGGCTAGGAGTACAAATATATTGGGTATTTCCTTAGCGATCTAGACTTTAGAGGCTCGACGATCAAGTGGTGAAGACTTCCGCCACGTGATCAAGTACCCCTTCGCTGATTACCACTAGATCGACAGCGTCGATCTGCGATCATCGATCTGAAATCTCGCCAATTCGTGCAAGATCAACTAGGTCGATCTGCGATCTGCGATTATCCACAATCTCACCAACTTGCACGAGATCAACTAGGTCGAACTGCAATCTGCGATCATTGATCATCGATCTGCAATCATCCGAAATCCCGCCGATTTGCACAAGATCAACTAAGTCGTTCTGCAATCTACGATAGTCGATCATTTATTTAATTGATCATCGATCTGCGATCTGCGATAATCCGCAATCTCGCCTATCCGGACAAGATCAACTGAGTCGATCTGCGATCATCGATCATCGATCTGCGATCTTCGACCCCCAGTTTATCCCCGGTATCTCGAATCTGCGATTTTCTACCAGATTTACACCTGTCGATCTGCTACGAATTCACTCGATCTGCATCGGAATTGCACTGATCTACGTCCCAGTATCCTGGATGGCGACCGACGCCCAAACCGTCGGGTACACAAGGTGAGCAAGACACAGGCCTGTCACAGGATAACCGGAGGAATCCCTTTGTTATTCGGTATTCTGGGCACTGTGGGAACGACTATTCAAGCCTCAAAATTTGGCCAACCGCTCCACCACAATGGTGCGCGCGCCCGGATATTTGGACTACTCGGGATATCATCGCGATTTGCTGCAAGATGGCGCTGAAGCGGAAGTGAAGATTAAAGTGGAAAAGGAGGAGGTCGTTGTGACGATGGAAGGCAGTTTGCCGTCGCCACTTCTGAAGAAGAAAGGAAATGCTGATCATCAGGACCTAGGGCTTATCCTGATGACATAAAGGAGGAAAGCCTCGATCACCTTGGCCCAAGGCTCTTTCGGGATCCCCTGCGGATCACAACGCAAGTTGTGATCCGCCTATTGCATATGGATATAATGATCCAGATTAAGAGCCGGTGGTGACGTACTACAAGTATGAGCAACCGAAGGCGCTGCTGAAGGTGCCTGGTTCGGAGGGAGACGGAAGTCGATCAAGTATGGCGCCGTCAGAATCCGATCTGGTGAGGATTTTTTATATGAAGGAACTAGAAAATTTGTTATTGATGGATTCTATCATGAGCCTACTCGAGGTCACGATCAGGAAAGCTAAATGGACCAGTCGATCAACCAGTGTCGGATGGGAAGGACAAGCTTCAGCTGGTGTTAGGGCTAACACGCCTGATCAAGCAAGTTGGCCTGACGACAAGCGCCTATGATGCTGAAGAAGTGCTCGATCAGGACCCTGAAGATGTTGTGACCGCTACCCAGCGGTTGTTTGATCTGTTGGTGCCTATAGTGGGTCGATCTATTAAGGTGGAGCCCCCTCGCTCTCCGTTGAAAATTGAAGCGGGTCCGTCGATCAACGTGGCAGAACACACGGGATCGTCCTGCTATGAATCTGCTCCTTCCGAGGGCGTTGCGTCTGAAGCAGAGTCGAGTAGTGATTCTGATAGTATGGAACCCAATATCACCCGGATGACGATCTGCCAGAAGGATGAAGCCAAGTCCTCGGCCGTGAAGAAAGAACCTCGATCGGCCAAGGCGGAAGATGATCGGTCACAACAGGACCCAAGGCTGCAAAAAAAAATAATGCGCTTACGGGGCGGTTTTTGGCTGAGAAAATAGGCAAGGCGACACCTGAAGCTGTAAGCATGAGAAGTCACCAACCAAAGCCAGGAAGAGCGGTGAAGGTTAAGGCGTTGCATGGAGTCTGTGTATTCGCTCCATGATCAACCATACCAGCGTGATTATATTGATCCAGATGAGACGATCGCTCTGCCTCGACCAGCTACGGTTGCGTCAGCGTACATTGGAGTGCCTGATCAACAGCTGATTCCCAGGATCAGGATGTCTGCGATCAGTGATTTGAAGGAATTCTCAGGGAAAGAAGATGATGAAGATCAAGCGCGAAATTGGATCAGTCGTCTTAAACCAGCATTTATGCGTGATCAATACTCTGATCATGAGAAGTGTTTGATCATGGGTGATCTGCTTAAAGGTCCGGCGTGCAATTGGCATCGACAGCTGGACAGATCTACTCGTGCAAGCAGGAAAAGTCTCGCCGATGAGTTTGAAGCTCAATACTGTGGAAGTGTCCAATCGGCATCTCGCCAATATTACTACACGAAGCAACGATCTGATGAAACTCATATTGATTATCTTCACCGGTTGAATCTGGCAGGAATTTGGGCCAAGTTGTTGATCAAGGAAGGTCCACCTACGGTCTTACGCGAACATGTGCAGCATTTTCTTGACACGTTGACTGATCGCGAATTCGCTGATCAACTGGCACTTTTGCGTTTGGAGAATGTTACGTAGTTGGAAGAGTCGCTGCGGGCTTATGCGCGCAATAAGTCGTGCCAGCCAAAAGCGGCGGTAGGCACTAGCCGATTCCGTCAGAAATTTGGCGATGCTCGATCATCTGCCCCAGCGCGGAAGCCTAAAGCAGTGCGCGCGATCAAGATGATGTCTGGTAGTGAGTGGGGAATCGAGTTCAGACGACAGTGTAAGTGATGGTGATCAGCGTTGTTACATGATTGATGATATGCGTGATCAATTAGTGGCGCACGATCAACCTAGTGAGCCTCGATCTGGAGGGCGTGACTGGGTACACCCCCCCTTTGCTGCGTACACCCCCCCCTCCCTTTTATGTGAGGGGTGATTGTGTGATTTAATATAATATAGATATTTATCTAGATCATTCTAATTAATTATTAACTTATCTTATAAAATGATAAAAAAAACTATATATATTTACTTCCAAACGAAGTGAACCAAGTGCGGTTGATCAAGGGGTAACAAAGAAGTTCAGTCATTGTGGATCGATCAAGCACGACAATTACGTTTCTGCAAGCGCCTTACCTGTCTGAAGTGTGGCAAGAAGGGTCACCCAACTGACCACTGTCTGTATGTATGCCGAGCATGTGGCGAAATTCATGATGCAGGCAAGTGCCCTATGGAGGAATTTTACAATCGCATTCGCCAGTGGTACAACCCTACCAATCATGCCGGAATATTGTACAAGGATGCAGAGGACATGTTAAACTAGGACGCTCGCCAGGTTGGACTCTGGTACGAGAAGAGCGTCCTAGTTTGTGTATTATTGCATATGTAGATAAGAAGGCTGATCGAGCAGTAGAAAAGGATAATGAAAAATGTGATCAGCCTGATTTACCACGTTTGGCTAATTTCCGTATTGATGAGTTTTCTCGGTCCCCCGTGATCATGGAAGTTGATCTACTTCCGGGAGAATCACGTGGATATTGGAAGTACCACTCGCCAAAGAAATGGTTTAAACAAGCCAAGGAGAGTGGTAAAATTAATAATGAACGTGCCACGTTGTCATTTGATTCTGGTGCCGAAGTGTCGATCATCGACTCAACCTTTGCTTGTAAGGTGGGTTGTCAGATCGACACGAGCCAAACACAAGAATGTGTTCGTATCGGAGAAAGTGCATACCTCACAGAAGGGCGTACTAGATAGATTCAAGGTGACGGTAGCGGGCTCTTTGGTTTATTACTTCCGTGCATGGGTGGGAAGACTCGTTGGTCAAGATGTTATATTGGAAATGTATTTTATGATCCCAGCTGGTGTTAGATTGGACGTCGCCCACGGCGCACTAAGTTTGCCTGATGAAGTGATCATCCCATTGGAAGCGCGTCGGCAGTTGTATTGAACAAGTGGAAACTTTATGAAACTTGATCGGTATGAGCAGATACCAGTAGGTCGAACTTCTGAGGTTCGGATTCGTTATCAACGATCTCGGAAATTATGGATTACTCGCGGAAAGAATTGGGTACCCACTATGACTAGGGGCGTGTGTAATCTACGGTATTTGCGCATTAAGAACGTTGCTGATCATCCGATCATCCTACAAGACGATACCGTTTTAGGTATCTGGATGAGCAAAGACGACGTGCCCCGTCGCCCTGGATTTATTTCGGTGGGGTCTAATCGTTATAAGGAGTGGCAGAATCTCGCGTATCAAGCTTGCACCGATTCTTTGCATGACGATCAAGAAAGTGTCAATGTCCCTTGGTCGAGAAAAAAGAGTATCCTATTACTCAAGGAATTTTGGTACGAACTGCGAACTCGATCACGGCATATGTGGAATTAGTAACGGGAAGATCGCAGAAGGTGCAAGAAGTGCAAGAGAAGTGCGATAGAAACCGTGTGTGAAGAGTCCGACACTTGATCATGAAGTTGAACGATCTCTTGTAAGAGATGAGCCTGATCAAGATAAGCGTGATCACCCCGTCTCAGTCGATCATAGTGAATTCGGTGTGATTCCTACCGATGATCAAGTGTGCTACCATGAAGGTGGAGATTTGTTTGTGAAAGAGTTGGAGAAACAGATTGACACGCTGCCTAAGGTGTCAGAAAGTAAAGAAAAAGTGACCAAGGATGATCTGCAAGTTGATGATCCATTGATCAACACAGCAGAGGCAATTGAATCAGCTTCGCGATAATATTTTGGGCGAAGAAACATCTGTTGATCGGGAAAGGAAACGAGTTGCCTCCTGCTGCACATGGAGTTGTTTGTAACATTGACATAGGCAATGCGCGCCCTGTAACGGGGTTACATTCGAGTTACATATAATGTTGGTGTACATGAGTACACCACGGTTGAGGTCGGTATTGACCTGTTTGAAAGGTTTTGAACCTTAGGTTATTTTAACCAATCAGGGCAGGGGCCCTTGGTGTGGTGGTGTGTCAGCCATCCACGTGTCAGTACACAGGTGTGTACACTACATTTTAGCTAGGTACGAATTAGGAATATTCTACTTAGTATTACATATAGTTTATATTAGTTTAAATTAATTTAGGCTAATTACATATTAAATATATTCAGTTTACATTTCACTCTAAAGTGCAGTCGCGTGACCTCGACCGGTCGCGAGTGCAGTGAGTGTCGTAGGTAAGAGGGAGCCCTCCCTTTACTTACATCCCGTAAGGGGAACACAGCCGTTAAGGCTAACTAGTAAACCAACCCGGGAATCTTGGCCCCGAGTAGGAGATCTCTCCTACTAAGCCCTTTATAAGGGCGTATCGGCTAAGTAGCGGTAGACACCGCTTTAAGGAAGAGACTTCCTCTGTGCGCTAGCCACACCGTGCGTATACGCACCGGCTACATCTGGTATCACTTGTACTCAATCCAACAACTGTGTTGTAGACTAGGCATCCTCTGCAAAGGATGAATCAGGACGATTGGGATAGTTTGACCCTCGTCCAGCAGGAAGCCTTTAAAAGGCTGTTACTCTTAATGGGTGACGAAGGCATGAAGCTCCTAGTGGAGCAGGTCCTTGAGGCCGTAAAAGCAAGGGTAAATGCCCTCATCGCTCATGAGGCGAGTTGTAGTGGAGGTCGTTCCACGGGGGTGCGCCCCCCATTATCATTCAAAATAAAGGAGTTCACCGGGGAGAAGGGTGAGAACCTTTACGTGTGGTTGCGAGAGGTCAAAACGGCCTTCGCCACAGCGAATGTGATCGCTGATCACTTTCAAGTGGGTCTTGCACTGACCCATCTTACGGGCAAAGCTCGTACATGGGCGTTTACATGCTCGGAATCAGTTACGGACGTGTTTCCAACATGGAAGGTACTTAAGCAGAAGCTTATGGACATGTACGCAACGCCTGATCTGGTTTTCCAGAATCAACTGGCGTTTCTGAGGTGCCGTCAGGGCACTAGGGACCTGGAGACATATATCCAGGAACTTAAGACCCTGTTAGCAGGGATGTACGTGAAAGCGTATTCGGACGATGTGTTCATCCCCGTCTTCATGGGTGGCCTGAGAAAAGACCAGCACGTTCGGAATTGTTCCGATGCCGACCAGAATCCCTGGGGGAGGCGTTCAAGATGGCGTTCAACGCCGAGAGGAACTTCCGTTCCTCTAAGGTGGGTCCCGAACCCATGGACCTGAGCCAGGTCGAAGCGGAGGAGAAACCGCCCGCTAAGAGTCACACTGACTCTTTTCCGCAGAGCTTCGGGGCGGAGCTCTTAGCCATGTTGCAGCGGCGTGGGCCGCTGAGATGCTTCCTGTGTGGGAGAACGGATCATCTGAGGAACAGATGTCCGAAAAATCCCCAGCGAGACACTCGATACAAGGGACCAAGGGTGGGGAAAAGCCCTTGTCCAAGCCGTCGGGAAACGACGGCTCCCAGTAGGTGCGGGGCGCCCTACTGGGGGACCTCTCAGTGCTGTTAAGCCCCAGGGTAGGGGACGACAGCACAAAGCCCCGAGAGAAGCGGTGCTTTCTAGCACCGAGTTGGTGTACCAGCCAGGTTTGCTGGTAGTCCTTGCGGACGTAAAAGGCTTTGATAAGCCTTGGAGAGTCTTGATAGACTCTGGAGCGTCTGACAATTATGTAAGCCGGGATTCTGTTGTGAAGAGTCGGCTGTATGCAGAGGCACTAGAGGCACGTTCTCGTGACGTTGTCACGGTCTGTCTTGCGACGGGCGTGCAGGTTTCTGTACCCAAGGTCTCGATTGACATTAAGCTGAAGTTTGCTGACTTCGACAGCTTAGAACGTTGCCTAGTCCTGGTTTTAGACTCGAGATATGACCTCATTCTGGGCATGAAGTGGCTGGAACGCCACGAGCCATGGATAGACTGGAAGTCTAAGTCCATTGGCTCAACGCACCCGCGGTCGGGTGAAGCATTGGCGAGTCATGAACCCACCTTTGTTCGATCGCAAAAGCGATTCTGTCGTGAGATGCCAGAGATTGGGATGTCTGAGATGATCAGTCCCAATGTGGTCAAGGGAGTGTTCCTTGACGAGGGGGATTCGGAGGTTAATCCCCACGTCGAGATAGGCGAGACTGGTGAGTCGCCAGTGGTAGAGGTGTATTCATCTGAGGTTAAGCGCGAGGCGCTTCCTAGAGAAGAGACCCGTAGTTGGACTCTTCTGCAGGTCGGGGTTTCCGGCCACGCCGTGTTCGGCGAACAAGTTGCGACTCCAGTGGTAGGGGTAGATACCCCTGTGGTTAAGCGCTAGGCGCTTCCAAGCGAAGAGACCCGAAGTTCGTCCCTTTCGCACGCCGGAAATGATTCCGATTACGCCGTTATAGGCGAGACCGGCGAGTCACCGGTGGTAGAGGTAGAGACCTCTGTGGATAGGCGCGTGACGCTTCCAGTAGATGGGGCAATTGACTCCCCCCATCTGGGTGTCGGGATGAGTCCCGAGGCCAGTAGTCAGCAGTCCTACAGGATTCTGAACAGTGTGACAGGTGTTGTCACAGAAGGCGTAAGCCTGGAACGGTTGCCTGGGGTAGGCGAACTGTTGTCGTTGGAGGAGATGTACTTCAACGAGTTTGAAACTGCTTTGAAAGCAGATGAAATCGACGAGGTCGTCGTGTTGCGTCCGGAAGAGGAGTTGAACTCCTCAACCACGATGGACGAGTCAGTTTTGGTACAAACCAAACAGGCATTGAATGCCCGAAGCGGCCTCAAGATCCTTGAGGATCCTGAGGACCCTTACCATTCCTTGTTAAAGGAATTTGGAGATGTTATTAGTGACAACCCGCCGATGGGGTTACCACCGGATCGGGGAGTCCGACATGAAATTGATTTGGTTCCTGGAACCAAATACTGCATCACTAGGCGGTGGCCTCTCCCCAAGGAGAAATGCGACGTCATCGACGCATTCTTCAAGGGGAAACAAGAGGAGGCAGGGATGGTGCGGGAGAGTAAGTCTCCCCACTCATCCCCCACTTTTTGTGCTCTTAAACCGAACGGAAAGTGGCGCATTGTGCATGCGTACAACAGGCTGAATGCAGCTACTGTACCCATGCAGACTCCGATTCCTCGGAAGGATGTCCTCCAGAATAATATGGCGGGATGTACAGTGTACAGTACCTTAGATCTGGTGGACGGGTACTATCCGGTGCTCATGCGAGCGTCTGATATTCCGCTTACAGCGGTCAGCACGCCTAGCGGCATGCTGTGGGAGTGGCTTGTTATGCCACAAGGGCTTTCAAATGCACCAGCGACATTCAATCGCTTGGTGACTCAACTCTTCCGCCCTCATAGAAAGTACGCTCAGACGTACTTCGAGGATATATTCGTTCATAGTAGAGCGGAAGGCGACTCGTCTGATGTTCAGACGCACCTTATACACCTTCGAGCTGTGCTCGAATGTATGCGAGAGCATAAGCTATATGCGAACGCATCCAAATGTATATTTGGTGCTGAGGAAATTCCTTTCCTCGGATGCTTCATCGGTAAGGATGGAGTGCGGGCGGATCCCGCGAAGGTGAAAACCATTGTGGAGTGGCCTTCGCCTGTAAATCTTAGAGATTTACGGAAGTGGCTTGGATTAGCCAACTATCTCCACAAGTACAGCGAGAACTACGCTGAAATGGCGAAGCCATTGACCGACCTTCTTAAGAAGGATGTTGATTGGTGTTGGAAGACCGAACACAAAACGCTTTTGAAGCAGTCAAGGGAAGCTTGTTAAAAGCTCCCGTTCTTGCTCTCCCAGATTCTGGGAAACCATTTAGTGTCGTCTGCGACGCCTCCGATTTCGCAATCGGATGTGCTTTGTTACAAGCAGACGATGCAGGAAGGGAACGCGTAATTGAGTTTGAGTCGAGGCAGCTTAAAGCTGCGGAACGGAATTATCCCGTTCATGACAAGGAGCTACTTGCAATGAAGTATGCTCTTGTCAAATTTAGGGTTCACCTACTCGGCTCAAAGCCGTTCGTGGTTTATACTGACTACAAGTCCTTACGGACAGCGACAAAGTCGCCTCATCTCTCGCAACGGATGGCCCGTTGGCTCTCCTTATTTGCGGAGTACAACTTTGAGGTAAAGTATAAACCTGGCAAGCAGAACGTGCTTGCAGACGCATTATCGCGTCGTCCCGATTACGAGATCACTCAAGCGACATTCGTCACCACATCTGTGGTGGATCTCATACGCCAGGAGTATGAGAAAAACCCACAATGTAGGGCGCTTATCAGCGCGTTAGGTTAAAAGGGTCTTGGCTCGTCTGAGCCAACCCTGTCAAGTCGAGCTAAAGCTCGTTTACACCGTTACATGTACTGTGACGGTCTGCTATTTTATAACACGAGAGCGGAGGACACTCCGCGGGTGGTAGCTCCTCATGATGAGGAACTGAAGTATAGAGTCCTCTTTGAGGCACATGACGCCCCTACCGGGGGTCATTTAGGTCGGGATAAGACCTACAGCGCTTTAAGGGATTTGTATTGGTGGCCCAACATGTATAAGTGGGTCGGTGCGTATATACGCACCTGTGAGACGTGTCAGAGGGTCAAACCCTATGCAAGTTCAGCTGCGCTTTTGGCGAGCTTATTGGTTCCAACGGAGTGTTGGAAATCCATTAGCATGGATTTTTCTTCGGTTTTCCGAAGGATAAAGCCGGGAACACCGGCATATTGGTCTTTGTAGACCGTTTGAGCAAGATGGCTCACCTGGCGGCGGTGCCAGAGTCCATAGATGGACAAGGAACAGCGAAAGTGTTCCTAGACCGTGTCTTTCGACAGCATGGTCTACCCGATTC